>JAINUT010001017.1:0-76011 GCA_020205555.1 Panax stipuleanatus
TATCACCATGGTCTCTGGTCTGAGAACCTCCTGGAGCCTCCTGTGACCCAAGTCTATCATGAATACTTTTTGAGGGACCCAGCCTATCTTTCACCGAAACCCTCCGCAAGGAAGAACTTGTCGTCGTCGGCTGCCATTCAGCTGTAATCGTCTTACTTTTCACCATAACTTCCGATGTAAGATGGTCAATGTTTGTGATTGAAAACCAGGAACACTAGAGCCCCCTTCTAGCGCCAATGTTAACGCCAAGATCACGCTACGCGCCTCAACCACGAAAAGCATGCCTAACCCTGCACAATGAACACGTCAGCACCGGATCTCGACGGCTTGGGTCGCCGGGGATCGCTCCGGTGTAAGAATAAGTACAGGCCAAAAAAAGGGTTAACAATGGAGGTTGGTGTGTTCTAGTGTCTGAAGAGTGAAATGTTCAGTTGCCTTTTTTGTGTGGTGCCCTGTACTCATATACTATCTCACCAACTTTTCATATTTTCCCCGATGCTTAAGTCGGCTGGCTGCATGCAGGCTTTACCATACCTTGCTCTCCACTAAGTCAATATTCTGTCAACTCCTCATTAATAAAGGAGGCTTAAAACAGCTTAGCCCATCTAATCAATCAGCCGCCTGCTAAACTCCTTTTTAGCTAACCCTTCTCTAATAAGTTACTCACCCCAAACTGCCACATGTCCTCCACTACCACATCCAGCCCAAACTTTATATTAATAAGCAATTAGATAATAGCCCAATACTCCAAGAATAAATTGGGTATGACCCGATTGGTCCAATTAATTCTGACCCAAACGGCCCAAAAGGGTACGGCCCAACATCTGTATTATTCCCAACTAAATTTTCTTGAAATTGTTTTTACACTAGGAGTGGACCAACCAAAATTGAAGAAGATGCAATTAAATTATAAATACTATGTAGGAATTTTGTTAGTAATATATTAGTACGTTAGTGCCATTTTTTTAATCTCTTGGGAAGTTAGGACAATGGCATGCAGTCATGCAGATTGGCATATGTGCGCTTCATAATACAACATACTAGACGGCTCAAGTCGGGATATTTTTTAATTCTAATTAATACAATATAGTACGTAGTAATATATATATAGGATAATACTAGCTAGCTTCTTCCTTTTGTAATGTAGTTTACTAGCTTCTTCCTTTTGGAGCATCAAATCATGGCCGATTTTCTTGTTCATGAAGGAGTGTCGAGATCATTTGATGCTGTTGGCATCCAAAAATCCCAGAAGTTAATCATCAAATCAACGGTCTTGATCGATATATCCATAATTTACTAGTACCATAAGTATGTATTCAGTATGTATATATATTGCATGCATGAATACAAAAATAGAAAACAGTCAAGTGACAAAAAATGATTGCATGTACGTATTGTATATATTGGCACCATTTTTGTAGCTAGATTGACTCTGCAAAGAATAATTATATGTTAATTAATATATTGTCTTGTAGATGCATGATGTGAGGTTCATGCAAAATGATGAGAAGGTGAAATAAAATGAGGGAGGAAATTAAGGAGGATTAAAGTTTACAAGTCATGTAAAATAGTTGGCGGAATAAGATTAGTTGTTCCAACTTCAAGGAAAATAAAGGAGCTAGCTAGCTTTTAACCAATCCTCACATAAATAACGTACGTTTTGGAAACAAATAGATATTATTGGATATATATATATACTAGCTGTGGCACTATATCGGCGGTGAAATTTATTCTACACTTTGAACGGTTCAGATAATTTATTGAATGAGCAAAAAATTCAAAATTATTTATTTGGTTTTTTTTATATATATATATATATATATATATATATATATATATATATATTAACTGTACATAAGCTGAAAAGTAGCCAAGGAAAATGACATACATACATATATATATATATATATACATACTTTTAATTAATTTCTTGTCATGTGGTCTCTTTCGACCATATATAATCTCTACATTAAAAGTTTGCTCATACACACCATTCATTCACCATAAAAACTATGGAGTATATAGCATTGACAATGAGACGACGTAGAATTAATCTCATTTCCTAATGAATTAAGTATTAATTAATTGCGTACATTGAGTTAGCTAGCTACTAGCTAGCTAGCTTTATAATTAATCAAATAATGAGAACACTTGCCAATTTGTCAAACCCTCGTCTAGGATTGACCTAGCTAAAAGTAGTTTTTGATGGAGGTCATTTTTGAGTAGTAGCTAGTCAAACAGGATTAATTAGCAAACATGTGGTGTATTTTCTTTTACACTTTTTGTCTCTATATATTATAGCTCTAAAACAAATAAACCCTGTGCGTGCGAATTCAAAATTGCATTATTTATTGATAATTTTTCAATTAATTATTAGCATATATATAATCAATTAAATACAGAAGATCAACTACCATCGTTTACTTGCAGTATTTGTTGAGTCCATGATTTTACTGGTGAATATATATATATATATATATATATATATATATATATATATATATATATTTAGAATTAATATGTAGGAGGCTTGACCTAAATTTGTTTCTCATTTTCATATCTTTTTTTTTATCATACTATTATGATATTTTAGCTTGGAGAAAAAAATTGTTTCAACCAAAATATTTTATTTATCATTTTTTGTTTATTTTGAAAAAACTCACATATATAGTGATGATGACATAAAATGATATAATTTCTTCAAGTTAATATCACTACTAAATGATCACTAATAAACAAAACAATCTTAATCATAAATATTCAGTACATAAAAGATAATGTATATATAATTGGGAAATATTTAAGGATGAGATTCTTAATTTTTATAAAACAAATGAGGTACTGTATAAGTTGTTCCGAGTCCAAAGGTCAACAATCAACACTCGTCTATACTAGCTAGTGCTTCATCTGTTTTAAAATTAAAAATATAATTTAATTTTTAAAATTAAACGACGACATATTAAATTTTAAATTGATGTGAATGTATTTATTTTTAGTCAATATAATTATTATAATTATATCGTATATAACAAAAAATAATAATCACAAATTTATTTTATTTTAATTTTTTATAAGTTATATTAATTTTAAAAGTTAAATTGTATATTTCTAATTTAAGAACGGAAGGAATGAGTATAATGCAAGACATCTTCAATTCTTCCCCTTGCATGAGTGAGGTACGTAGGGTATTGTTTGATTGATCGACATTTCCAAAAAGCATGGACTATATATATATATATATATATATATATATATATATATATATATATATATATATATGTGATCACTATAGCTCTGGTGGTGGTCGGGTGGCTGGCTCAACCAGGGTTGGTCCGGAGTATGAAAAGTTTAGCCGTGGGACATAAGTGTTAGCCTCGTGCCTATCAATTCATATTGAATACATTGGGTGGACAAACCATATATTCTCTAGTCCATGATATGATGTCAGTCCATCAATTTTAATCCAACAATGGTACTATCATATAAAAAATGTCACATAATATTTATATATATATATATATATATAATATATATATATATATATATATATACTGTAGATCCTGTCTGACATGTGAGACCCACAAATATACATGTGTGTGTATGTGAGCATTATTTTATCTTTTTTATGTGATAATAGCATTATTTATTTTAATCCCCTTTGCATGCGCCTCTCTTGGATCCTTCTAATTAATCACTTCATTTATACTCCTGGTTTCAAAATTAAGAATACATTTGAAAAATGATAATTCTTTTTATATAAATTATTTATCAAATTTATTATTGATAATATTTAAAAATGTAATATATAGTTCTAACATGATAGTTATAAATTAATTTAGACTAAAAGTAATGACATGTTAAAATTTTTAAATCGTATCATATCGTATTGTATTAATATATAATATATATGGGGAATGATCCATAACATATAATTGCTATGAATAAAAAATGAATAAATACTATATTTACCTTCTATTATATTTATGAACGACTAAAATTTAAAAATTAAACTCCTCCTTCGCTAGAATAACTAGCGGACAAGTTTAATATTTTCCTCAGACAATTATGCCCTAATCAGGCTAAGTTAGCGAAGTTATATCAAGTGCTTATGGTCTTCACCAATTAGTGAAATAATGGTCCCCAAATAAATGTGCTCCTTTTTCATTTATACATATGCACCATCATGAAAACAACAATTTCTCCTTCTTCCTTTTTTTTTCAATAAGCAATTTTTTATTATTATTGAACTTGACAACTCACATCCACCATTAAAAACCAAAAAAAATAAAATTCAAAGATGTAATACTACTAGTTATGTTTGGTTGAATTATCCAATACACTGTTTTCTACTACACACACACACACACACACATATATATATATATATATATATATATATAAAAGTTATGAAAAGAGGATGAAATATTAAAAGTGAACTGGAAATAAAACTTTAAAAAGTCTCATGTTCTTTATTCATTTTTCGTGAAGGAATATTAAATATTGAATAATGCTATAATTCTACAAACACAAATTATTCTACAAACACAAATTATTCTACAAATGTTCTTTATTCATTTTTCGTGAAGGAATATTAAATATTGAATAATGCTATAGTTCTACAAACACAAATTATTCTACAAACACAAATTATTCTACAAATATTTTACAAACTGCTGATGTGGTATACTCTAACTCAGCTTTTTATGTGGGGTCGAAGACTACATTGAAATAATTTGTTGATCAATATGCTGAGATGGAGTATGCCACATCAACCGTTTATAAAATATTTGTAGAATAATTTGTGTCTGTAGCATTACTCTTAAATATTTGGAGATGAAAAAGCTTAGTACTTCAGGGTACGTAGTGGGTATGGATATATAAAAATCTGATGAAAGTAACCAACTAATTGGCCTATATATAAATGACTTAAATACTGGCATGCAGAATTATATTATCCAAGCTTGGTCTACTAATTTGACAAATCCGTAGAAAAGATTTTATTTTATTCGCTTATAATTTTGAAAAAGAAGGATAAAAATGCTGAAGACTAGAAAACTTTTCCAAGTACTGAAGAGAGATCAGTACATATAGAGAAAACCTGACTTTAAAATAGCCCAACACCTACGACGTTGTCAAAATATGTGTCAAAGATTCAAATGATTCTTCTTCCAATTTAAATCAGTATTATCTATATTTTAACATTAAAGATATACATTTTTTGTTCTTAAATTAAAGATATATTTCTAATTTTAGCCTATAAATTTTTATGATATTTTCAACGTCATCTTACTAATATTTTTGAAGCTTTGCTTATATTTTGATAGATTGAATATTATGATGCTAACATTATTGTATTTATGATAACATTAGGATATGTTTGAAATTTTGTTTTTTTGTCGTTGTTGAGTATAAACATAAATCTTTTTTTTTTTTTTGAGGTGATCAGTATATAAAAGTAGTAATTTTTATTTGGGTGTTTAAATGTATACTTCTCTTATTATACGGTCTTCGCCAAGTTTTATTTTCCCAATTTAAGTCCTTGAGTTTAAAAATCGTCATATTTCACACTCACAATCTAATAATAATATAAACTACACACTGTAATTTTCCACCCATTAGACCGTAGTTTTTATAAATCGATCATAATGGCCTATTGCACGTATATACTCCCTCAATTTGCATATATATATTAAGCAAAGTAAAAATAAAGAAGAAAGAGTAAAAAAAAATTAAATTTATCTTTAGTAATCCCACAAGATTATATAAAATAATAAATACTTTTAATTTTTTATACTAATAAATCTCACGAAATGATATATTTATCATTCACTATATGTACTTTGTCTCATTTTTTTTAGTACAAAAAAATTTGTACCTTTAGATGGTGTTTGATAAAAATGAATAATTAAGATCTGAGTGCTTAGTATATCTTAATAAATTAATATATTAGATCATCCGAGTGAAATACTATCTGAACTTAAAAAGCTGTTGGATAACTAAAAAGTATAAAACAACTAAATGAATTTTAAATTTAAAAATATCTCAAATTAATTTTTTTAAAAATTAATAATGATCTTAAAATTTGAAATGGAGAGAGTACAATATTTATAGAGCTTTTATAGACTTAATTTTTTTTTATTAAAAGACAATTCTTAATGATTTAAATTTGTATCTTTTTTTTACCGATTAAAAGACACAAATAAAATTTTATTAAATAACTTTATCCTTCAACCGAATTAAATATAAAATTATTAAAAAATATTATAAGATAAACAAATACCAGCTTAATACTCGTTTAATTTAGAGACAGAAGGAGTAGTCTAAATATATAATAAGATATTTATTTGTATATATATGAAGGTTCTTCCTCAACACGTAACTGATGGGACTAAAGTCAAGATATAAGACAAACCCATAAGGAAAATTAAAAGAAGTGTTTTGGCTTTTTGTCTATTTATTTATTGTTTTTATTATTGTTTCTTTCTTCAATTATCTCTAGTCTCTTTTCCCTTCCACATTACTAAACTGATTGATTGAGTCTTCCAAAATATATATAAATAAAATGAGGTGATATTTCAAATTCACACGAATGAAAAAAAGAAGAAGAATATTTGTGGTGGCAATTCCAATAAATTTTTAGAAATGGTCATGATTGGATGATTATGAACGACCTTTTATAGATACAAGAGACAAAAGCTAATCTTTCTATAAGATTATTTTTAATCAAACATTATCTTAATCATCTAATAAATGGGATTCTTGTCGTATGATCTTGGTTCTTTTTTTTTTTAAATTAATACTCTCTTCATCTCATAATAACTGTCGTTTTAGCTTCATATACATAGATTAAGAAAGTCATTTAATGCTATCATTTATTAATTAAAATTTGTGTAAAATTCCATCACTACCCCTTTATGGAAAGTTGAAAACTATTAATACATGGGAGAGAATTTCTTGAAACAATGAGAGAAGGTAGGGGTGATATAGAAAAGTAAATAATTTATTTTCCTAAAAAGTTATAAACGACAAAATAAATTATAATTTTTTTTTTTTTAGAACGATAATTATTATGGGATGGAGGGATTAATATCATAAGCTAATAATGCATTTAGTGTAGTTGTATATAATAATAACAAGTAAAACATAAAACAGACTACAATAGAATCTTTTTTTAACAAGCTATAGATGATACAGTTTTAATCCAATCTTTTATATGTCTAGTTCATGGAAGTGTGATGCTTCAGCTTCATTCCGTTAGTTAAAGAGTTCGAGGGGCATCAAGAAATGGAACAATCATATCAGTACTAGATTCACTTGGTACTGGATAAGTGGGTATCTTCAATAATTATATATATATATATATTAGGAGAGTCCAATCATCATATTCTTAATCATATTTGAAATTTAAAGTGTATGCACACTTAGAGAGAGTGAATATATGCTCTAATTGATTAACAATGATAACTTTTAATTTTTCTGCTAATTGAAATTATACAGGCAGGTTATGATCAGTCTGCTTAAATGTTTAAATAAATCTTGATATGCAAAGTCAAATCGTAGAGTAGACCTTGAACTATTCAAAACGTAGAGTAATCCTGAACGATTCAAATCGTAGAGTAAAGTTAACCTATCCAGATAGATTATCACCCGTCTGCTTAAGTATATTCAATTGATATGCAAAATCTGTTAACTGATATGCAGAACCTGTTAAGCAGCAACTTCTTAGTTTTTATCAATGCAGAATTTGAAGTGTATTTAAGTACAGAATTGAAACAATGCAAACAAGATAAACAGTAAATCACAACACTAAGATTTTTACGTGGTTTGACCCTTAACCTCTAATTTAACGGCCTAATTCACGTCCAATACCAATCGGTATTGGAAACTCTTTTATTAAAATAATATTTAATCAATTATAAAGGAAACTCGTTGTACAAATAATTCTGAACTTGATGGACACTACTGTCCCCGTTGCACAAACAACAAATAGCTCTGAACTTGGTGGCTCTAAACAACATTTCTTCACATTGGCCCGCTTGAAATATTGATATAAGCATTATCAATCCAATAACTTGAAACTCACAAAATATCTCCAAACAAAATATATGTTATCATCATTAAAATAAAATATATAAACCAACAATATTTGGTCCATTTCTTTTGCTTTTTTTATATCATCGTGATTTTATATTTTGGAACCGAAAAATATTTCATTTTAAATAGGGTTTTCATGCATGGCTTGACCAATCCATTTCATCTAACCAATTAAATAAAGAAGATCAATTAATTAATCCTCAACCTCATGCATGCAAGTAGCATAGGTTTTATATATAAAGTAATGTTAAAGACACAACTTATTCTATAATTATTTTATAATTTGCTGATGTGACATACTCCACCTCATCATATTGATGAACAAATTGCTTCAATGTAGTCTTGGGCCTTACATAAAAGCTGAGGTGAAGTATGTCACATCAGCAAATTATAAAATAGTTGTAGAATAAGGTGTGTCTCTAGCATTATTCTTATATATAATATATCATCATCGAGCAATAATTTTAATTTGTAACTTGAATGTATAAATTCAGTTGTTTTCCCTTAATTACCAAACAAATTAAGATAAAGAGGGTCTTCTAAAAGATTCATATGTGAGGTAGAATGTGTGGCATAGAGCAATTTCATTAGCATGCATGACCAAGTCTATATACTTACTTTATTATAACTATAATTAGCCATCTTAGTCATTAATTTAAGTACATATATATATGTATGTATATATATATACTTTGACATATATGTCATTCCTCTAATTAATCGACAAAATACTTGTGGGTGGTGTCTTAGGGTAATCTCGTAATTTTTACAACATGAAGATGCAATGTTAGATACTCATTTTTATATTCTTGTTGTGGTAGCAAAAAAAGTAAAAAACACAAAACTCAATAAAGCACCATCCTTTATATAATTTATCTCACCTGTGAATTTAATTTTCACAGTCAAATAATAGCAAAATTAACTCAAAATAATTGTAAAATGTCCTCTCTTTTTCTTCTTTTGTTTCTTTTTGTAGTCCGGCTGTGAATAAAGGGCCAAGTGTATCATTTTAGTGGTCCTGTCCAATGTACAGTTTGGTTGGACTATATTAAACGAACTTGGTAGGTCCAGACTCCCCCAGCGCAAATTTATGGGCCATAATTGAGTAGACTCGTATGTCCTTTTCATAACAATATATTGTCATATTCATTTGTGCCAAATTTTCCTAGCAAATAACAGAGCTTGTATGCCCGTGGTCATAAAATAATTAAGTAGGTTAGTGTTTATGTTGGGCTTTAGGCCTACTACAGATTTGTTTTAATAAGTCGACCCCTTTCGGATTTGTTGTTCTTCAGAATATAGGCCCAAACCTGAACATAGTTTTTATGACTATTGTCGTCTTATTGTTAAATATTGCTGTCTTATTTAATTCACAAGATTGTTAAATATATATGCATGTATATATTTGTTATCTTATAGTTAACCAAGTGAATCCCTGGTTCAAATTATTTTTTCTTAAAAAAAAAGAAAGAAAAATGAACGCAAAAAGCTTGCAGCAAATCAATAGATAACAGAAAAGAAAGAAATCCAAAAGAGAAATCCAAACTAGTAGATATCACAACTTTCTGAGATTTACGATCACAAATTTATTATTAAATTATCTCTAATAAATTAAATACTTCATACATGTATGAAAAGAAATATGATATATATTGCGAATATTTATGTCAACTATTTGATTGAGATAAGTACTATTAGTAGTAACTTTTTTGGAGAAATGTGTAATAAACTTTCCTATATGTATTAATAAGTTTCGCAATTGTAAATTGTCATATATTTATCGCAATACACTCATATGAATATATATATATGTATATATGGGGTACAAAATTATACTCCATTCAAATTTATTAGTCATTAAAACACATATATTAAAGATGTCATTATTTCATATTGGAACAGAAAAAAAGGGACTAAGAATATATTAGAATTTAGGGAGTATATGATTAAAATTTATAAATCTTACAAATTAGACTGTTTTTGTGATGGGACAAAGTATTAAGCCAATAACCACATGAAAAAGACTTGCCAGTTACCACCTGGTGCCACTTTTGCTCTTTCTTCTCTATCTTTGCTGTTGGGCTGTTACTTACCAAACAATGACAACCTTATCTTCTACACTCTTTCAAGCCTCATCTCCTCCAATTTTACACCACAAGCTTTATAATTCTCCTTATTGCATCCGATGCTGCTGCAACGAAAATACAGTCAATAATGGAGGAATCCAGAACAAGTCATGTAGTGATAGTAGTAATGGGGTGGCTAGTTTTCCTCAAGAAACTAACATTCTTCTCCTCAATCCAGCAGCAGCTACTGTAATTAGGCCACCTCGGCCACGCAGGATCATTTTGGTCAGGCATGGAGAGAGTGAAGGGAACGTGGACGAGGGGGCGTATACCAGGGTGGCTGATCCTGCCATTGCACTTACCAAGAAAGGAATGATGGAGGCCGAAGAACGTGGCAAGATTATTACAGATATGATTCAGAAAGATGGAGCTGATGACTGGAAAGTATATTTCTATGTGTCTCCGTATAGAAGGGCGCGTGAAACGCTACGTTGTGTGGCCAAGTCTTTTGGACGCTCAAGGATAGCTGGCCTAAGAGAAGAGCCTCGCCTGCGAGAGCAAGATTTTGGTATATCTTTTTTCTTTTAATTTTAGGAACCTCAACCACCTATATACGTAGTATATTAATTTCAATGCTATTGAAAATGGTACGTTCCTATTGCTGTTGTTGTTGTTGTGTGGTTGGAAGGAAACTTTCAGGACAGAGAACAAATGAAGATTCAGAAAGCTGCTAGGCACCGCTATGGACGTTTCTTCTACCGGTTTCCTAATGGAGAATCGGCTGCAGATGTATACGACAGAATAACAGGTAGGTAGGGCTTATTGATTGATTATTGATCAAGTCAAGTCGAGTCGTAGCAATGGTGGATTAGAGGGGTATGTATATACTTGTGGATGGATGCAGGATTCAGGGAGACGCTCAAAAGTGACATTGATGTGGGACGGTTTCAGCCGCCGGGTGAAGAGAGCCCAAACATGAACTTGGTGATCGTGTCACACGGCCTAACTTTGCGAGTTTTCTTAATGAGGTGGTACAAATGGACAGTGAAGCAATTCCAAGGACTAAATAACATGCACAATGGAAGCATGATGGTGATGGAAAGAGGTTACGGTGGAAGGTAATCGCATTTGCAGTACCATTTTCAATGAAAACTCGATTCTATTCTGAAATACATACATACATACATACTACAATGTTTGTGGTCTAATTAAGGGAGTATCTAATAACAGGTACAGCTTACTAATGCATCACACTAAACAGGAATTAAGGGAGTTTGGGTTGACAGAAGAAATGCTTACTGATCAAGAATGGTAGGTTTGTCCATGATTCTAATAGCTTTCGTTTGGACTCTACATGATTTTTTTCTTGTGTTTTCTAATTTTAGGCAGAAAATTGCAAAGCCAGGTGAACTGAATTATGACTGCTCAATGACTGGACCATCATTCTTCACTCACTTTGAAGAGGAGGAGGAGGACAGTACTATAACCTCAGCCATGGGGGGATAATCTCAGTAGTGTAGCCAATTTTGGCTAAAAGGATCAGTGTCCGTGTGTTTTTGTACCACCATTTTTACATATATATATATATATATATACATCATCCGTCTTCATGTGAATGTTTAAAATACAACTACTAAGAATCTTAAGACTATCATTCAACATTTGAAACTACATACTAAAAAGTAATGCTGCACTGGATTCAATGATGTTCTAATTGCATTCAAAAGCAACAAGATATAAGTCCTATCATATGCTGCAGCTCAGCACAAGATACTCATCTATATTTACCTAAATGAGTTTTTAAGAAAAATACATTGAATCCTTAATAGAAGGAAAGGAAAGTGGGAGAGAGAAGATAAAGAAAATAACAAACATGAATATGCCTAAGATGGACTTGACAATTTAAAACAATGTCGGATAAACTGCATACCCGTTGCAAACTCAAAAACCTGAAAGCAAAACTCTGATGAAACTTATCAACAAGAAGTTGGTTAACATATCATGTACCAACCAAGAGATGTAATATATTCATCTACATTTTCAACCTTAAATGTATTCCGTTTGCTTTTAAATATCCTCAATAAGCAGCAATCCTATATCAGATTTTGTAATAGTTGGACCTCACAAACTCGCAGCTAGAGACAACTCAAACATATCGTCGTCTTCATCGTTTTAATAAATGAAAACACAACATCAAGAAGGCAAAGATTTCAAAGTTATCTAAAACCCTATGCATGATAAATTACCTGAAAGTAGTGCTGAACTATATAGTAAAAACTGCATTAGAATCTAAACCTCGAATTATGAAATGTAACTAATTTAAAGTGCATAAGCTAAAACTTACAAAATCAAACAAACTGAAGGCATAACAAGTAAACCAGCCAAACACATTGTATTGTCCGATCAACATAAACAAATATATGTCAAGACCGTGATATTTTGTTACTATGATGAATAGCTTTATCTATGTGCGCGCACACACTATCAGAAGAGAAGCCGAGAATCCACAACCAAAATGCTACTGCTGCTACACACCAACAATTAGAGTGACATTTATATGATGACAGCTTACAAAAAAGAATTTGATGGCAACAGTGATTATCAATGCACCTAATTTATACCGTATATAGTGATTGTAATATCACTACCACAACAAGAACCAGGCAGAGCTGAGAACTTGCATGGCCAGGCTCAACTAAAGAGGAGTGATCTCCATTCTCAGTAATTTTTCAATCTTGACAGACAAACCACGAGCCAGTTCATCATAAATGAAGCCATTTCCAGCACACCACATATCTCACAATACCAAAATGACACTATTTTCTTTGAAAGAGAATCACGCATTAAGATGAAAAACTAGATATAAGAATCATTTGTCCTAGCCAAAAACTCATTCCCATTTATAAAGTAGCCAGGGAGAATAGTTGATTTCAAGTATCAAAGTAAGCAAAGTAAGTAAACTCTCGTCATAATTTCGCCACAATATAATCTGGAAGTTGCATCCAAATCTACAACTCTTCCTCAGCAATAACCGTATATTAAGCACGGCAATGACCTCTGTGAAAATCAACTCTACTGAAACTAATTGTGGCACTCCGTTTAGAAGGGAAGAACATAAAAACACCAACCAAAAAACAGTGTACTATGATACCAGGGTAGAAAGATTTAAGAAAAGAATTATACAACCGCTTTAACACCATTTTCACCCGTGTCATAAATATTCTCAACTTCATCAATTCTCTGTTGTAATTCGAATTTGCCGAGGTCGTTCAGACCCACCATTACGTCTCCAAAAAGCCCTCCTCCACCAAACTTCAAACCCTCTCTGTATATTAGGGCAATCATCACCAGAGTTCAGAAACCGATCAAACCAAGACATTAAGATGTCCTGCTGCCAGGCCAGAGGCAGAGTCAAAATAGTATTACTTAGGCCATCCTCTATTAAATGCCTGTCAAGGCCTTTTGATGCTCTCCTCATCCACCCAAAATCCTCATAGAATGGCACCAACCATGTCTGCAAAAGCAAGCACCTAGCATCCTTTGAAGCCAATAGCTGGCCCTTTCCGATTCCAACAAACAGCCTAGCTGTAACTCTGCTAATCTCATACCTATGAATTGACGGCACTTTAGAATGTGCATCAGCTAAATCAGACTGTGTTGCCCATGTCTTCAAAAAGTCCTCAGCAATCTGCCTATCAATCAAAATATCCAAAATCCAATGCAAATTATCTGCTTGCCGAGCTATCTGACCCACATCCTGCAAATCTGCTGCTGCAACCCGTAAGAAGTGGTGGCAAAGCAATTGCAAACACCCATCACAAGCAGAATACAGCGACTCTTTTCGCAAATCATTATGAGACAAATTCTCATGGAGCATTTTTGACACCAATCCCTTCATTTCTCTCCTCGCTTTCTCATCCTTCCCTTCAAGAACTACATGTAAAAGCTTTAGAAGAACTTCCTCATTGTCATTTCCATCCTCAAGCCCAGTTGTGACATCAACTGAAACTCTCTTTAGAACTTCACCAGCACCAACGGCTTCAAGCCGCAGCTCTGACAATAGAGATGCCACCTTCTCTTCCTCATCCTCAGCCCATGGAGCAGCCTCTAGGTACTCCAAACAAGATAAAACCCCAGCATCAAACCCAACTGCTGCTGAAACCTACAATACAATAAGAAACACCCACAATTAATAACCTTAAAGATATAGCATTTTTTATTAGGTCATCTAATTTCCATACGCACTTAATCACACCACAGTTAACCAACCCCTCCACATCTATATACAAGAACAAATAACATCATGCATAGACGTTTCGAATATATATACCTGTAAGTCTATGTATATGTACTCAACTCAACATTTTTTGTCCAATTTTATCAATCATATTCAACATTCTATTCTGCCTAAAGTAGTACTTATATACTCCTACTACAAATCTTTTCATAGCTAGTGTTATGTATGTATATGTAATTGTACATATATTATGTCCAACAAACCAGCTCTAACATATCTTTATTTGCTTAATCTCAATCCTACAAATTCTAATTTTGTGTGTATATTTATACAGTGTGATACTATTACCTTCAAGATTCCAAGAACTTTGGAAACATCTTCCTTCATAAGCTTCTTCCTTAAATCCTTGCAATACATTAATCTAATTGACTCAATGTAAACTTCAATATCATCACAGTCAGCAATCTCGACAATGCAGGGGCCTGAATTCTTCTGTTGCATATTCCATCGATCCGAAAGCTTCACCGCGAAAAATCGACTGTGCGCTACCAAAATCTGTCTATGAACATTCATATCCACACTCAGACCATCCGTCGAGCTCAATGTGAGCTTCACATCGCTCGTAGTCGGGTCATTGAACTGGTTCCCGGGGCTCCGACAAGATAAAAGATCCCACAAACGCTGTTGCATTAAAGCTTGTTTGTCTTGTGGGAGGAGTTGTGATTTCGGGCCTGAAACCACCACGTTGGCAGTCGGGATCTGGGATTTCGGGTGGCAATCGGGCTCACTAGCCATCATTTCGAAGAGGGTTGGGCTGGATCGATTCAATTTATCGGCGGAGGAAGGCGGCGGGGACATTGGGTTGAGGAGGCCAGCAGTGAGTGCGGAGTTGAATTTACTGAACGATGAAGGAAAATAATCCGGGGTCGATGCGCCACCGTAGACCGCGGTATTAGCGGAGACGCCGTAGATAGTGGTGGTGGGGATTGTGTCCATGATTGGGGGGCCTGTACTGGGCGAGTATCGGATTTTGAGATTTGACGGTGACGGCGACGGCGACAGGGATGGGGATAGTGACATTGGTTCCGTAGTTGATGTGAATTGGCGTTGCGGTGGCGGAGACGGGGGAGGCGGTGGAAGAGGTTTGGAGGCTGGGCAACACCAGGAGTTATCTGGGGACACAACGGTGGTTGGGACAAGTTTCCGTTGTTGGTGGTGGTTGCTGTTGTTCTGGGTCGGGGCAGAGGAGGAGGGAGGAGCTATTGTAATGGTGGAGGTAGCGTTGGCGGAAGAGGAGGAGGCGGCGGAGGAGGAAATGGTGGTTTCGCGGCAGCGTCGGCGTTTGGGCTTAATGGGTTGGGTTTGGAATTTGAGGTGGGCTGAAGTAGCTGCCATATGGTATTGGGGATGTAATAGGGAGTGTGGTGTCGTTTTGGAGTAGTTGTCTTTTAGGGCAGTGTGGCATCAGAGAAAGTAGTAAGACAGAAATGAACCAAGTAGTATTGTAAGCATTAATCAGAACGGGCGGTAGATACGAGACAAACAAACGCACAGAGATTAAAGGACATGAAAACAACAAATACTACAAGGTGCTGATTTCAATTTAATGGAGGAGAGAGAAATTTGTTGGTTTCTTGGTACGGTGATGGCGGTGCTTTGGAATGAATGAGAGATGGGAAAGTGAGTTTGAAATGGAGTTGAGATTTTTGGTAATTCCGCCGGAGATGAGAGAGTAGATGAAAAAGTACGGATGAGGATGAGGAGATATGGGTACCGGTTGTTTGGTGACTTTGATCCAACCAACTGGAGCTTCCATTCGAATATCCGACTATTAATATAGCTATCGTTGGTAATTTAATTTTTAGCATTTCGTGACAAATTATCTTTTTATAAATGTACAAGATGTGAGATGCAGCAAAACCACTCAATCTCATACTTCTTCGGTTTTATATTAATTATTTTTTTAGAATAAAAAATTTATTTTAATTTATTTGTCGTTTACATCTTTCTAGGAGAATAAATTATTTATTTTCTTATATCATCCCTAACTTTTCTTATTGTTCTAAGAATTTTTCTCTCTTGTATTAATAGTTTTCAATTTTTCATAAAAGGATAGTGATGGAATTTCATACAAATTTAATTCTTAAATGACAGTATTAAATGAGTTTTTTAATTCATGTGCATAAAGCTAAAAAGACAGTTAATATGAAACCGGATGAGTATTATTCAAACACGCATCTTTTCTTCTAATTTATTTAACCAGTAATTTTTAGAACTCAATTTTTTCGAATTCAAATTCTGTACTTCACTGAAACTGTTATATTTTTACGGAATTAGTTGGTGTCAAAAAGTATGGAAATTAATTTTCCCAAAGGATTTTACTTTGTAGGGTACTTGTAGTCTGGAACTAATTTCTTTGAGATCCTAAAGATTGAATTATTTTGATACATTTAGCAAAAAAAATGAATTATTTTGATATGCTTTTCCGAATCATCCATCCATCCATCCATCCTTAATATGCAATTCTATTCCATTGTGATACAGGGGCACGCGAGCTAGCACTGATATCTTGAGGATTATTTATGATGGTGCTTTGAGTGTGTTGCCAGCCAAATATGCATGGGAGGAAAAAGGATATTAAAACTATACTGGATGGTGGCGGGGAGATTTGGAATATATATAGTATAAATGGTAGTAGGGTTTGGTTTGTTTGAAAAAATATAGTTTAGGGTTATGTTTGTTTACAAAAATTATATTTGGAATAAGATTATTAATTTCAAGTGTCTTGTTTGTTTTTAAATTTAGACTTGAGATTATTAATATAAAAATTATAAAATAACTTAATAATTTTTAAATTATAATTATAATTCCAAAATTATAATAATTAGAAGATTAATAATCTTGAGATTATATTAAAATATGTTTTGCCATTTTGTCTACACTTTAGAGAATATTATTGAACCACTTCTTAACCCATTTGTTGTTAGCCATGTGAATGCTCTTCAACCTTTTTACAACTTTATTAGAAGAATTAATAAAGTTGGTCGGAGTCCAACTAGTTGATTCTAAGGACCCTACCATGAATTAATAAATTAAAATATTAATACGAATAACGACTATAATTATCCATCAACATATGCCTTAATATCATCTTTGTCGAGGGGATGTTTTGATTTAGAATGGAGGCACTAACTTAATTAATTTGTCCCTAGAAGAAACTTTATTTTGCTTTTAAATAAAATGTTGGGAGAAAAAAAATGATATTAGCTAGGGACTTTTTTTATTTTATCCACCATTAATAGCCTCATTTTAAAATTTGTCAAACAAACTCTATTGTCCTATCTATTACGCGAGAGTGGTTAACATAAAGTTAATTTTGATCAATTGACTAATACAGTGCTGACACGCAATTGAAAGATGATCTCTCTCTGTGACCAACTTATCATGAAGTTCACTTGATAGTAACCGAATTCATATTATGCAACTGGCATGTTACATGACATGCCCTCCATTTTCATACTTTATTACTAGTATTAAATATTACTGCTACTACAAAACAAAAGAGAAGGGATTATATGACTCAAAAGTAGGGCTGAGCATTCGGTTATAACCGAACCGAATAGCTAATTCGGTTATAATCAAAAATCGAAATCAACTCAATTTTAATATCCGAACTACTAACCGAATTATGAGATAACTGAATTACCGAACAACTGAATTTACTATTCGGTTATTCGGTTAAAAACCGAAATGTTCTGGATTGTGTATCTTTTATAGAGAAGAAACAGCCAAACAGGCCTCCAAATTTCAATACAGATTCATTTTGGAATTAGGAGTGAGTAAAAAACGAATAAAATCGAATTACCGAACACAACCGAATTTTTTCAATTTTTCAATTTTTTTCTAATTTCGGTTATATCCGAATTTTTGATCGGTATTCAATTTCAGATTCAGTTTTAAAAAACAGGTTATTCGGGATACCCGAAAAACCGAATTTAGTAATTAAACAGGTTATTTGGAATTTTTGATCGGTATTCCTCACTTTCTTCTTCTTCATCATAATCAGCTTCATAATAAATATTACAACTTCCTAAACATGTCTCACAAGGCTTAAACCTTACATCCCCACATCCCTCACACACTCCATTGCCGCCGCCACCATCATCCACCCTCTCACAACCTTCTAGCACCTTCTCAAGCTGCCCATCTTTATTCATTCGCCTCATTTCCTCAACCCCGCTAATGTATTTCTTCCCCACAAACACCCTTGGCAAACCACCACCACTAAACCCGTCTCCCATTAGCTCTTTCAACTCCTCCTTGAACCCTGAATGCATCGATACATCCCTCTCACTTAATTTTTGATCGGTGTTCAATCCCTTCCTCACACTTATGATTATGGATCAGGAAACATGACATGTAAATTAATGTAAATCTGGAAACATGATGTGTTTCCATGGATCAAATTGGTGATTTTTGAAATTGGGTTTTAATTATTACTTGCAATTTTGGTGCATAGATGGTTGCACGGTTCAGAAATTTGAAGAAAGGTAACTGTTAAGTATGGAAGCCTTTTATTTCAGTTATTTACCGAATAACCGAATTATAAATTCGGTTATTCGATAATTCGGTTATTAGCTAATTCGATTAACATTTTGGATACTAGAAATGCGTTAATTTTGGTTTTTGGTTATAACCGAATGCTCACTCTTATTTGGAATGAAGCATAGTACCAGAAAAACAATGAACAATTACATAAAGTTTGCTCTATGATAACTAGGGGTAAAAGGGAAAACAATAACAGCAACTACCAAGTACCAACAGGCAACAACACTTCTTTTTCTGAATAAACCAATATATATATATATATATATATATATATATATATATCAAACAGGAGAAGATGAACAAGAAGTGGATTTTGCAATTCCCGGCAACGGAAGGAGTGTATCTGTGTAGGCGCAGCCACAGAGAGGCGGAGAGGCTGAGAGGCGGCAGAGTTCAGAGAGACGAGAGTGAGAGAAATCTGAAATCTGAATATAATGAGTCATGAGTAAAGAATAAAGAGAACTTAGATGGATATTATTGCCAACAGTATAAAATTGGGAAAACACCATTCAACCTCAAAGTCGGTTCGAGTATGGGGTCGGAGCTTATCGGGTTAAACCGGATTAGTTGATTTTCAAATGCGGGCCCACCATGGGCTGATTGACCAGAATTGTCGGATTTCATAGTCGGTGTTTGTAAGGCCCTTTATTCGGCTATTCGATTAAACTGAATAACTCAAAATTAAAATCCGTATTAACTAATCGAATACCGAAAATAATTTCGGTTATAATCGAATTGTTAAAAATAATCGAATTATCAGAAAATTTTGATTAAATTATTTCGGTTCAGTTCGATAATTTAATTATATCCGTTTTTTGCTCAGTCCTACTCAAAAGGCTAAAATGTGCAAATGACCACCTGGAAATAATTAATTTTAAAATTAGATAAAGTGGCATATGTAATGGACTCATACAAATTTGATAATAATTAAAATCGCCTTTATCATGATCACAGCTTCTCATGTTTTGCAGTATTTATTTTTTGTATGTTAACTAGCTGTCACCTTTTCTATTTTAAATTATTAACTTAATTTACTCGTTGGGTATCATGTGATCATATATTTTTGAAAATTGATATTTTTATATAATTTTTTGATATTTTTGTATGAAAATTATTGTTATAGATCCTATAACGACTATTTTTACCGTTACTATATATCTATAACAATACTTTTCATGTAAAAATATCAAAAAATCATATGAAAATATCAATTTCATCCCTGCCTCTTTTGTATAGTTTGAAGTCTGCATGGTGTAATACTACTAGCATCAGGTGGCATATATAAATAATATATAATAAAATAAAAAAAATTTAAAATTTTAAAAAGTAATATAAAAAGAATAATATTGTAATATAATTAAAGGTGCTTTATAATATACCTATACCTATATATAGCATTAATGTTCAAATTATATACTGCAGTTGTAACTAGATCTTTTCAAGTCTCAAAATGATAATTCATTTTTAATAAAATACCACACTGATATATTGACTGTGATAAGTTATATATCTAACAATTTAATTATATTAAAATATTTGGGAAACAAATTTAAGTCCATAGTATTAGTGAGTATATTAGGAACGAATAAAAATAGGCCAGCCAGCTTTGTGTTTGGGGTGGCGTGGGGTAGGGGGGGGGGGGGGGGGGGAAGGTATCGTTTACATGGATCCCGTTAGTATGAAGTTATTTTTTTTGTAAGTTGGTCAATTGGCCAATAGAATGTTAACACACATACAGTTTCGTCTGCGTGTCAGTATTCTATTGATCAATTAACTTAACTTATTCCAAAATAAAATTCATGCTAAACACTTCCGTTTACATGATACTAGTAAGAAAGAACATAATTATAGTTCTGAAGGTCTACATGAATGTTTTAGATAAATGTTACACTACTATTTAGGTAGTATTTGGAATTTTAAATGTTACACTACTTCATCTTCTTCCTAAGAACTCCAGCGAAACATCATCACTAGTCGGCCACATCCATTTCACATAATCACCACAATCAATCATCTTTAAGCAACTTAAACTCCACCTCAAACTAAATATAACCAAAGATCAACCCCTCCAAAACTCGTATCTGCATTGATAAATATTTTTTAAATTTTCAAATACCCAAATTTGCTGAACTAAGAATAAATATTTTTTTAGATCTTCAAAAACCATAGATATTTTTTAGATCGATCTGATGCCTTCACAAATGAACATATTCAAACTCAATCTTTCTCTCCCACTGTAACACTCCCTTTCCGAAATACAAATAGAGTTTACGCACAAAATATAACAAAGTTAAAAAACAAATAGAAAGTTCTATCCCACAAAAAGAATATATCTAATAACTGATAATTACCATAAATCAAACCATAATAAATGTCAAATTGGTTCAAACCACAATCTAAAATATTTAAACCATTGAAAAGAATAAAGCTATCATCACATTTGTCATTGGTCCCCCTAATTACCTGCCAGAAAAAAAAATACAGTACGAGCCAGATGTTCAGTACGGATATAGAGTACAAAAATAATGAGCAGAAATAACTAACTCAATTAATTGAATTGAACTAAAATTAACAAAACTAACACAAAGAAATAATAGGCTGAAATAAATGGTTGGGTGTTATTTCATACTCAGCTCAGAACAAAACAGAAATATATCTTGCCACACAAATAAGTCAAATAATGTTACACATGCAAGTCACACTTATTAGACTAAGAATCCAAATACATGTAAAATTGGAATGCATATTTAACACAAACATCATCAATCCGCAGAACATAACATAACAAAAAATCAGGATTAACCCATACGCCTACCTAGGGACGAATCTACTGCTGAGGTAGGGGCACATGCTCCCACTAAATTTTAAGTAAGTTAGTGGGTCATACTAAAAAAAATAAGAGGGTGTTAAATGAAATTTCATGATTTAAACTTCAAAATCCTAAAGGTGTTTGGCAGCAGCTCATCGCAAAAAAGCCTGTCTTTTCCTTTTCCTCTTGTATTCTCCAAATCAGAAAAAAAAAACAAAAAAAAAACAGGGAAATTTTGCAGATACTAAGGGGATTTGGGGTTTCAAATTCCAACTTGTTTAATTTGTTCTGTTCTGGCTGAAAGAAGTTTACAAAAAGGCCATCTCCTTCTCTCTCCCCAAGATTTTGTACTATTTTGGATGAATGAATAAATGCAGTTTAAGGAGTTGTAAGATTCTTGGTTATGAAATTTACTTCCTGAGTATTTTAAAAAACAAGGTAAATTTGGAATTTTCCTAACCTGGTTTCTATGAACTTCATTCAATCTTTCTCCGTGTTGATCCTTAATTTGGACAATTGCGAATCCAATTCTTTCAGTTTTCCTTTTTGACTAGATAAAGTTTGTGGTCTTCAATTTAATAAGCTTGCTTTGCTTTTTGATCTCATATATGAAGTTCTTTAATTTGATTGCGAAACTTTACTCTTCAGAATTTGATGAATGATGATATGGAACTTTTGATATTTGATGATCAACTTATATTGTGGATATAAGAAACGATGCTAATTTTTTGAGTATAAAAAGAATTGGTGAATTGACTTAAATGTTGGTTAAAAAAAGAAAGGATGATGTGTATTCTCAAGTTTATTTGTTGCTGAAGTGGGCTCTACTTTTGCCCGTTGCTACTGTAACTGTTGAAAGAATATTTTTAACTACGAATATTGTGAAAATGGATTCCATAACCAAATGGGAGATAAATGGATGAACAACAATTTAGTAACATACATTGAGCGTAATATTTTTATAACTATTAAAAATGAGGTTATCATGTAACAATTTTAAGCAATTAAACCCCGAAAAATGTTATTGTAAACAATTTTTGAGAATTATTTTTGTGATTCATTTTATTAAATTTTTATTCTTTAAGGATTTTTTTTTTAATTTTGACCCCACTAAACTTTTAGGCTGGATCCGCCCCTTGCGCCTACCACAACAAAATCACTAAATGATCAACTCCCGCCGGAGCACAAAACGAAGGCACCACCACAGAAGATGTCATGCCTCGGTGCCAAAAGAACGTGTTATCCCCACAGGTGATTATACCTCAGGTATATCCTACAATATATTCTAACAAAAATATAATGTCATAACACATGTACACAATATCAACACAAATAAGTTCTAATACATACATGTTAAATCGAACGAATCATCAACATAAGCCTACAAAAATATATTAACATGCATTTTTCTACAAATATCAAAATAAATTTTAGACATGATGCACTAGTTATTATATAGTACAAATATGAGTTCCAAATATCGATGCCAAAATGAACTATCATAATAAATTTGACAATGAATAATCATAAGAGACAACCCCAAATTTCTAAATGAGTAACAAGATGATCGAATTAAAATTAAAAGAGTCTCACTGAAAAATGGAGTAAGTATATGTAATACCTAACATATATTTCAAATAGAACTGCTTAAATTATTCCCTCCGTCCGATCTAATTAAATAATAATAATGCAACTATAAGTTACTTAATAACTATAATTTATAATAATTTGAAATTATTTATCCAATTACATCAGTTTTAGAAAATAAACCTAAATTAATTATGTTGTTTACCTTTTTTTGAAATAGATTTTTAATCTGTTTTAGAAAATTTAAATAATATTTAACAAGTGTGAGTGTAATTTATTATGTGCACTTGGTTAATTTTTTCTCTTTTTTTAACTATTTTTTTTTCGACATGCATGCAACCACATATGTGATGCACCTACTATTTAATGTTGAACCATCTTCAACTCTTCTCGGGATTCGGAGTTTTTAGAGAAAAGGTTTCATCCTTCAATATCATGATTGGGTCGACGAACATAGATCATGAGTGAAATATCATGATCGAGTCGACCAAGTCAGATCATGAGTGAATACTTGGACAAATTTTTTTTGTTGTTAACCTCACACCAATCAATAAAATACTGATTAATACGTATGAGTCGAATGTAAAAAAAATTAATTTATTGATATAAATATAAATTCGAGTTTAGTTCAATGACGAAAAAATGATTTAATCCTTTTCAAATGTGGAGAAATGTTATTTCCGTACTTATATTTTTATTTTCACAAGTTTCTATCTTATTTGATAGCGGGACGTTCTCTTGTTAATAGACTAACATTGTGAAAATATAAAAAGGGAAACCATCCGTGGCAACCGGTTGCTAAGTGTACTGTTCAGCAACCAAATTTACATCCGTTGATTAGAAGAATGAAAGGCAAGGATTAAAAAAAAATTTTCCCTGCCGCTACAGCTTGTAGCGGCAGGCACTTACATCAAAAGTGTCCAGCGAAATTACTTTGTTATCCCTCCATATATGCAAGCTTGTGCCATATTTATTTCTCTCCTGCCGCAAGAAGTAGTAGCGGCAGGGCTTGTCCACATACTTGCCCATGACTCCAAAAAACTAATACTCCCTCCCCCATTTTTACTTTATATATAAAGAAAACCATTTTCAAATTCAATTTTTTTTATGAATTCAATTTATTTTAGTTACTATAATTATAATTTTTGTAAATTATCTAAAAATTATATAATTACAAGATTTTATAATTTTTAAAATTTAAATTAATCACATCAAAGAAAATTAATTTTGAATTTGAAAACTAATTTTCTTTGATGTAATTTAATTTTGGATTTGTAAATTAAAATTTGAATTTGTAAATTAATTTTGAATTTGTAAATTAAATTTTGAATTTGAAAATTTATTTTGAATTTGTAATTTAATTTTGAATTTGTAAATTAATTTTGAATTTGTAAATTAAAATTTGAATTTGTAAATTAATTTTGAATTTGTAAATTAAAATTTGAATTTGAAAATTAATTTACAAATTCAAATTTTAATTTACAAATTCAAAATTAATTTACAAATTAAAAATTAAATTACAAATTCAAAATTAATTTTCAAATTCAAAATTAATTTACAAATTCAAAATTAATTTACAAATTCAAAATTAATTTTCAAATTCAAATTTTAATTTACAAATTCAAAATTAATTTACAAATTCAAAATTAAATTACAAATTCAAAATTAATTTACAAATTCAAATTTTAATTTACAAATCCAAAATTAATTTACAAATTCAAAATTTAATTTACAAATTCAAAATTAATTTACAAATTAAAAATTAAATTACAAATTCAAAATTAATTTTCAAATTCAAAATTAATTTACAAATTCAAAATTAATTTACAAATTCAAAATTAATTTTCAAATTCAAATTTTAATTTTCAAATTCAAAATTAATTTACAAATTCAAATTTTAATTTACAAATTCAAATTTTAATTTACAAATTCAAAATTAATTTACAAATTCAAAATTAAATTACAAATTCAAAATAAATTTTCAAATTCAAAATTTAATTTACAAATTCAAAATTAATTTACAAATTCAAATTTTAATTTACATCAAAGAAAATTAGTTTTCAAATTCAAAATTAATTTTCTTTGATGTGATTAATTTAAATTTTAAAAATTATAAAATCTTGTAATTATATAATTTTTAGATAATTTACAAAAATTATAATTATAGTAACTAAAATAAATTGAATTCATAAAAAAATTGAATTTGAATATGGCTTTCTTTATATATAAAGTAAAAATGGGGGAGGGAGTATTAGTTTTTTGGAGTCATGGGCAAGTATGTGGACAAGCCCTGCCGCTACTACTTCTTGCGGCAGGAGAGAAATAAATAAGGCACAAGCTTGCATATATGGAGGGACAACAAAGTAATTTCGCCGGACACTTTTGATGTAAGTGCCTGCCGCTACAAGCTGTAGCGGCAGGGGAAAAAAATTTTTAATCTTTGCCTTTCATTCTTCTAATCAACGGATGTAAATTTGGTTGCTGAACAGTACACTTAGCAACCGGTTGCCACGGATGGTTTCCCATATAAAAAATATCTTTAAAAGTAAAAAATTCCAAAAATTATTTAGGGTCGAAAGAAGGCTAGCTAATGTTGATAACCCAAAGTGAAATCCATTTCTTAAGGGATGATTAAGCAACTTGTCTTGTAATAAGTAAGGGATTGTTTGATAAAAATTGAATAAATTTAAATTTAAATGAAAAAAATTATTTGATAATTGACACTGATAAGTCTCATTTTTTATAAGTATATTTTGATGATAACAATTATGAAGTAATTAAAAAATATTATAACTTAATTAATTATTTTACTTTTATATATACTATTTTCTATTTTATATTTGAATTAATTTTTATTGACCTTGATAATATAAATATCAATTATTAAATAAATTAATTCATATAAATATTTTCAAGGTAAGTAGATCCTATTTTCTTTCAAAACTCTCAAAAACAAAATCAGGACAAAAACTGTTTTATTACATACCTATATATATATATATATATATATATATCAGTGTGTGTGCATGTGCATATTTATTATATTAACCGTTTGTGTGCGTGTGTTAAATACATATGCTGATGGCTTAATGTGACTTTCGTTTTGGGACAAAGCCCTGCGGTAAAATAAATGAATAACCTTTGAAAATCTTGACCGAATTGAATAGGCTTGCATTAAATACACAAAGGTTGTCAAAAAAAAAAAGAACGGGCGAAAATTTGAAGGCGGAGTGTTTGGCAATCTGTGTGTTGTAATGTCATCCGAGCCATTCATTTTAAATTAAAACAATCTCATTCATTAATTCAAAATCAATTTTTAAAATTATTATTTTTTCCTGACTTCAAAAATCTATAAATAGGGAGTTTTTCATTCATTTGATTTTTACCAATTCAAGTGAAAAGAAAAGCTTACTCTCCTTGCCTACATACTCTCTCTAAAGCTTTATATCTCTTCTTACAAAAGTTTTGATTATTTGAGAAGAGAAAATTGGTCCAATTAATTGAGATAAGTCATTTGAGTTAACTTAGTTGAATTATTTCTTACTTGTTTTATAACACAATTTTATATATCTATATTTCATCTATTTATCAAATAAAAAGTTTACTTAATCTGATACCGCAAAACTGCGGAGATACACCTCTACGGAGAGGAATTCGAACCGTACTATTTTTTATAGTCTTAAGTAATTTTTTATTGATTTTATTTATATAAATATCGTAAATAGATACGACACTTGATAGTTCAAAACGACACTGTGATATTCCTCCAAAAAGAGTGAACTATTCGAACCGAATTTGAAAATCGTAATGATCTATTGAAAGTATTTATGTAAATATCAATTGTGAAAATTATAAATATTGTCATACGTAGACGTCGCAAGGTTACAGGAGATATTCCTCTTAATGAGGGATTCACACCGTACGATTCCTTATAGTACTAAGTGATTTTGTTTATAATATATCACATAATAGATAAAATATTAATATATATTATCTGAGTTAAACAAGCATATTTGTTATATCAAGTTGTGCTTAACTAATTAAATTGTTATTCTTTGATAATTATTACTTAAATTGATTTAATTTTTTTATACACAAGTATTGGAACATATAATCATTTATATATTACTTGTTAGTAAAAATCTGAGAAACAAATCCTTTTCATTCATAGAAAAACACTCTTTTATTAAATTGCATCAAAATCATTTATTTGCTTACACAGAAGCATTTTTGAGCATAAAAGCTAAAACTTACTTATTTGCTTATTCAAAAGGCATACTAACAAAGTAAGTATTTACTTATTGAGCATAAGTCAAACTTTTATAAACAGTGCATAAATTTACATATTTTCTTACATAGAAGCATGATTTGATCAAAGTACATATTAATATTTGCTTACAAAGAAGTTTATTTTCTCAAGAATAAAAGTCATTGAACTTTTATAAAATATTTGTTCTTTAATTAATATCTGCTTAATTGAGAAGCATCAATCTGTACTAAATTGTATCTGCTTATTCTAGAAGCAATTTGTTATAAAATTCTCTGTAAAAAGAAAAAGGGTAGAGTTAGTTAATTTTATGTACCTGTGAGAAAGATAAACAATTCTTCGATCAAGATCAGAGTCGTAGAGAGGTCAACTGGGAGTTGGGTCTATAGTGAACTTGTGAGGTGAGGAAGAGGTCATTGTTTCAAGACCAGATCATAGAATAGAACTGAACTCATAAGAAGAAACAACTAAACTTGAGGAGGGAGCGGGGTGCTTGCTGTCCAAGATAGGTAGTTGTGGATAGGGGTGCTCATCGATAAAAAACCGAACCGAAACCGATGCAAAAATACCTAAAAATCAAGAACCGGTACCAAAAAACTGATTTCGGTACCGGTTTCGGTACAAAGTCGATACTGCTTTTTTCGATTCGATTTTCGGTTATACCGCAATAATTAAATAAAATAAAAGGAAATTTCACTTTGAGCAAAAACATGATTAATGTTTAAGCTGAAAATTGTTGCTCAAATATAATTTTATTTAGTTATTGTACATGTACCATGTCTATTCAGCAAAACAAAGAAGAAGGTGATATATAATTTTTTGTCTCAATATAATCATTAAAATCATTCCTATTAATTAGTTTTATTACTGAACTTTATGATAAATAATGGTATTAATTATTGTATTTTTCTTATGATAGCAGCTGAAGTGAGAGTTTATGAACTCAAATAAAAAGTTTTTAAATAATTTGAATAGGCAGTTCTACTTCAAGTTATTGCTTAATGCCAATTTTCACTTCTTTTGTATAAATAAGTTACTAAAAACAAACAGATGACTCAGATATTAATTGTGGTTGTGCACAGATAACCGAATATACACCAAGTACTATAGCATGCATGCGTTGAAAAATCCTGAATTCGATTTTTTTCGATTTTTACAGAATTTAAAATTTTCATTACCGCTACCGGTACCGAAAAATGTTAAAATGCCGAAAAACTGGTACCGAAAAAAAGGGTACCCTTAGTACCGGTACCGCTCGGTTCGGTAAAAAATTAAAAATTTTGAACACCCTTAGTTGTGGATAGTTGAAAGTTTGTCTATAAAACTTTGTAAAGGCTTCTCCGCCTGTTGAAGGAGTATTTATTACTGATAGTAATAAGATCTCAAGTTTCAAATAGGAGCTTGAAACTGGACGTAGCAACATACTAGGAGTGTATGTTGTGAACCAGATAAATCTCTGTGCATTGTGTAATTAAATTTTTACTGTTGTGCATATTAATTTCTAACTCTGCAAATTAATCTTTTAAAAATTCAAAAAAGGCCTAATATAATTTTTTAAATCTGTAATAATCTATTCAACCCCTTTTCTAGATTATTATTGGACTTTCAGATACGTCTGAAACATCTGAATAACAGTCTTTTACTATTTTACCCCTTTAAACTATACTAAACAAATATATAATTTTGTCTGGACGTATTTAAAAAAAATACAATATTCATTGTACAACAGATAAAAATAAATAATTCAAACAAACTATTGAATAATTCAAACAATTTTAACCAAGTTTCATAGAAACTAAAAAATGTAACGAGTTAAACAAATATGTCAACATAATAATAAAATAAAAAAAATACATTAATTTCAATGAGTCACTTTATAGTTCACGAGTAATTTGGTTACGTAGATTGTTCATGAATATGGCTTAACTACCATTTTCTGTAACCTCGAGAATACATGATTCAAGAAAAGTTTTCATTACATTTTCATTTCTCCAACTCACTCTCGATTTCCTTTGATTTTGAGTTTCACCCGATTATTCTATGCCTACCACAAATAGAAGGATGAATTTAGAGATTCTAATCCTAACATGCATATTTAAAACAACAAAAAAACAACTCTCATTATGCTTTACAAACAAAACAGGATACCGGATAGTTATGCTTTATATTTTCAGTGAATTATAATCAACTGTCGAGACACTAATAAATTATTATCATAATAGATTTCATGCACTCATGTCTATAGCAACTACCAGAAAGGTACATACTCAAGAAAAAGATTGGTTTAGTAGTTAAATTACTATGAAGTTTCTTCCCTGGTTCTTTACTAGAGAGGATGACTGGATTTGCAAGCTTCCCTACTTTTGGCCTCAAAGCCAACGAAAACAAGTACTCCCCAAACACTTAGTTTTTTTTCTTTTTCTTTTTTGTAACAAAATAACAAAATACTTCAAAACAAGTATACAGCTCTGCTGCTTGATATGCACCGAGAATTGACTTTAAAATCAAAGTCTTAATTCATAATAAACATTTTATAACAAGAGGAGTTGTTTATAATATTAAACAGGTTTTATTTCGATTTCTCTGCAACATATGTTGGGGTAGGAATGATCTGTCCATGCATACTAACATATCTTTGTTAGTGGGATCAATTCTTTCATGGGTTATAATGCGGCCTCTCATAGAAAACAGAAAAGATGATTGGTATAGTCAAGATCTTAGCCCCGCAGCCTCCATGGCATCCAAGGTTACAGGGTAATAATTTTCTCAAAACAATCCATTTCCCATGTCCTTTCCTTGTCCAATTTTACTAATAAGATTAATCCAAATAGCTTCTAACCACACCAAACTAATATCTAACAGACTCCAATAGACACATAGCAACCCATTGATTGAAACCAAAAGCATAACTTAAAACTTAAAAGTGAACTACAAGACCAAGACGTAACAACAATCCAACATCGAAGCCAGAGTTCAACAATGGAACATGTTAGCAGATGTCAATGTATTGGACAAGGAAGCAGCCATGGTTCCATCAAAGTATCTGGAAGTTCAGGAAAAACAGAGATCAAATTAGGGCTTATTGTTTATTGTAACCATAGCAATTTGAAAGATGAAGGTTACCTGTCAGAGAAGCTATGGAGCGGCGATGAAGAGAATCGATGGAGATGGAGATGCAGACGAGAGCGGCGATGGAGATGGAGATGAAGACGAGAGCGGCGATGCAAAAAAGAGATGGAACGACAATGCAAAGAAGAAAGGACTATTTGGATAAAAAAAGTTTATCAGACCTATTCAGTTGATTAAGCCAAAAAAATTTAAAAGAATCGCTCAGTGTTATTTAGCCTAATTCAGATTTTAAAACTCCAAAACAGACACTGTTAATGGTTGATTCGCTAAGATTTTGGGTCATTCAGACCTATTCGGCGGAAAACAAACAGCGGCTAAGTAGGTTATGTTTGTTTGTAAAAAATATACTTGAGATTGAATTATTTATCTTAATTTAACACTATTTTGAACTATTGTATCCCATGATAGAGGATTAATAGTCCTTTAAATAATCATATGGACTATTTTTTGTTGTTTCTAAGGCTAGTTATGAGAGGTTATATAATCACATGATGAATGTGAGATTAATAGTCCCTCACATTTTAAGATATCAAATGACTTTACAAGACTAATAATCTCACATTAAGGGACTAATAGTCACTCGTCAAATGATTAAATAGTTTGAAATAGTGTTAAATTAAGACAAATAGTCTTATTCCAATTATATTTTTTTACAAACAAACATGACCAAAACTTGGATGTAGTTGTCCAAACTAGCTTTTCACTACATACCTTAATTAGTCTACAATCCTTCTATGCTGACCAGGGTCTAGCGACCGGCAATTTTTTTTATTTTTTTTGCCTCCCAAAAAATGTATAATATTTATTAGAATTGATTTTTTTTACAGAATTCAGTGATTTAAATGTAATTTGGATACATGTAAAAAAAATTGACGATCGCAAGACCGGTCATCAAAATCCGGTTGCCCAAGACTTATTAATTAGTCTAAGACGATGTAACTTTTGAGATTTTATTAGTGACAGTTTTGTCATTTTATCAATTTTATTGATGACAATTTTTTATTTATCATTTTATTAATTAAAAGTACATAACTATGAGTAATTGTCGCAGCCAATTAGTTTTGTAGTTAGTACTTAGTAAAGAGTTGATTCAACTTCGGCCTGAGTTAAGGAAATTGTAAATATTTTCATTGCCTTTTCCAAGTACTGGAAAGAGAAATATTCCTAATTTGGTTTGGACTGTATAAAGTTTGAAAATAAAGCCCCGATGTACAATTTGGCCCAACGTATACTTTGTACAAACGTTAGGACGTCAGTTAGCCCTTAGCCCGAGTAGATGGGTTCAGTTAGCCCGAGTTGATGGGTTGGGGACAACTTGTTTCAATTTGGAAATTCAGAACAGTTATGCACCCATACTATTGAAATAATTCAAAATTTTGGCAATACCTCTCTACTCCGCTCATAAAATTTGAATTGATTTGGTGATAAGAATTCAAGATTGTAATGCTAAAAACTTAATAAATCTGAGCTTTTGAAAAAGTATTGATTTTCCAATACAATGACAGAAGGTTCTCCATATAAACTATGAAAATATAGGTCTGACCTGATTTGGTCTGATTGAAAGATCACATCAATCATCTTCTTAAGCAGTAAAGTTTGACCTGATTTAGCTTGAGAGTTTTTTGGTCACAGCTGGTCAGGTTTGGTCAACTGTCAAAGCCTAGCAGGCCCAAATCAGTCTGGATAGCCTGTTTGTGCATACCATTGAATGTTTTACACATTTTAATGCAGCGAAATAATGGTTAGATTATAATGTTCTAATACAAACGTGATATGAAGGTTAATGTACTAACATGAACGTAAGATGAGCCATTGAATCCACAAAGAAAAAAACAAACTCACAAAGAGAACAAAAGATATATTGGTATATATACAATGGTACTCTTTATGTATAATTTTTTATGTATAATTTGTACACATAGTATTATTCTTAATGTATATATAGTACTGTATGGAGATATGTTTAGACGTAGGATTGTCAATGGATCAATCAGAGCAAATTATGATCTAATACAATATGTTCCACCAATTGTGATATGGATCAATGATTTGATTCACAATATAATGGAACATTGATCTGTCCCATGATCTATTTGATCCAACAATACAGATCATGATCCAACTCGATTTATTTAAAAAAAAATTGTATAACTTTGTTAATTTATATAATGTTATAATTTATAAAATTATATTAACTTATGAAAAAAATCACTTAATTCCTCTAAAATCTTTTAATTTCTTTAAAAAAAATTAACATTCTCTCACTAAAATTTTTCAATTTCTTATTCTGAACAATTCAATTTTTTCATGTTAAAAAGTGAATCATACAAAATTAGTGAGCATTTGGGCCCCAAAAGAAACCCATACAACAATTGGTACAGTACATGATTTGACAACAACTCCATTTAATGAACCGCTGGATGGTGGTAAAGTATGGTTGAGTTTATGGATTCTGAATGATGCTTTTAATACTATCGATATAAGAGCATCTCCAATAGGTTGAAGAAGTACAAATCATAGATTAAATATGATTTAGGACTCAGATTTTATTCCAGCAGTAAAACTAAATATAGTCTATGGGATTTTCCGGTGAGTCAAAGAGACTATATCAAGTAACAAGATTTGGTGGACTATAATTTTAAATATATTTAAATAGGAGTGTAGAAGAATGATTGGTAAACTATAATTCTTTAAATATAATATAATTTTTTAATATTTTAATCCATGGGATAGTCCATCTGCTGAAAGAATTGAAAGATCGAATTCATGAATTATTGTCATATGGATTAAATATAATTCATGATATAATCCTGGAGATGCTCTAACAGAAGCTCAAGCAGGGGATAAAAACGTTTACAGGAGTTTGAATCTTCACAACTCTTTAGGTGAATTAGCTAGTGGGCCCATTATTCACCATTTAAAAAATTGATCCAATAAATCAACTTATCACAAATCAACCAATAAATGAGTTGAAATTTTGATTCAATATATTATATTATATGAAATCAGATTAAATCAGTGTCAAGATTTAACTTATCGACGGCAGGAGGGTCACATGAGTTGAAATGCAAGATTTTGGAGATATCGGTTAGGTAGAAGAACATCACCAACATTCACTGGCGGGCCAGGATCCCCCAAAAGGAGGGCGGACACCGGCGAAGAGGGTAGCGGTGAGAATAGTGTGGGTAAGGAGGTATAATATACACTAAAAATTTCCGGCCAGGGGGGCGGCCGCCACCCCATGCCCCCCTTGGCTCCGCCAGTGCCAACATCCCACATGCCACCATGACCCACCCTCCTCACTTATGTCTCCGCAGCTTACAATATTATTAACTCCACTATTATAATAATAAAAATGTGTAAGTTTTGAATTTGTCTTCATCACACTAATCGTAAATTCGTAATAACTAATTAAATAGTCTAGTAGTTTAATTTCCCATTTATACTAAGTTGCATGGTCCTTTTTTTTTTTTTTTTTCTTTTTTTTTGTTAATTTCCACAAACACCACACTCACACACCCAAGAATCGAACCCTTAACTTCATAAAATTATAAGACAAGAGTTATCGCATGGTCATTTCCATGTTAGGCTAGCTAGATAGCGAGTTAGTAATACTGATCTAAACTTTTAGGCTTTTTTTGTTTGTGAAAATGATAGGCATGGGTACTGTTTATATTAATTTAAAGTATAAATTAATATGATTTTTTAAAATTAATCTTGTAATTATAGTGGAAGGAAATAATGGTATTATATTTTGATTCCGACATTGAACCAGAAAAAAATGGTTCACTTTAAGAGTATATATGCATCAACTGAAAGCAACAAAGTACGTAATGGCTAATGGAGCCGAGGCGAGGGGAGGGGAGGGAAGGCGAGGTTGGGGGGTTACTACACAGCTTAATTAGACCGCCAGATAGAAAAAAGATGATGTAATTAAAACTATAACTATATATATATAGTTATAGGAAATCAAGAAATCACCATAAATTGATTACAACATGACACTTTATACAGAAGAAATAAAGAAAGATTAGATGTAGACATGCCTGCAGGTAGGGCTAGCAAGCTAGAATTGAAAGAAAATCCAAATCAAGAGTCAAGGAAAAAGAGATGAAGCGTATATATCAATCCCACATAACCTAATGATCGAAGAGATAATAGTTTCATGGACCATGTCGCATGCACAAAGAGAGACCTATATATATATATATATATATATATATATATATATATATAGTGCTCCATCATATATATGTGTGAAAGAGAGAGGGATCAAAAAGAAATGATTGATTTGCATTATAATTGACTAATGATATAAGCTGTATTCATGGCCCCATGGCCCCAATTAAATGTTGCGGACCCCCCACCTAGCTCCCTGGCAGCTTAATTTGAGTAGATTTTCGATATATAAATAAAAATAATGTTATTATTACATAATTTTAGGTCACATAATATTTACATACACATACATTCATACTGTGGGTCCTGCGTGACATGCAGGACCTACAAATATGTATGTGTGTTTGTGTGAATTTTATGTGATCCAAATTATATGATAGTAGCAATACTCATATAAATAGTCACGGCAGCTCATGTTCAAAATATAATTTTTAAGATAATCAATGTGCACGTATATGTTGGGAATGATTCATATTTTTACGAGTTCGACGAATGATTACTATGATGGGATAGTCGGAGGTCTCGCTCCCCGGTAAACGAGCGATTGTCCAGCTCGCCGATGAGTTGACGAGGGTTGCAAGTTTTTCTAGTTATTGTTAAAACATTGTTAAAACATTATTTTGTGTGTGGATCATTGTAGAGTGTGTAAGACATCTAATGAATACATCAGATAAGCAGGACTAGCCAAATTGATAAACTTGAGTATCGTGTATTCTTATTTTTTCGTCTTTCATATAATATCTGTGTGATTGCAATATTATTCGTTCTTAAATTCTAACGGTATATATTAATTCGTCTAACATACAATATAGATAAGTAATATAAATTAATATCGTGGCACATTATATATATATATATATATATATATATATATATATATATATATATATATATATATATATATATATATATATATATATATATATATATTATGTGAGGATATTGAGTAGCAATTAAACTACCTCATGCATGCATAAATTATATATTACGTGAGGATATTAATATGTGAAGACACAGACACAGACACTCGCTAACAACTAAACTACCTCATCATGCGTGGATACCCAAATTTTCGGAGTTTATCACTTTCTCTTAATTGTCTCAAGTCGGAACCTGCACAATATTCCGCTGCCTTTAATAATTATCGATCATGCATGCATGCCGGAGGCCAGTACTTGGGAAGAAACGTACGTACGTACACAAGGGTACGTACGTACCACAAATTAATTATAAGACTTAATTTTATATATATATATATATATATATATATATATATATATATATATATATATATATATATGTCGCTGGACATTCATATATGTATCTCTATGTATCACTTGTATTTCTTCTGCATTTTAGTGACTTGTGAACGATCTCTATTAGAGAATAGTATCAACAACAACACGTAAGGATAAGGAAAAAGTGGAGTTTTAATTATTATTTTTAAAACGTACATATTGTTGTCTAACCTGATCATTTTTCTTAAGTTTGCAGTTGCGTTGGTTTTAGGTTATTATATATGGGTCCTCTTATTATGTGCCCTAAGGGCACATGCTAAGCACACAATTCAAGAGAATATTCTCTTGAATTGTGTGCATATTCTCTTGATTTCTGTATTTACATCAAGTTCAAGAGAATAAACACACAATTCAAGGGGATATTCCTTTGAACTGTGTGCTTAGCATGTGCCCTTAGGGCACATGTTAAGAAATTCCATTATATATTATTATTATTATTATTATTATTTTCGACAGGTGAAAAGCCTACGTAGCTAATTTTTTTAAATCCCCTCAATTTATATTAAACTAAAAAGAACTTCTCTTAATTAGAGCATGCACCATGCGTCTATGTTCAATTACTATTTTTATCATTAGGAACATGCATGCATGCACCCAAACATAGCATTAGCAATTTGACCATTACTTAGTTTCTTCATCCATCAATAATCAATGAGCTAGCTTTCACATGTGTAATTAAGCATGACAGATAAAAATGTTACCCTAGCCCTTTTGGCTTTATATATAATAATTAATACAATTAGTTGATGGTTGTGGAGTAATTAATTAAGTATACATTGATCTCTTTAAGCACGTAATTAACAATTTTCAGGCTGGCACGGCTTGAACTGTTGATAAGCATGGACAGACAGACATTTCCTGACATATCTGTAAAGTTGGATACCTAATTAACGTACAATTAATTTTTATACAGTTTATACTTATAAATGGTGCTTAATTAATTAATTCAACTTTATAGGAGGCAATTTCTGATGGTTAGGTAAAAGAAAAATGCACCAATATTGGAGCTTATCGCCTACAAAAAAATATATATATATACACACACACAAGATGATTCGAAATAAAGAACAAACAAAACCATTCAATATTTAGACTATATGTTAATTACTTATCTGTCTAAGTTCATCTTAATAATGCCACAGAAACGCATAGCTGACATTTTGAGAATCAAACAATTCATATTTTAAGGTGGCTTGCCCTAAACCTTTGGCTTCATTAAGTTGGACTTATTATCTGAACTCCTTTTTGGAACTCATTGTATATAATTACTAGCATTATATTCCTTCCCTTCCCAAATTATATAAGATAATTATTAATTTTTAAAATACAACTTGACACATATTCAAATTTAAAACTTGAGATGATTCACTAAAAAATATAAAAATAATAAATTTGACAATGAGTAATAATTTTTAGATAGTTTGTAATTTTAATTATTTTATTGATTTAAATTAAAGAACTCCATTTTTATTTATTTTGAATTTAAAAATGTTTTGAGTTGGCTATAAAAAGTCAGTAATATGATCTTATAAGGGAGTATTTCATAACTTGTCTTATCTTGACAAATTATTTTTCTCCCAATAACTAATTTTGGTCTTTTTATACTTGCGTGTATATATATATATATATATATATATATATATATATATGCATGTATAAATGATGAAAGAGTGTACTGTTCTTATATTTAATTCGAATCTCAGGCTTGCATCTAATTGGTCTAGCTACTGCTTTTTTGCAATGTATGTTCACATTTCTTTTCTACTAATTAGGTCCAAGGATAAGGTATAACTAAAGTTGGGGTTAAAGAAGAAATAGAATTACTTTAAAAAAATGTGAGGTGGCGTGGGGTGGGGATAAAAAGTACAAATTGAATTGAGGGAACAATCATACACAAATACAAATGAAAAGACAAAGACGTGGGGGCAAAGGTGAGTGGAGATTGGTGACACTGAGAAAGAGAGTGGGAAAATATATTCAATTAATATATAGATAATATTTTTATGTGTCAACAAAATTGGAGATATATTTTTCCGATTAGAAATGAGTAATGCTATGAATACAAGTTTTACACAAAAAATGCTATAAAAAATGAGAATAGGAAAATCAGGGACAAATATGACAATTAATTAACAAAATATTTAGTTAATTTACATTAATAATTATAAATATTTGTATTAAAATCAAATAAATTTATACTATTTTGAATTTTATACTCCATAAAATTGGGTAAATCAGTTTCAAAAGGGGTTGGGGAACTGGGGAAGGTGGCCGCTAGGCCTAGCTAGCTCCAACTATCCGAATTAATCCACCTCATGGCCATAAGCCATAAGGTGAAGGATGAGGAAGAGCGTGAAGAATTAAGTGTGGTGGGGCCGCCGTGTCTTCGGCAGTGAGGACACATTTTCAGACGGGCATTTGGGTGAGGGATGCTGCTTGGCTGGTTGGCCAGCCCTCACAAATCTCACCAATATACATACAATTAATACAAGATCTCTTGATTCTAAATTAACTATATATATATATATATATATGCATACACGTTGGTCTTAATTAAATTATCATATTGTTATGCGTGTATATATGTATATGTATACAGTTATACCAATACATATACAAAGTTCAGAAACTGCTAACGCATATCTAATTTTTCGTGCATTCTTCACCTCAAAAACTAAAACATTATTCTGGAAATACGCATGCAAAACTTGTGAGATATATAGACATGATCATATTTCATATTTCTTTTTTGCTAAATTTCACTATAATATAAATAATAATTTAGAAAAACTTCTGATCACTAATTTATGTGTCTTTGGAATGTTTTAATATAAATGCCAAGTTCTCCATTTTCAAAATGACATTCAATTTACTAATTAGTAGGAGTATAATATAAATGATGATGATATGCTCAATATTAAAGCCGATCGAAAGAGAGCTGACTTTGTTCCCAAGTATTCAACAGTGCGTCCAATTGATATGTTAGTGGGAGACCCCATTGAACTGCAAAAATGACAAGATATGCTTAACCATTATGGGCCATGGGCACCTAATACGGCCATGCTTAACCTGTTCTTTTCCCCCTTTGTTCTGTGTTTCTTTATATATATATATATATATATATATATATATATATATGTCTAGCCTACAACGATTTTAATTTGTTGGGTTTTCAAAGAATGGTTGATAATTTCAAAAATATAATAAAGGGTGATTAATTGATCTTCTTTCAATTTCATTTGTTTTAATTAGCCTAGGGTTGTTTAATTTAAATTTGTTTTGTTGGGGGTTTCTCATTTAATTTCTGAAAGAGGAAAAGTATATTATTGGTATATATATTCCTAGCTACTTGCTGGCAAGTACACTGAAATATTTATATATATATATATATATATATATATATATATATATATATATATATATATATATATAATTTGGCCCTCTTTTTTGGCCCAATTACTTTGATAATTAATTGATCCTTAATAATATTTGCAAGTACTTCTGGTTCATTCATCAGAATAAATATTGTACGTACCATTTTATTTTCTTTCTATGAGAAATAATGTAATTATTGTACCATTTTATCTTCTTTCTTTAATGTACGTACTGAAAGGTAACATGTATACTAATTTGTTATACCACCACCCAAAAAAATGGAGAAATTTTATTTCCTTGTTAGACTTGTGAGGGTATAGTACTGTCTTGTTTAGATACATAATTTTTCTGTCTTAAAATTAATGAACATTCCCTTTCTCTATTTTTAGTTCATGTTAAAAGTTAATATTATCAAAACGCAATTTAATTAAGTTATGATATATATATATATATATATATATATATATATATATATATATATATTGGCCATTGATTATGTCAAAATTAAATATACAATAAAACTCTGAATTATGAACATGGATCATCCTAATTTTGGGACGTATCACTTCCAATAATATTCTATATTGACAGTGCTATAAAGTATAAACTGCAAAATATAATAAGCGCATGTGTATGATAAATATATTTGGGCATGCACATGTTATGGATGTGATAGGTTTCCAAAAGTACGTAAGAATTAGGAATTAAACATCCTACATATATAGACTAGTAATAAAGATTGATATATATATATTTTTGTTACGAACTTATATTTATAATCTTATATGAGAAAGAAAATTACATACATATATGGAGGAAACATGCACCAACTGCATGAATATGCATAATTCATTATGAATTTCAAGGAGAAGGGGGTGTTTGATAAAAACTGAATGAATTTGAATCTGAATCTGAATGAACTGAATTTGAATCTGAATCTGAATGAGCTGAATCTGAATAAAAAAAACTGTTTGATAATTAATATGTCTGAAACATCTTAATAACAGTCTTTTACTATTTTACCCCTCTTAAGATAGTAAGGGAGGGATGGAATTAGAGAGAATGTCTATTTGCGTAAAAAAATCTTATTCAGCCCATTCAGGCCAAATTTTTTAAATGAATCGCTCAGTCCTATTCAGCCCAATTCAGATTTTCAAACTCGTAAACAAACACTCTTACTAGCTGATTCGCTCAGTTTTTTATCCATTCAGACCCATTAAGCTGCTATCAAACAACCCCGAAGTTAGAATGCATGTAAAGTATATAATAATCAAAAATTGGATCAGACATATATCTAAATTAATATAGACTAGTAATAAAGATTGATATATATATATATATATATATATATATATATTCTTGTTTTTTTGTTTGGTTGTTTGTTTTTTCTTTTCCTTTTTTCATGACAGAGAAAAAACATTTCCATGTTATATATCTCCATAGCTTTTGAGATAATATTATTATTTTTCCTCATTTTCAAAAAATATTAATAATCTTTTGTTTATATTTCTAGATCTTTCCAACTTCTTATAGCATTCAACTAATCAAATATACATAGATAGAGCTTATTTAGGAATAACTTATAAGTTGGTCATTATTATTACTATTCACCTGTTTTAGAATGACTTATTTTTTTACTTATAAGTTGAGTTTTAAGTCAAAAAAATATGTATTTGGAATTTATTTTAAAATGACATATATATATATTGAGAATTTGACACAATTCTAAACAGTTGCTTTGGTGATAGAGGAGGTTTGCTCCCTTCATGACTTTTTGATTTTGAAATGTATCTTTTAAATGCACCAAATTGATGTGAGGGTTGCGCTCTTAACATGTTTTGAGAAGGGATTTAGTGTCTATTAAAATTTACTGGAGGGATTCATTTAATCCCGATTGATTGATGCATAAACAAGCCCAAAGATATTCTTACTGTTTGAACTTAAAAGAGAGAAGAAAGAAGGAAAGAAAAAAAAGAAGAAAAAAAAAAAAAAGGAAGTCTGACACTGACATGTATTAGAATTTGATTTTTTTTTTTTATTGGAGTAATTTAATTTTTTTTGAAAAATTATATGCAACTCAAAGGTTACCGTGTCACAAACTCTCACCTCCATTACATTACAAAAGGCCCAACACCTCTCTAACCCACCCTACTTTACAGTCTATATAATCCAGCTGCCCAATACGTCCCTCTCTCTTTCCTTTCTCGTTCTCGTTCTCGTTCCGTTCTCGTTCTCCCTCCCTATAAAGTCTAACCTTCCTTGTTCAATCTTCCATTCAACATTCTCTCTCCTCCTCTATATTAATTAGCATCACCCACAATCATTTATACACACATACTTACAAGTTATATCCTACAAAACACCATTTACATATCCCTATATATAAAAAACCATGGGGTTTCCAGTTGGTTACGCAGACCTTTTCTTCCCAAAACTGTTTATTCACACACTCACCCTTCTGGGTTTCGTCAGAAAGCTCATTTCCACCTTTCTCCGCTCTCTGGGTCTCGGAGATTTCCTCGAACCCGAAATCTCTTGGTCGACCCGACCCGACTGCGTCAACGAGTTCTCCTCGGTGTCCGCCGCCTTGATGCGGGAGCTGCTGCCGGTCGTGAAGTTCTCGGAGCTGGTGGACCCGCCGGAGAGCTGTGCCGTGTGCTTGTACGAGTTCGATGTGTGCGACGAGATCCGACGGCTGACGAATTGCCGACACATATTTCACCGGAGCTGCGTGGACCGTTGGATGGACCACGATCAGAAGACGTGTCCACTTTGTAGGACGCCGTTTATTCCCAATGATATGCAAGATGCTTTTAATGAGAGGCTTTGGGCTGCTTCCGGGATCTCTGATTATTACGGCGACTACTCGCCGATCACTACGCCTTTGTATTAAAATACCACTGCTTTTATTATTATTTTCCCTTAAATAGTTAAATTGTATATATGCTACCCAAAAGAAAATTGGGAAATTAAGGAGGAGGAGAGAGACAAAGAGCAACAAAGTGTATATTCCGTGGTGAGTTCATGATTTTTGTTAGTTGAGGAGTCTTTCTTCCTTTCACTTTTAATTACTACTACTAGTTGAGTGCAATGCACGGGTTAGTTTAAATAATGAATTGTATAATTTGTTAGTATGATCGTTCTTAAAATTGAAGATGTATTATCTGTTGTAATAATTTAAAATGATTTTAGAGACCATTCATCATATTTACTTAATATGATTTTTTTTTACACACTCGGAGATGAATACACACAGAGATTTTTATAACTAATTCATAATTCATACCCATTACGAATTCACAACAAAATTCTCTTAAATTGAATACCAAAATTACAAACGTTAACAAACCCAAAGTAATCCATTTTACATCTTGAAATTTAAACAACACATAAAAATACAGTATTATATCTTCCAAAGATTTAAGATATCTTTGATCTGGTGGTCTTGTTTTCGATTTGTTTCATTGGAATTGAGTTCTTCATTCCTATTAAATAAAGTAATGTACCAAAAAGTGCAAGACAAATATATCAGAAGATATGGGACTGCCAAATATAAATAGCCCCAAAACCTTTTTTCAAAACAAAGAAACTACAACAAAAAGCCCAACATCAATAGTTAGTGCAAAACCAACCGTAGAAGTTAGAAAATTCTTGAGAACAACTACTTTGGGAATTACCTTAATCCTTAGATGTAGGTCCACCATCAGTACCAAATTCCAAGCATGTAAGATTCTATATTAACCTTATATCCCAAAAACTGTATTCTAAAAATTGGATTCAACATCAAATTCATATCCCATACTCCACGAATAACACAAACAAAGTTAATAGTAACTATCCATTAAGACATTAAAAAAACGGGGTAGTTATTCAAGAACAAAATTACATCCAATAGATATAATTTTGTATATGACTGTCAGAAAAACAATGCCTAACACATTAAGGCTCTTGATTAAGCTTCAAAGATAAAATGCAAAGATAGCAAATTAAAGAGCTTGAAATGCTTTGCTATGTAGTTTTTGGTTATCCAACTAAAAGATAAAGGTAAACTTCTCTTTTCATTGTGGTATTTCAGCAAATATGTGATACGCACAACTCCTAAATAATATGAAATCAAACTTGGTAACCTACAATTAACAAATAAAATTTTTAATTAGATAACTTTGCATCATTAATAGACACACTATGCCAAAAAAAGCTTTTGAAGCCAGTAACTTGTTGATCAATCATTGGTCACTATCCCTTATCTTACTCTGTTTTATTAAAATTTTGAAGTTTATGAGGTGCCATTGAGCTTCTTCAATTCAATTGAAAATTCATTAGGCAGCATACAATTCAAACTATTCATGAAAGTAATTAATAATTAAAAAACAATAACTACCTTTTATCATACTCCATTCATTCCAAATATAAAAGCAATTACCTTTGGAATGAGGTAATATAAAAGCATCTAAAGCCTCATCAAATACAGTCTCTTTAGCAAGCTGACACATCACATCATTCTTTTGCTGAGATCTACCTACAAAGCTCAATAAAACCAAAACCATTAACAAAAACTTTTTGTGTACTATACATAGGATCATTCTTTTTCAAAATTAATAATTATTAATTACATTTGTTAGTTCATTTAATAAAATTTGAATAGAAACAGTTGTAACTTTCATTTCTATGCTTCCTTGTATTCTTTTCTATTATATACGACTTCATCAATATAAATTGAAAACCCATACATGATGGATATATTGACAAAAAAATAATCAAGTACCAAAGCAACACTGTGAATAACTGGAGACCGATTGAAGTCCATCAACATGAAACCATAACAGTATAGTGAACAATTTCATTTTTGAACAAATTGATAAAAATAAAATCCCAAATCACAGACCCAATTTGTTATTTAGAACAAATTCATGTAGAAAGAACCCAAATCACATAGCCAATTTTCATCAAGCAAAAACCCCAAATCACATACCCATTCATTTTTGAACAAATTCATGAACAAAAAACCCTAAATCACATGCCCAATTCATTTTTGAATAAATTCATAAAGAAAAAACCCAAATCACATACCTAATTTATTTTTGTACAAATTCATGAAGAAACCCTCCCAAATCAGAGATCCAATTCAATTCGTTTTTGAACAAACCCTTGAAGTAGAATTCACAGATATACAGATCCATTATGCTAATGAAGAAATTAATGAAGAAATTAATGAAGAAAAAGAAGAAGATGAAGAGGCACAAATAAATCATCTGATGGGTATTTAATTAGTTAAATAACATTATTAGCAAGTACAAATAGATATTAATGAAGAAAAAGAAGAAGATTAAGAGGCACAAATAAATCATCCGATGGGTATTTAATTTAGTTAAATAGCATTATTAGCAAGTACAAACAGATATTTATTGAATACAAATATTTTTATTTATCTATTTATATGTTACTATCACATCTTACTTATTGAGTAATTGAAAGAAAGTTTGTACCTTTAATGAAGCTGATTTCATGGGTAGCTACCACCAACATGATTGTTGTTAATCCGTAGGCGAATGTATCCTTGAAGTTTCTTTGACAATTTATACATGAAGTCTGTGCCTGACGTTATAACGTTGGAGTCACAAATTAAGTTCAGATTATTGTTTTGGTAAAACCTATTTACCTTCTATGAGGAACAATCTTCGTAGCCTCTCTTCTTGTTTCTCCTGAAAGATTATGAATGACATTCAAAGTTTTTATACATATAAAGTTATACATAGATAAAGAAAACTTTGTTAATAAGAACTGATTGATGGATCTATTAAATATTGAGGGAAAGATAGGATGATTACTATTTATATATAATTCAAAAGCAATAAGGAACTTACAGCAATTTCAGCATCCTTTGCAGTTCGGAAACGTCTAGCTCTTTGCTGATTCATTTTAGCCCTTGGTGCAACGCCATATACATTAAAAATGTAAGCCACTCATACCTTAACAAATGCTAAATTAAATTACATCTAAATGAAATATCATACATGTTAAGAATATATATCACATTCCAAAAACAGAATTCAAGCTCCAATTCCCCCCTTGAAGATCTTGTATTATGCTTTTTAGGTAATTGAAGGCTATGACCTCTTTGTGTCATTCCACCAAATATGTAATGTGCAAAAAGGACATTGGATAGTATGAATCATATTATTATTATTATTATTATTAATACCATTAATAAGTCCATACAAATTATGTTTGGATGGCTTAAAGGAGATTATTGTCGAATTAAATTATGATCTACGTATTAAATCTTGACTTATATACTGAAAGACGCTTGCAATTAAGGCTAGTAGCAACTAGAGCTAACTACATGACTTGGGCCTGTTTTGAAAACTCCCACCTTAAAATATAAAAGCTTGGAATTTAGATGCAATAATGAAGTTTTCTTTAGTTTTCATTTTTGATAAGAAAACCAATAAGAGTAGCGTTGTTTGGCTACTATATTATACAACACTAACCACCCCTCAGGCCTAGACTGCACCCTCAACTGAACGGCACAACTATACAATAGAAATGAAGAGATCTCAAGTACCAGAAATCTCACTGCCTTAAAAACCAAAGTTTCGATTTCTGATTCGTGAGAAATAGCTTGAAAAGAACCACAAACAAGCCACGTAAATTTTAAATGCAATACTCAACTCTAATATACACAATCTTCGAGCACAAATGAATATTTGGTCACTGAAGTTCGCTCTTTGTTTATCTCTTTTTACACAAGGAAATCCAGTTTGGAAAAATGTATCACTCGATAAAGCAAGTAATCTCAATAAAAATATAGTTCCAAATTTACATGCACTAGGCACTTGTATATCACATTTAATGGCCAGAAGATGGATAACCCGGTGGAGGATAACCAGCAGGTGGGTACCCTTGAGGTTGAGCTTGAGCTTGAGCTTGAGGAGGTGGGTAGCCCTGAGGTTGAGCTTGAGCAGGTGGGTAGCCTTGAGGTTGAGGTTGAGCAGGTGGGTAGCCTTGAGGTTGAGCTTGAGGAGGTGGGTAGCCTTGAGGTTGTTGCCCATAAGCTTGTGGAGGAGGATATCCAACAGTGGGATGATATGGCTGATCGAGCCGTGACATCTGCTGAGCAGGGGGCACTGCCATTGGCTGTGGACCAAACACACCATCTCGCTTGTCCATTTCAATCTTGTGTTGTGTCTGCAACACTCCATAGGAACATAATAAGCCAGGCATAAATTAATTAGCAGCAGTCGAATAGCTATGGAATGTGTCTTTATGTGTAGAAATAGTCTTCTCCAATATTTAAGTGTGAAATGAGCAGTATATTCCCCTGTTTCAAAAGTATATCAAGAAGAGAATTCTGTTTGAGGATTTCTCAAAAGGAACCGACAGTAAAGCTTTTCAAAGTAATCAACCGGGAGTAAATTTGCATACCTGCATACAAGCACACACCCTGGCAAAAAGAGAAAATATAGATGAATTATAATACACTTGGGATATCCTATTACTGTTGACAAAAGTATTCACCGGGGGAGTGTGAAAAAGGTAACGTACGTGCAGTAGACCATATCAGCCAAACAGGACAGCAACTGAGAGGCCTCTGAAATTTCATCACTTCCAACTATCAATGCAACAAGAGAAAATATGCACGCGAGCTGTTGAAGGCAGAACATAAAACCCTACATTTCACAAAGAAACATGTTAACCAAATTCAAAGTCTTGTTTGTGTGTTTGAGTGTGTGTATGTGTGTGAGAGAGAGAGAGAGAGTACAATGATGCAATTATCACATTTCGTCGTCTGTATGTTAAACTCATCTTGCAAAAGAAAGCGAGTTGAGGCAACTGAATTTCCAAAGCAGAGGAAAACCTGGAAATTTGGGAACAAAAGAGTTAATATCATTAATGCAAATGTTCCACGTGGCAAGATAACCAAATAACAACCCATGTATGTGCAACTGCAACCAAGGAGACATCTTATGGATAAAGAGTCGTTCATGTTCAACATGATAAAAGTAAGCAACAAATACATTTTCAGTCATATAGTTGAGAGAAATTCACTGTAGATTCAGTAGAATACTAGGAGAACTGTAATTCGAATTAGAGTGGCAATATTATTTGAATAGTAGGGAGTTGGGTTATAGGATTCATAGATCTACCAGCAGAATGTTTGCTCCTCCATTAGTTGATACTTCAAGGAGGATAGAACTATCAACGGATACAAGGAGGGGGGAAACAGAGAGAAATTGCTCAAGTAAGAACTTCACAAGAAGGAAATTTAATTACCTCAGTGCAAAGGCAAAACTCAGGGCATCGACTTTCTCCACACCTACCACTGCAAGGCATATAACCAGCACAGCACACATACCTGTGGCAAACAAGAAGCAATTTATTTACCAACAGGTCACTCCACAGCATTGTTTTAATGGTAATACAGAAGTTCGATTACCTTGACATATCATTGTAAAGAGCACGCTTGCGAAGCAAGTACGATACACATGGTCCACTGTCATTGAATTGAAACAGCACGCTTAGAGAAACATAAAGGGGGGAAATCTAATACTTAAATGGACTAAAAATTCAGATACACGCATGTAAGAAAATCAAAGGACAACAACTCACACAATGGTTAACAGCTAGGCTTTACATCAACAAAAAAGGCATATCGATGCTGCTAATATGATATTGATAGTAAAAGCAGGATTCTTTTTTCATAATTAAGCAGTGAAAGATTCATGACAGATTTTTATTCCAACTACCAATACGTTTCACAAATTAGACTCACTATTTGAAAAGGAACTATGGTTTCTTCAAAAGTTCACACTTTCCAGCACCACCTAACATGAGTTGATGAAATTTCCTATATGCAGTATACATTTTTTTTGTGTTTCTTTCATTGTCTCCAAGCTCACAAACTCTCAGGGTCATAGTAGTGAAAACAAAACATACTAGCTCACATCTTAGGTCCGTGAAATGGTTCATTGCCCAAGTACATTAACTGAAGCAGTTGGAAAGAAATTACTTAAATTTTCAATTTGCTCTCGTAAGTGACAAAAACTATGAAAGAAAATAATTGCAGAGCAAGTAAGTAACCAAATTTTTTATTCACAAAATAAAGAAAATATTTGTAAGCAAATAAACATATTAAATACAGATAGATGCACAAGTTTAACAATTTCATAAAATATCAATTATTAGCTAAATATAAAAAAAAGAACATTGCAAAAATAATTTTATGTTTTTAAATTTTATGAATCAAATAATATAACAAATTGAGCTTTAATGAAAATATAATCTTTTACTTCATAATCCTGCATCAGTTTTACCACTAACAATATTTCCTTTCAAAAGCATGGTGCTTAAAATTAAATTAACTCAGTTATGTATAAATGACTTAGATACCCTTGTATAAACGAAGGGTTTTTAGCAACCTAAAGTCTCACGCAAAGTGATACTAGATAATTCCAAAAGTTTTTGGGCAAATAACAGTAATGCTACCAGTCACCGAACAGTGTTTTCTATAACCATGTTGAAAGAGTTCACAGCCAACAAAGTATCAAATTAATTTTGTGCATTTAAGAATTCTAGAATATCAAAACTGGTATATTAAGTAGAACGAAAAAGATGGAATCAACTAAATAAGATACTTGAATATGAAATTGCTATTATTTCATCAAGAAACAAGCCAGCCACGAGATTTCACTTTCAAAAGATCTTTTATCAGTAACTATTTAGTTAAATTCAGACGAAGATAAAGTCATGCCCCAACAACTTTGACTATGTTACATAAATCATGCTTTTCCCTACTATGTCAAAAGCCTATATATACATGTGTATATATATATATGTATGTACGTATGTAAACCGTTACTAACTATATACTCCCTCCGTCCCATAATAAGTGATTTTTTAGCTTAAATCACACATACCAATACACAAGCTTAAATCACACATACCAATACACAAGTCCAAAAACATTGTTTTCTCTTTCTTCAACCTTTCAACTTCAATAAATACAATTGGCTGCATAAGGGCACATATGGAAAAACGTGTATCTGAGTATAAATACCATTGAAGGCACATGTGGGAAAATATTGTAAAAATTGTATTAGAATTCTAACACATCACTTATTTTGAAAAAAAATGTTAAGCCTAAAAAATCACTTATTATGGGACAGAGGGAGTATTAACTAAGACAAATGTAGAGTTTCCAGAGCAGGTCCTCATATCTTAAGCACAAGTAATTAACAATAGCAACTAAGGGTTTGTCAAGTATTTGAATAACATAGCCACTATCCTCACTAGTTAAGAAGCAATTTAAAACTCCAAACTACTATGTTTTAGAATGACAATATCACATATAATTTAGTCATTTTAATCATGTCATTCTTAAGAAGAATTAAGAATTCAAGCAACACAAAAAAATTTAGGGATGTCTATTAGTACGTCAATCATCATTGTGTACATTTTTCAAGCTAAAGACACAATTAAGATCCCATGTAACTTAACATTCACAAAACTTGTTATGCTCTTAGTTCAATTGAACTTTTACATAAAGAGATACTGCACATAATGAGATCATGAGACACATAAATGTACACAACATTTAGCATAATAGACTTGACAATGCTATATAAGTGGACAGTAAGATCCCCAAATTAGTAGCTTAGTTGTATATTGTAAAACTATAGTTGGTTATGTTAAATGGCACAAACTCGGCCCCAATATTAAAAATACAAACAACATTCTATAAAGATTTACAAAATCAATTAATTTTGTTATTTACTTCAAAATCATCTAAAAATTTTGTGTTGCATTCCCTCCGTTCCAAAATTAGACATACATTGACTTTTTTAAGTCGATTCGAGAAATCTTAAAATTCAAAATTGATACGAAGTTATTTAGTTTTAATACAAACAAATATAATAATCGTAAACTAACTATAAAGTACTACTAATTGTCATCTTTGTTGTTTAAAACTTGAACGAAATTATATCAATTTTGAATTTTGCGAATTGACTTTAAAAAGTAAAAATGTATCTCTAATTTTGTAACAGAGGTAGTATTAAAATGGAACCAAATATTTAGAAAACATCAAATTTCAGACCCAAACTCAGCAACGTCATGTACATTTCTCTTATCCTATAAAAAAATAAATAAATAATCCAATTTAAAAGTAGATCAGTGAACTGGAAGTCAACCTTAGTAGTTGTTAAGTCCACAAAACCAATCTCTTGGGGCCAAATTTACCTATCAAAGCAGCCCACCATATCAATTTTTTCAACAAGAACTACGAATCTCAAACAATTGAAGTCCAGACAACACAAATTATGAATCTATAATTATGACGAAATTAAATTTTTATATATAATAAAAAATTAAAAATTTTAATTAAAAAAAAAAGCAATTAGATCATGGATCTAGATACAACTCGATAGAGAAGAGAGTAATTACCACCACAAGGCAAAGCAGCAATCTGCACAATCATTAAGAAAAATAGCAAATCAGTAATGAGAATACTAGAAACAAATCAAACCTATTAATTCAAACAGAAATACTGATGTATTTATCTAATTTGAAGAGAGAGAGATAGAGAGAGAGAGAGTGAATATACAAGGAGTGTCGGTCTTCATGGTGGACATGAGATCGGAGTGCCAGAGATTCCGATAGTTCTGGCGGAGCTGCATCTTGTCCATGTGCGCCTGCGACGACATTGTCTTCTCCGATAAATTCCAAGCCTCTACCGAGTTCCAAACAAATCCTTAGTCTCAGATCAGAGGCTTTTATAGGTCAATGTTTTCCCGGTAGAATTTTATACGTCAATTTTGAAACAGCTGACAGCTGTATCCAAAATTTGTTGAACAGGTTTAAAACCACGACATTCGTATTTTAAGCCTTTTATTTATTTTTTCGGCATAACTTTTTAATAATCGACGAATATACATGTAGATAAATATGTTTTTTTTGCTTTTTGAATGTCATGTAGATAATCATAAATATAAATATGTGATAAAATTAAATTCTGTAAATTTATACTAGGGTAATAATTCACGGCAAATGACTGCCTAAAATAATGTTCAGTAACTAACTTTTGAATTATTGATTAATAAGAGCAGCGGTTGAGATTAAAAATATTCTCCCCTTCCGCTAAAGGCTGCAGCGGACGACACTACCTGTCAAAAAAGTCCGCGAAAAGTCTGTTATGCCCTCCCTCCATCCAAATATGTGTCTTGCCTATTTACAGTTATAACCCCATACATGTTCAGCCCTCCATCTATGTTCACAAGCTGCCGATTTGCATACCGTTGACAAGACTTTTTGTGGGGTCCACTGACATGAAGGAGTATTATTATTATTATTATTATTATTAGTATTATTATAAGAAATTTCTTAACATTTGTCCTAAGGGCACATGCTAAGCACATAGTTCAAAGGAATATTTTCTTGAATTGTGTGTATATTCTCTTGAACTTGGTGCATATGTAAAAATCAAGAGAATATGCACACAATTCAAGAGAATATTCTCTTGAACTGTGTGCTTACATGTGCCCTTATGACACATGTTAAGAGGACCCTTATTATAATTATTGGTATTATTATTGTTATTATTATTAGTAGTAGTAGTATTATTTTATTATTATATTATTATATTATTATTGTTATTATTATTATTATTATTATTATTATTATTATGAATATTATTATTAACTGGTCTATAATAAATTTCTTTACATATTCTATAGTAATTAAATTATGCAAAATTGATGTGTTATATATTATGATTAATACATATTCTAAAATTGTTATTTGTTTAAATCGTCTATTATTTATATTATTTTTAATAGTATAATTATTTGTATATAGTAGTAGTATATATATTTTATGATATATTAGTGTCTCTGTTTGTTAGTATAATATTAAAAGAAAATACAATCAATCATTATTAAGAATAATGCTACTATCACATAAAACAAGTAACTTAACTCTTACATAATAATGAGGTGGCAGTATGTGATTTGCTGTTGAGTTAAGTGGATCATGTCAATAATAAATCACATACTGTCACGCAAGAGTATGTGAGCATTATATAAATATTTTATGTGATAGTAACATGACTCCATTATTAATGGGAAAACAGATCGAGTGGAGTCCAGCGCCAGCAACAGCAAGTCAGCATGTGGGGCCCTGCCGCATGAAGCTCTCTCGGCAGCCCATAGTTTTGATATTTGCATAGAGCTGAAACATTACATATATTGGAGGGCATAACGGTAATAGCGGCAAGACACATATATGGATGGAGGTCATATGAGTAAATTTGTGGATCGATTTTGAAGATAGTGTCTGCCGCTACAAACTGTAGCAGCAGGGATCAATGGTTAAAATGTTGGTTCCTGAACAGTATTCGTGGCAACCGATTGCCACGTATTATTACCCTTTATACAATAAGAAGATAATATATGATAAAATAAACAAGCGCAATATTTTTAATTACTATTTATCATTCTTATCTACCCATCTTTTTTTTTTAATATAAGTCGTTTTAGAATTGTGAACAAATAGTAAAAAATTTATTGTATAACATTAAACATAATATCAATTGTCTTATATTGAAAAAAATAGTGTTATTTATTGGGTAAAAAATAGTCAGAGAACCAAAATTATATTTAATATTTGGAATAATATTAAAACCTAAACAATTAATATTTACTTGAAATTCTCAAACCACATATTAAGAGACAAAAACATCCATCTAAAACGACTTATATTAACGAACGGAGGGAGTATTATATATATACACATACGTAACAATTATTATTTTACTAAAATTTTTTGTAATACTTTTTAATCCTAACAATATCATTCACCAAAGCCCTTAAGGCTCTTGCGTATCATCTAAAAGCCCCATGTAATTTACATATTTTAGTGATCCTCTAACGAAATATATTGGTTAGTGATTCAAAATTGAAGGTTAAAATGGGGTAAATGCCTCTACTAAATTATACTATTAGCGAGAATTGCATATAATCGCTTATCATTTACTTTACATTAAGGAGATATTTAAATTATGGGTGATAATTAAAATTTGAGATCTTAGTCAAGGGTCTTATCCATCCAAATTCCAACTAAGACCTATGCACAATCTCTTATCAAATATTGATAAACTTTTCATAAGATTGTAAAGAAAAATTCATAGGGATCGTTTTCCAAATAAGATAAAGTCGAGGGATGCTCTTTTTATAGCAGAAGTGGACAAGTCTCCAGTTGTTTGAGCTTTTTGACGGAGGCCGACTCTAACTTTGCTTCTTCGAGAGAGAGAGAGAGAGAGGAGAGAGAAATGGTTGTGTTGTCATCTTCCTCTCTTGTCCAGTGTTAACATTAAACAAACTACCCACCCAAGTGTCTCACTTGTGTTTCTTTTGTCTTGCTTCAGAACCCATTACATATAATATATTATATATACACACACAAACATACAGAAGAAGAGTGAAATAAGAAAAGAAAGAAAGAAACAGAGCTTCAGAATTCATAGCTGGTTTTTCAATGTCTTCTGATCTCTTTGTGTTTGATGGCTCTGTTTTTTCTGATTCATTCAGTCCCATTGGCAATATTTTCCAAGAAAATTACAGCAACGAAAACCCACTTGATGAAATTGACCAAATTACATCCACCCTTCTCTCTTCATCACCACCAAGTCACCAAATGGGGAATCTCTCACTCTGCCAAATGCCTACTAATGGCTATGCAGATTTCTCTGCTCTGCCGCAGGTCAAAACAGAGGATTCTCGAATTCCTTTTTACTCTGCTTTTGATTACAACAACAACAACAATTCATTTCTTCCTAATTACGGTGGGCCAGCGAAGATGATGCAGAGGAGCTTTAGTAGCAACTGTTTTGAGGGGAAACCCAGTTTTTTGCTCCAACCACAATTTGATAGTTTAATGGAGTCTCCAAATTTCCAAAGCCAAGTGTTGAGCTCACCTGAAAACAGCTCCTCCTCCTCCACTGGCCAAATGATGAGAAGGGCTTGTAGCGCTGGAAATTTACAAGTTAGTTTTCTTTTTTTCCAATTTCAACTTTCCTTATGCATGCATGTATGCACAGTATATTCTTTTACTACCTTTTTAGTTAATGTTAAGATTCTGTTTGAAAATGTAAAAAAAAAATAAAAAAAATAGAAAGTTGTGGTTAACAAAACATACTTCTTTTATTTTTTGAAAATGGTGGGAGTAATTTTGTTTATTTAAGTTATATATTTACGGTCCCCGTGCAGAGCGTGAAAATAAGCCAAACGAGACAGAGGTTGTCGTGTAGTCCACTAGGAACAGAGAGCTCATTCATGGAGGAAGCAAATTCTAAAGTGGGAAGGTACAGTGCAGAAGAAAGGAAAGAGAGGATTCATAGGTACAGAGCAAAGCGTAGGCAGAGAAATTTCAACAAAACAATTAAGGTAAAAAAAAAATTGATTAGTAATAAATAAGTTAATTATACTCGTGACATGAATTGATAAGAATCTGAATAATGTGGTTGGTCTTTTGTTCAATAATTTAGTACGCATGCCGAAAGACGCTGGCGGATAATCGAGCAAGGATACGTGGCAGATTTGTGCGCAATGATGAAGCTGGAGAGATTCCTAAAACTGTAACTAATTTTAATCGATATGAAGAAGATGAAGATGATCTTTGGGTATACTGACATACATATCTTTCGATTCATTTCAAATAATCCAATTGTATTATATTTTTCATTTTTTTTTAATGTGATATGTAGATTGAAGGGTTCCACTTGCATGATGATCAAGAAGAAGAAGACGAGGCCATGAGGGAGCATTACTCAACAGCTGTGGGGTTCAGTATTACGCGAGTTTAAGCTAATTATGTTTTTCTGATTAAGTAAGTAATTAGGATTGTAATTAGAATATTCAAACCCATATATGCAGCTAGCTAGTAATTATTCAGATGATTTAGTATTAAATAAATAAATATTCGAATAAGCTGCATGCGAGTAATTGTAATTAATTCTGAGGTTAAATTAATCTCAGCACCTTAATTTATATATGTGTTTTTGTTCTACTACCAAGTATTATTGTATCAACGTAGTAGGCAGTATCATGCACAACTTCTTCAACTGTTTTCTTTTCATCATTTTCTTATTCTCGATCCCAACTTCTTCAACTGTTTTCTTTTCGGGTAAAATTGGCCCCTGAACTTTAGGTCTATTTGGGTATTGAGCCCCCTTCTTTTGGTCAACGCAAATCGAGCCCTTTTTTATCCGCAAATTTGGTATTGAGCCCCCAGGCGCCATGGGCGTTGACTTCTTACCTTTTTTATCCGCAAATTTGGGTATTGAGCCCCCAGGCGCCACATGGGCGTTGACTTCTTACGTGGCACTAACTGGAATATCTGACATCAGCATTTTTTAAATTAAATTTCCACGTGTAATGGCTGACGTGGCCTTTTACAATTAAATCTCAAAAATATGGCAAAGCCCATGATTCGAACTCAAAACCTCCCACTTGGAATCTAAGTCATCAAACCAACTGAGCTACAGAGCCTAACTATTAAATTTATTTAAGGATTAAGTTTTATAACAAAACAATTCTTTTTTTCAGATTATTAAAAGACAAAGAAACTCATTAATTTAAGATACACCATCATAAATGTCTTCTATGCAATTATAAATGTTTCTCTCAAATTCTTTTTATTAACTAAAAATGTGGAGTTTTACCAACAACAAAAAAATTAAAATAATAATAAAATAATAATTATAAAATATTAAAAGACATTAATTCATACACACCAAACAAAATATTAAAAGACATTAATTTAAACACACCAAGAACACACACACTAACACACCAATACATAGGAATTAACCCAATAAAACATAAAATTATTTTCACCTAACATTTTCTGTTTCAGATTATTCGAAGAAAGCGTTAAATTCCATTTCTGACATCATTTCCGACGAGCGCAATTGAAAATTGCCGGTGTAGGTTTTACATCATGAGGCGCTGCGTCACCATGCTCATCTGCTGGCGTGATTACTCTGATTCTTGGACAAAAATCATAGAAATTAAATCAAGGGTTTTGCAACTCTCTTCCTTTCTATGAGATGATTGTACATGGGTTTCCTCCATAAACCCTTCTGTAAGCTTTTCCAGCATCCGAGGAGGAAGAGAATCACAAGACCTACACACCAAACATGTGTATATAATTATTTTCTTTTCTTACCTTTTTTTGGTAGATTTGGGTCTGAATCTCCATTGGAGGAGAACATGATTTTTAATTTTACTGTAATTGAAGATTATAGGATTGAGGAAGGAGAAATTAATTAATTAATACAACATGAATTAGAAATGTCACTTTGTTGATACTCTGTTTTTTTTTAAATTTCCCCTGTTTCTGGGTGTTTTTCTATTGATGATTGAATGTTAGTGATGGGTCTTTTTTGAGCTCTTTTCTCTTCGAGCGAAGCTATAAGCTATTGCTCAAACTAGAGAGAGAAATTGAAATGTAGAGAGAGAGAAAAAGATTCCATTCAACCATTGCAAGTGCAGTGAATCCAGTGTGCTCAACTGACCAATATTATTTAATTAAATTTTTTTTTATCTATAGTAATAAATATTTTAATACTTTTGATTTCAAATTAAAAATGATGTTATTAAATATTCTGACATTTTTTTTAATTATTAAGATAATATATATGTATTTGTTCAATTACTAAAATTTTCAATTGCTAGCCAAGCATAATATTTTGAACAAGATTTTCAATCGCGATGATAATATATATGTATTTGTTCAATTACTAATATATATATTTGTCTTTTAATAATCTGGAAAAAAGAATTGTTTTGTTATAAAATTTAATCCTTGAATAAATTTAACAGTTAGGCTCTGTAGCTCAGTTGGTTTGATGACTTAGACTCCAAGTTGGAGGTTTTGAGTTCGAATCATGGGCTTTGCCATATTTTTGAAATTTAATTGTAAAAGGTCACGTCAGCCATTACACGTTGATGTCAGATATTCCAGCTAGTGCCACGTAGGAAGTCAACGCTCATGTGGCGTGCGCTCAATACCCAAATTTTCGGATAAAAAGGGGCTCGATTTGCGTTGACCAAAAGAAGGGGGCTCAATACCCAAATGTCCTTAAGTTCAGGGGCCAACTGGGCATTTTACCCTTTTCTTTTCATCATTTTCTTATTCTCGATCCCTATATGACATCGGTCAGAACATTCACAATAGTTTTCTTATCTCTATCTCTACTTTCTAATTTATTGGTCATTCTACAAAATAGAGATTCAATTTTTTCACTATGTACCCAACAGGTTCCTTATATTGATTTTTTAAATAATAAAAGTTAAAATTTGAAAGTTTCAACAGTCAAAACATCAAATTAATAATAATCTTATAATTTATAAAAGAGAGTATAATTAATTTATCAATTGTATTTCACTGTAAAATAATTTTATTTTATTTTAAATTTGAAGTAATTTATGGAGTGAGTATTGAATGGATTGTAGCTGCAAATATAAATAAGATCAATATTAACTTTTAAAAAGTTAATTTGTGATATTTTTAAATTTAAATTTAATATGATTCATTTAAATTTTGAAAATAATAAATTTTATAATTAATAGTACTTTTATAATATTTATAATTATATTAACATAAATTAAATAAATTTATATCAATTTTAAATTTGAATATGTTTGAATTTTTTTTTTTAAATAAGTCAATATTAATTTTATAATTTGAAAATGAAGTAATAAAAAAATATCAAGATGTGTATGATTGATGAGTTATCCACTTAAATGAGGGTGTGAAATGTCATTTTGTATATATAGAAAATGGTCTTTTGACTCCCTCATACTGGGGAGTAAAATCCTATATAGAGATTAAAATAGAGAGTCAAATAAGGATAAGGAAATTGTTGAATAATAATTTGTTGATGTATTCTTCAAAATTGAGAATAGAGAATTAATTAGAAAAACTATTGTGAATGCTCTCAGTAACAATTCCATTTAGATATATCACTTTATTTCAATCTTAAAACCATGCATGAAAAGTTTCATTTGCTAAAATTAAAAAAAAAATGTTCAATAGAAAAAGTTATTTTTATTTTTAATACTATAAAATGACTCCATATTCTTGATTTTGTAATCATAATTTCATTATCATGCTAGCACTATTAAACTAATAACTAACTAATTAATTCAACAAATAAATATAAAATAAAAATGTATTTCAATATTCATATTTTTTAAAAAAAAAAATCGGTAGGACAGAGGATAAGAAAAGGATGAAGAAGAAAGATTATGACATTGAGTTCGTCAACTCAATTATACATACCATCCAAAAAATACAATAAAAAACTTGTACGTGATTTCACACACACACACACACACATATATATATATATATATAAATAATGCTACTATCACATAATCAAGCTTACATAAAATTCACATAAATCCGGGTGACACTCCCTGATTTGTTGTTGACATGGCCCACTTGAGTCAACAACAAATCAGGGAGTGCCACCCGATTTTTATGTGAACTGATTATGTGATAGTAGCATTACTCTCTCTCTCTCTCCCGATTTTTATGTGAACTGATTATGTGATAGTAGCATTACTCTCTCTCTCTCTCTCTCTCTCTCTATATATATATATATATATATATATATATATATATATATATATATATATAACTTTTAGTCATATGGAATTTAATTAATATATGCAATCTACTAAATTAAATTCACAGTTAAGCATCTTTGTCGTTATAATACTATAGCACGAAAAAGGGAGGTTGATGTTTACTTTGTTTGGACTCGTAAAAAAGTAGAGATTTACTGGGGGCGTACATTTTTCTCTGCCGACATTGAAAAATATCATTCATTTGAATTGCATAGATTTAATTTTCATTTTTGTTTTGTTTTGCATAGTGCAATTTGAATAGCAAATACTAGTAATTATTAACAAAGAAAAATAAAGTGGGTAAAATTTATGAGTTTTTGGCACTGAATGGCTTTCTTTTGAGGCTTCAGTTTTATATTTGTGGTAGACCTTTTACCTAGCTAGTGTAATATTTATGAGATTGGTTGGTCATAACATATTAACATGACCTGTCTAGTGCCTCTTTTAGTTAGTTAGTTGTTATAGAGAAGTGATATATATGTCAAAGAAATATGTGATCAAGTTGGATTATAATTTAGGCCGTAAAATGAATAAATAATTCGGATTCGATTCGTACTTGCTTGACTTGAAACATAAATGATTCAAATATAAACAAATTTTAAAATTCGATAAACTACTCAAACTTCTTTAAATTATAATTTTCTATTGATACTCACATCATATTCGTTCGAAAAATTTAAACTGTTCGGGCTCGATTCGAAATCGTGTTAGACTCGGTAGCTAAATGAATCTCAATCAAACTTTATTTTATACTCGATAAATTTTGTGAATCAAATCTGAGCAACTCAATACTCGGTTCGACTTGATTCATTTACACCCTTAATTATAATTAATATAAAAGTCTATAAGATAAAATACAATAAATTATAATAAAAATATTCTTAATTCATATCTATCCCATATACGCATAATCACAATTACAATTCAACTAAAAATTTTCATAATACATAAACGGACTTGTGGCTATATATATTGGGGATACCTTTTATGTTTAATTATTTAGCAGTGGAATAATGTAGGCCAAAACCTAGATGCTCGTCCTAAGAGTGTAGCATTAATTTAGTTAGGATCATTCAAAATATCTACTAGAACGGAACATGGTTAGGTTATCTGCTAGGCTCTAGCTGCCATCCGCCGAATATTTTAGATTAGTTTATATCTATTAGGCTTGCATGATTGTAATAAGAATCCAAATTTGAATATGTACAAGTACTTTATATTTTTTTTATTTTTTTGAATTTCAATTATGGTACACGAATGGATCATATTCTATTGTATATAGTACAAAGTGATTTTAAATGTGGTAATAAATTAAACTAAGATGACAAAAATGGTAAATATATATGCTTAATTACAATTTAAGTCATCAAGTGCACATTCACTCTGTCATTATTTCTCCGATAGGGATTCGGACTCACTTGTGATATTCTAACGCCATTGTCAATGGACCTTGCGATTAAAGCTCCCTCCTAATCTTAAACGCTTAACCAAATAATCTGATTTTTCCAATGAATAATGGCTATTATTATTGACTTAATTGAAACAAATAGTGGAGTATTATATATGATGCACTAAATAAGGATCCTAATAGAATTGCAGCCTTAATCATAATTATATTTGCAGATTACTGAACCATCACCCACTCCATGTGTCTTGTTAATTAATTACTAATATTTTCCACATGGGTAGACAGCTTTTGGACCCAAATTAGGAAAAGGAGTTCTAAACACAAAATTCTCTTCGAATTCTTTAAAAGAAGGGTATAAAGGGGCCTTGATTATCCAATCAAAATTTAGTCAAGAGAATTCCAAACCTATAGCTATAGATATAATTTACACTAGTACATACTAGTGTTTTGACCCTTTTTAGTGTTGTCTAATCCATGTTCATAAATTCGTAATGATGATTTGAAAAAAATAACTCTAGGTACTAACATAGTGTCCTATTTGCATTCACAAAAAATAAATAGAAGTCTAAATGTCGAAGGTTTGATTTTATGACAAAAGTAATCTTTTTTCTTTTGTTTTGTTTTAACGGTAAAGTTTATTGTGTTCTCGGATCATCTTACGCGTCAATTAAGATTAAATTCTCCCCATATAACTATATGCCTGGTGCATTATTTTTCAAAAAATATATCCTGAGCAAGGTTCAAATTCGGAAAATCAAGCAAGGGAGCAAATTCTCCAAATTCACATCTTGGGAAAATAGTGAAAATACAAAGTGGGTAAAACTTTGGAACCCAAAGGTGCATATTTTTGATCACTTCCGTCAAGAGGGAAAAATTGTTGGCATATATATATATATATATATATATATATATATATATATTCATATGTACTACTATATCTTGCAATACAAAAAGATGGTTTGATCTCAAATCCACAAGTAATAAACTATTTGGCATGTTTCATGCCAAAGCTTAGCATCTTCAATAACAACAGCTAGCAGCTCAATTCTTTATTTAAAAGCTACCACATTTCTCAGATAAAGAAGCCAAAGCAAGAGTGACCGACTGACTGACACACACCTATAGGCTATAAGCATAAAAAATGCTAATATAACCCAACATTTCCTTCTAGAATTGGATTTGATTTGATTTGATTAACGCAACAGTTAATATCGTAAATTATTATTTAAATTATATTACCAAGTACATAATTGTTGTTTCAAAAACTAAAATAAATTCACATGATAATTCAGATTATAGAATTTCTCAAATTAATTAGGCGAACGGTGAGCACTAAAGTTTAAGAGTTAGCCGAGTTTTAGCAAAGTTAGATTCTGATAGTGAGCCGAGGAGAAGCAAGTAGATGACTTAATGGTAAGGGAAGTATATATAATACTATAAGAATTAATGGTTAATAAATTGAGAATCAGCACTACAACTAATTAACAATGATGCCAAAGTATCACTTTTGACCAAGACAATATGCGACAAGTACTGATCGTATAAAACCATAATAGTTTTCATATCCTGTCATTGCATTAGCCATAGATTAGGAGATGATTAAAAATAAATCAACAATCCATAATTCATTGAGATTTAGAAAATGTTAGATGATGATGACGAGATTGAAAAAGTTGTGGCGCATGTTTTGTCCTTTTGTTTGTTTACTCCAAGAGAAAGGGCATTTCTGTTGGTTCATCCAAAATTCCATATTCTTTAACATTTTTTTTGTGGTTTGATTACAATTATTAAAGAGAAAATCATATCATATATATGTGCATGAATGCTGCATAACCATATTAAATGCACCGATTTCATTTTTTTTATTAAGATTATGAAAATATTTTGTTATTTTTTACTCAGAATTAAATAGACTCTTTTGTGATTATTTTTTTTTAGAAACAAGACTCTTTTTATAGAAGGGAAGGAAGTATATATTTGAAGCCTATGACATTCATTCTGTTACTTGCATGGAAGGTTTATAGTTGACTGAACCTTAAAGAATGAATACTTGACTAAAACTTTCTATGGTTTGCCCTCTAGTCCAGGAGTCCTTCTTTACTGCAATTAATTAATTAATTAACTAACTGTTTATTCGGCTGGTCTCCCACTAACAAGGTTTTCTGTTGGTGTCCAGGTCAAGCTGCAGTGTCAATTTGCTTTATACTATCTCACCTTTGCTCTCTAATAAGAATAAAACATATGTAAATAAACAGTGGATGTGCAGTTAATACTAGGACTTTGATTATGTGAATCTTTTTCAAGTGTTATTTGGCTTTCATTTATTTACAAAGTTTTTTACTACTACGAGTACCTCCCATTCCATTTGTATTGCTGCAAATATATATATATATATATATATATATATATATATATATGTATATATGTGTATATATATGTTGGAGGCATAGCACAAAGAATGTCCCAAAAAAGCAGTCAAAAACCCCTTGTATGATTATGTCTCTAGGTCTTTGCCTCTTTAAAATTGCAAGGGATTCCCATTCCCCCAACGTGTGAGGAATCCATTCATTCATTCATTCATACATAATAATAATAATAAAGAAGGTAACCATCTATTCAACTCTCTTTCCTTTCCTTTGTTTCATTTGCTAGGAAAAAGTAGTCCTAGTACTTCAAAGTTGTGCTACTACTAGTAGTAGTAGTAGTAGTTTGTTTGTGGGGTCTCTTACCAACTTACGTTAAAAGTTAGTGACTAGGTTAGTCTGCTAGGCCTAGGCCGCTAAAAAATGTACCCAACCAACACCAAAATCAAAATGAACACAACTTGTATTAAAGAAACAAATGGCACTAGCTAGTGGGGTTTAGCTGCCCTAAGTAAGGCCAAGTTGGCTTCATGTTTCTGTCGTATTTTAGTGACGATCACATCCTTGCTTACTATGGACCAAGTTCGATGTCTAGAGTATAGGTGACTCCGATTGAATATTATGCTTTTTAGCACCTAAGTTCGATGTCTAGATTATAGGTGGTGATTCTGATTGAGTACTACGCTATTTACCAACTTAATTGGTTGACAAATATTGGTCTTCGTCTGTCTACAAGGGATAATATAACCTAACCGGGGAGGGGGAGGGGGAGGGGGAGAGGGAGGGGTGGATTCTGTATTCCATTAAAGTTGATCAAAAGCTACTACAGTAGACTTGGTATAAAATATCCAACTGTGGCCGAGGCAAATGTTATTAGCCACCTAATGAAGCATTCAACGCATCAATAATCAAAAACTATACATAAGACATCTTTTATCACAACTACTTTTTCGACTCATTTTAATTGGTCACAAGTGAATACTATTTTTAAGTTTATCTATGCATATACAAGTATTTCCATATAATATATAAATTTGAAAAATACAAATTTTATAGAAAGTCAAGGGTTACCAATCATACAGACATACATCTTGTTTCTAAAGTTCGGAAGTAGTATGCTGTAGGGTAAATATGATAATACTTGCTCACTGAACACGACCAAAATCAAAAAGAACGCAATATCCTTCTTCTGCATCCAGATGTCCACTTATATAACTTTTATTTAAGTGCAGACATCTGCTTAAACAAACCTTTTCTTAAAAAGTTGATGTCTCTTGGTTGGATCTTTGGGCTTGCTCTTCATATGGCCCGATTTGCCCCGTCCGGTGCTGCAAATAAGATCTCATTAGTGTAATGATCCAAGGCAGAAAGTAAGAGTAGAATTATTACAAGTATGATGCAGGTGCAGTAATTCAAGCTGCAAACCGGAACATCTCAGATCATGTGTTCTTGTGCAATAAGGATTCTTAAAACAGGGCAGGAGTACAATTCAACAGAAATTTGCATTAATCTCCAACTCCACATCTACAGTCATATTAGAACCCCCCCCCCCCCAAAAAAAAAAAAAAAAAAAAAAAACTTTATTATAATATTTTGAGATTATTTTTTTTCCTTTTCTTATACCTCCATCCTTTACAAAATTAGAGATACAGTGTCTATTTAGACTATAAAGTGATGTGAATTTTCTAACATGTCATTACATAAATTAAATGCTATCATGTCGCAACAACTGATGTTTCCCATTCCCGTTTTCATTCCACGCACTATTTATCAAACCACAATCCAGATAACATAGATCTAACCCCAAGATAAAAGTGCCTAATATCTTTGTACAACACATCTCCTATAAAATTTCTAGATACACATGATAAGAACCTTAACCGAGTGCTGTAAACTTAAAACACCAAAAGGTTCTAAAATGAAATAATTCGAGTATGTAAATATAGCAAACCATGTAATACATCATTTCTGAATCAGAAATGAATATTTTGTCGAGGCAAGAGAAGTAATTATCATACTTGTACTCCATGTAAACCTTCCCGTTGGCTCCTGACATGGAACTCATAGACCCCATAAAGCGTCGGCCTTTTTGGAGAGCAAGGTCATCTGCATCCTCATCTAATATTTCCAAACCAACTTGATCATCACCTGCTGTTAGCACCTATCAAAAAAGGGAAACAATTACATTTAGGATAATCATGCTTCCAGCCATGGGAGAAGCAAGAGACCCCAACTATTGACTTAATCTTCCATATCAGCATTTGAATTAACCAAAGACGATCCAAGTTCATCCATTCTTGAGAAGGTAACAGGAGAACTGACCATTGTTATTAAACCAAAGGCAGTGCAAGTTCATCCATTATTGTGAAGGTAACAGGTGCACACAGACCATTGTTATTAAAGGCAACGCAAGGTGCAAGGTGCAAGGTGCAAGGTGCAAGGTGCAAGGTGCAAGGCGAAGAGGTGCATGTCTCATCAAAGTGAGGGACAAATCCTCCAAAAAAAATGGACGCACCAACACACACACACACGCATACGGTAACATACTTGTAATAAAAAAAGTATATGATTTAAATTGGCAATATAGGTGTAAATACACAGCACAAGGAAAATACAGTGTATATCAGTTCCCCTAGGAAAATACTTGTGTAAGATGGCACTTCAGGAGAACTCTCCCCCAAGTCTAACTCATCGTTTTATTTATTTTTTTGGACTTTAGCCCCATAATTGAACTGCAAATCCAAATACTAACAAATCAAAACAGAAAGAAGTAAAGAGATATACCTTTGTAAGAAGTTTATTCTGGTCATCAAGACTGTTATAGCTCAACTCTGGTCCAGAATCAGGTGGAGGCAAACCCGTTATTACCTGCAAATAGGTTAAAACAGTTGCATATCCCACAAATCAGAGATGAAATATATCTGCTAACAGATAGCAGATTTATGTGCTAATTAAATGGGATATCCTTTTAATTGGCAATCCATATTTTTAACGGCACAAACTTTTTAAGGTGATCGAAAGATATCAGGGATTCATCATGTCATAGATGATGAAAGAAATAGATGTAAAGTCAATCTAATGGGAAACGGTTGAACCTTGAAGCTGTAACCTTGATCAATCAGAAATTGCTGCCTTTTAGTTGAGTAGTACATTTCCTGTATCCAACAGAAGAGCAACTTTAGCATACATCTCTTTCAAAGAATAACGTTGAGCATCAGAGAACTATAGTACAATACAACGTGAAATTTCAAGCTTTAGAATACTAAACAAGTTGGTAAAGAAAATAGTGAACTACCTGTGTGTCAGTCGATACTAGGGAGTAAAAGAAGGCATTGTACTCCTCTTTACCGCCTGCCATTCGGTCTTGAAGCCGACCCTATCAACCCAGCCATAAAAAGATAAGTATCACAAAGCACCAAAATTGGGGGACCCACCTGCCTTAGTTAAGATGTAACCTTGTCAAAGACTCAAATAGCATTACATACAGATCTCATACTTGAGAATTCAACAAATGCTTTGGTGATAAGAAAGGATCTGGATGGCCGCTAAACATGGCAATTATGTGACTTTCTTTATCAATAAATGAGGATTCCTAGCATCATACCTGATATCAAAATTTAGGGATCCCTGTACAGAATATGGACCCATAAAAAAACATACCTTCGCCCTGAGAATACGACCAAGTCGTTGGGCTTCTTGACGTCTTGAACCAGCATGTGATGAAATTTGAATGATTACATTTGCCTCAGGAATATCTATAGAGTTATCACCCACCTATGACAACATAAGCAACAATATCACCCTCATGGAAAAGAAATCATAATCATAAGGCTTTTGACAATAATGAAAGTAACAATGAGGATCCAGTCTCTGTGCAACTTGATTGAAATTTAAATACAAACAAAAAATTTAACATTGAAAATATTTTTCTATTATGCAAGCAAATAACTCCATTAAAGCACCCCCCAAAAAAAGGGGCAAACCCAAGTACATGAATAGTATGCAAAGCATAGGGAAGATAAAAGGCACACCTATGCCCCAACATAATCAATACCCCACCCTATACATGAAACTCCTAGATAAATTCTTCCAAAAAATTCAAACCATTCACATTGAGTTCTGGATACACCTCATGAAGCCAAAAGAAAAGAAGGCTCTAAGAAAAGAAACTGAAGAGTAAAAGGTAGAAAATCTTTCCCAAAAAAAACCAAATAAATCGTACAAACCAAAAAAAATGTGACCATTACAACCAAATTGCTCAAGTTAATCCAGCACAAAACTCTTACAAAGTTTAAGACATCCATACCCATTATACTAGTATTCTTCTGGGTACCTTTGAAAGGAAAACAGTGTTCACATCCCGACTTGTTTTGAAAGCCTCAAGGATTTTCATCCTTTCAACATGGCTGCATTACACAAACAATTGTTGTTTATTAATGTGGAATAGCACACAAAATTTGGCTCTACATATGGTAGACATTTTAAAGACCTGGTAGCACCATAGATCATAGGTTTCCGGAGCTTCATTGCATATTCTGTGAGTGCAAAAAGATTGTCAGCAAATACAATTATCTTATCACCACGCTGCTGCTCATGAAATCGAATAAGGAACTCGCAAGCCCTGAATTTATTAGGGTTCATCACATATAGTGCCTGGAAACCAATAAAGGAACAATCAGTTTGCGAGGAAGGAAACACACTAAAATAGACAACAACAAAAATTCAATTGAACTTATCTGAAATTTTATTCTACAAGGATTATAATGCAGATAGAATCAGACTTCAGTATTGAATAAGCTAACCTGATAGAAACCTTTGTCTTAGGTTACTATTAGAACTTCCTCCATAAGGTGTGCCAGCAACTAAGAAATATTTTAAATACTAGAATTGGCGAGGATTGCCTAATTTTCAATCTCTTTTTTCGTTTTTTATTTCTATGTTTCTGCAAGTATTAGTATGGATTATCTTCACATAGCGGAACTGTTACACCTCAATCATAAAGGAGTTAGTATCCTAAAGCTATGTTTAGCAACTCAATTCCAAGCCTTGGGATTGGAATTAAGCGCCAAACTTTAACTAAATTTCGTGGAAATTCGTGTCCTTTCAATTTCAAAGCTTGGTATTGAGTTGCCATTTTGCCAAACAAAGTGTAAAAGTAATAAACAGAGAAGTAGACAACTTATCCAAAAAAAAAGAGAGAGAGAAGCAAGAAGCCATAGCCTTGAAAATTTGGACAGTGGTCTGGGGTCTGGTGATCATCAGTGGTTGGGAGCTTCCGATATGTAATGAATTTTTACAGTTACCAGCTACCTTTGGAGAGGAAGTCAATTGCCTTTGCATGATAAAAATAGGACACTAAGTTTTTTGGTCAAAATAATTGAAGTCCAGTATCTTTTATGGTACTAAATAATTACACAACCCATAGGGGATTAACTCGGATAACATTCAAAATATTGGCAATAGAACATTTTCTAAACCAACAGACCTGCTTCTTCTTAGAATTTTCTTTCCTCAAATATTCAGCAAAAAACTCCTTTGTCATCGGACACCAAACTTCAGCACACTGGACATTTGCAATGAATCCTCCTTTCACTAAATCTAGCCAATTTGCCTCGTACAACTTGGGACCAATAAGGAAGTTCAAATCTGTAATCCTTTCATCCTCACGAACAAGTGTTGCTGGAGTTCAGATAGTTCCACTTTTGAATAAGTAACAAGACTAATTGCTGTAGAAAAATATAAATTAATGTTATCAGGCAAATACCAGTTAGCCCAAGTTTGCAGTGAGATTTAGTAATGCTGATGACCTTCCGAAACATGTGAGCAGGAACCACATGCACCTGAACAGAATGAAAATAAAGAACGCATAATTATCTCACAAGGCATATTGCAATGTAAATTTATATTATTATCTAAAGCCCAAATTATCAATTTCCATACAATCATGCAATCACCTCATCCATAAGTAGCAAACCCCATTCTCTATTTCTTATTTCTTCAATAATCTTTTCGGATTCTTCAGATCGCTTTCCACCAAAAGCAACCATGTTATAAGTAGTCACAACCACACCAGCATTACCGCGGAATCTCTCTTTGCTATCAGATGTGAACCGACAAATTTGCTCATCCCGAATGGTCGACCACAACTTAAACTGAAATGCCCATTGGTCCACTGATACAGCATTTGTTGCTAAACAGAGACAACTCTTTCTTATTCGTGAAGCTGCAGAAACACCAACTAAAGACTTCCCTGCACCACATGGTAATACAATAATACCAGATCTTGCTCTACCTGCAGTATTAAATAAGACAATAAAAAGAGAACATATAAGTATTAATAGTCTTTCGATGACTAGAAGAAAGCAGTACACGTACAACCAAGATGGAAATGACACAAAACACAAAAAACATTATATGTGCATATGTAGCCAAAAGTACAATTTATATACAAGTTTATCAAAAGCAGACTGTGAAGGCCCCAAACAATGAATAGCACAAATATTGAGAACACGTTATCCATCCACATGAAAACAAAGTCTTGTCCCACAAAATTTAACAAATCAGCTCTCTTTCAGTTATACAACAGTTGCACCTTCAGCCCTTTGATGGTCCTAGTTCAGTTAGACATGAAAGAGGGGGGAGGAATAAGTATGTTTATCAACTAAATCATTACATAAACTGTTTTTTAAGAGATGAATCGGTTGGGGAAAAAGTTAAGGTTGAGACTAATGTTGTACACAACATCCAAGCATGTTGCAGAGAAGCAAGTTTGATGAATGGTTAGAAATGTTAACAGGTATGAGACCATATGCATACTCAAAGAAAATAGATCATCTAGGGATAAGTAACCTTCTTTTATTTTGCTCAAGGCAGAAGTACATACCGTTTCCAAACATCTTACTGAGACTCTTTTCTTGGTAAGGTCGTGGCTGTGCTTGAGGCTTCAACTCCATGTCAAGATCCGGATTGACCTGTCTTATTAAATATAAATTTAAAAAATGCTTATTATTAACCTGCAGTAGCCGACGAGAATTACACAAAGAAACAAGATCCTCTAAAGTAGCAGTGGTGTTCCTCTACTCAAGATCACTCATTTTATAACCCTTTAACATCCTAGTTATTAAGAAAAAATCTTTAACATTCCCAACACAGGGTTCATCAAAGAAGAGACAAACCTAAATTCAGCCAAAGATAAAACCAAATGAGAAACAACTCACAGTATCATTTCTGAAGTCATACTCCTCAAGCATTGGATAGTTTAAAGCATTTGGCAAGCAACGCTGCTTTACATTTTCAACCTGTCATTATGAACACTAATTGATGAATTGTGTACTATTCAAGGAAATGAAGAACCCATAAACCAGATTTTCCACAAAAACACTATTCAGTTTTAGGAGGCTTTCTTGTAATTCTTTCAATACGCAATTGTAATTTCCAGATAGAGGGGAAAAGCAATAGGGGAATAATATGATGATCGGAATTCACTACTATTAAAGTCACCAGATATTTTTGTGCATTCATATGTCAACGTGATAAAAGGTTATTGATTAAACCACTTCAATTAACAAACTATTTACTTTGATCAATAAGCTTATATTATATTTGTCCCTTCAAGAAAATGCTAATTCCTGCAATTCTTTCCCATCAGCACATTAAAAAAAACAGAAAGTCCAGTTTCAAAGATCAGAAAGTTGGCAACATGCCCAGCTCTTCACTATTATAGGATTAACATGTAATGCTTTTGACACTTTCACCAAAATCACTCTTCTCAAAATCTAAAGTAAACCAGTTGAAAATTAACCGACACAACAAAGTATCAACAGAAACAAACACAAACAAGTAATTCTCATTTGAAAAATACATAGACCAAGGTTTTGCTAAGTTAACAAAAACTACATGATATAAGCCAGGGAAGGGAAAGGTGGATCCTAATGTACCCAAACAATAGATAAAATACAGAATATGAACTGCATAGTTCAATAACAAAGTATTGCATCGACTTACCTGAGCAGGATCAATCTCAAATGAGTGAGCTTCTTTCTCTTCAGCTGCAGCAGCCAATTGTGCTTCATTTAGCAACTCCTCATGCCTACCTTCAATTTCACCCATAGACTTGCTAATTGTAAATCCATCACTTCCATGCGTCCCCTAATAATAAAAATGTTTGCGGCCCCCAAAATCATCTCAATATAAGATATTGAGGACAACATTCCCATAGACGAATTGAATAAAGAAAATAACAAGGAAAATCAAAAATTACACACTGGAAGATTATATATTGGATTCAACTATCAGGTTCGGTGGCACTCTGATTTCATATAAAATAGTATTAGCTACATAATTTTTGGATGAACAAGATAGACAGCTGAAGTGAGGTGCTGAACAAGGTGATCTCCAAATTTTGAAGTGGTTTTTGTATGGATGGCAAATTTTGGGTGTTGTTCTAGTGGTTAACACAAATTAAGGGGCCCATTCAGATCTTTCTTGTTGCAAATTACATTAAAAGATATCATCTTGTCATCTATATCATGGATTCCATTTTACACACTTGAAAAGAGCATCTACGCAGAGAGATGGAGTAAGCGGATTTTTCATTTACATCCTCAGTGAACCTCTCAACTCCCACTGGTGGTTCTCTTAAAGGCTTTTTTGAGAGGTCTACAAGTGTTGAATGAGGGGTCCTGGTAATTCTACAGTCAAACCACTACTCAAACTTATTACATGCAAGTAAGATCACATAAAGAACCAAGGCATGAAAAAACAGATCGACACAAGAAAACATATTATAAAATATTTTATTAAGCACAGACCTCCGAGGAAATCCTTGCGCGAGAGATGACCTCGTCCTTGAGCAACTTCTTCAGCACCTGCAAATAAATAACCATATCAGGACTTACTGACACAATTTCACAGTCCATCAGAATAACCAATGAAAAAGACTAATATATCTTGCCTCCGGAAATGGAGATTCAACAAGATACCGATTCTTCTTAAGCACTAGCTTCACTTTGCCATAATTGGCGGTTGAACCATGTATAAAGTCAATCATCTCCTTTGGAAGTTTCGTTTTTGACAATTTATTCAAGACAGATATAATAGTTTCAGTTTCAAGACCCACTGACACGGCCGCATATAATGAGTGAGGGGTCAGGTTGTACTCGTGCATAGACTCCGGCCTATACAATAAAATTCATCAAAAGCATTGCACTATCCAAGTATTTGCACATATAAAAATTAATAACATACACAAAAGATATAAACCTAAACAGAAAACTAAAAAAATGCTACCTGCAGACGGGTTCTGCAATGGCAATAAGAAAATCATATGCTTGTTTGTAGAGTGGAGAGAAAGTCTCAAGAAAAATGCGGCCATCAGCACAAGCCCATAACGGCCTATTAGCGTGATCTGGTTTAAGTTCCAATTTGGTGAAATCTCGCTTTTCTCACCTAACAATAGCAGTTCATTCACCCAAATCAATACAAATCACATTAACAATGTGTGCTTTTTTGTTTTTTTTTTGCAGAATAGTGGAATTGGAGTTGCAGCAAAGATTTTGAACTATATGGTATTCATTCCAATTCCTATCAAGGTTGCTATGCAACCTACCAAAATCACATACGGTCAATAAAAAAATTAAAAAAATCATAACTTTTGATATAATAAATGTACCATCTAGAGTATTGTCCTCAAAATCTTCCGCATAGAATACATCATCATCTTCAGCTGGAGCCCGATAGTCTTCCTATATAATGCACCAATAAAATTGAAAACAGTGTATAACTAAAATAAAGATATAAATAAAATGGACGAATTTGAATAACCTTGGCCGATGATTTGTGTCTTTTGCCGGGTCGACCTTTATCACCTGAAAATCGAAAAAGGGTTTAGTTCAGATGATAAATTTAGACGAATGGATATACAAGTAAATCGTGGTTGCTCTTAAAATTAGGTGTTTCCCAATAAAAGTACCGTGTCCCATTATTCAAATTCGCGATTTATTGGTCGTGTTATTCATGCACCAGACTGAAATTGTTCTCTTCAAAGATTACATATGTTCAATAGTTTCAGAATCTAGAGTGCTATACAGAGAGAGAGATATTTGGCTCGTACATAGAAGAAGAAACTGAGAGGAACCGTCTTATAGATAAAATAAATTAAAAAAAAAAGTGCGAACAATATAATACTAATAACTGTATCCGGTACCTCCGGCAGACAAAAATTATTTATATTTTGTTAGATAGATGTTTGATTCCATTATCGGCATTTACGGAATGAAATTACTTGAGAAATGAAAAAGAATTGATAATTCTTATTTTTATGTTTGATTTATTCGAATAAAATTATTATTATTTTTATATTTATATGAATTATATTATAAATAAAATATGAAATGTATATTATAAATTTATAAAATAAATGGAAAAATAAATTAAATATAATTAAAGAACATTTTCACTATAAAATTTTTTATTTATACAGTTTTTTATGTATTTAAGATTAAAATAGACTCATTCGTGAAAAAAAAATACTTAAAGGCAATACAAATCATATATAAAAATAAAATAATATAGTATGCACTAACAAATAATTATTCAAATTAATATATATAATTTTGAACAAAAACACCACACTTTTGAGATAATAATTTTAAAGTATTCACGTAATAATGTAGATTATATATAATCGTGTGACATGATATGTCGTATGAGAGGAAATCATTATTATCATTCATATAATAAGTGTGACGCCTCTAAATAGGTCCAGTCAACCCAATTTATTCTGAGTCGTTAAATACATGGTACAAAATTCAAATACAAATTTTATATCACATGGTCGTGCAAAATACGACCACACAACTTTGAGTGTCAATTCAAATCGTATATAATACGAAATATCAACATTCAAATTCATTATTTATTTATTACAATTATTATCCCACTATTTTATAAAAATAGCGAGGACTACTACTGCTCTAACTCGGACCATCACTCTGTCACCGACTAGTTTTCGCAACGTTCTCATTTCCTGAAGAGGACAATAGATGAAAAGGGTGAGCTCAACTAGCCCAGTAAATAATATTACGACTAAGATAATGAAAAATAAATTATCGTTAGCCTTCAATAAATCAGATAAAATATTATTGACAACAAGTTTTAGATCAATATTTGCAGCGAAAATAACCGTTCATCATCAATATTTTATCCATGTAACATCAATCAATATACATCTCAAATCAAATATTCATCTTTGCACTACGGGCCAAAGATATTCATCAGGTAATCATTCATCTTTGCTCTACAGACCAAAGATATTCAGTATATCAACACTTAGGACTGAGGATGATGAAAAATAATATAAATAACGAATCCAGTGAAATAAATGATAAGATTAAGGATTCGTATTTTAGTTTATTCAACTTAAAGAATATTCCATAATAATACTTTGTGGATCAAAATTCAAAAATAAAGCTCAAAACTTAGAGCCAATCAAAGATAGTAACCATAACAGACAATTTGGACAAATAGAAGAAAATTTAGTTTTTTCGTGAATAGTGTCGTATACGTGAATAGTGCCGTATACGTGAATAGTAACCCCAACGAAAAAAGTAAGAATTCATAATAAAATTCATGCCAATATTTAATATAACGATATTGAAAAGAATAACATCATTTACGAAAGAATATAACATCCCTTACCTCAAAAGAATAGTACTTCTGATTGAAATATCGGATATACTACCGAAGGAAACTTGCACTGAATAGTAACGCTCAAAGTATCTAAATACTCACAAAAAAAAGCTTGATATTATAGAGAGAGAACTTCTGATTCTGGTGTGATTTCTAATTCTAGCCTAGCACCCTATTTATAGGAAAAGTTTAGGATGCCAAGTAGACTAAATTAATAAAATAATATTTTTTAAAAAAACAATTTCGCCGCCAGCTGCTTTAAAAAAAATCAAAATTTTCAACAAAACAACAAAAGTGGGGCCCTACCCATAAAAAATATTTATTTTCGAAACTTAAATAATTCATAATAAATAGTCATTTTGTCAGAAAAATACAAATTCTATGTCTTGTGCATAGGAAATTTAATTCTCTACACTTGTAGAATAAAGTTTTTTCCAATTCTAAACATAAATTATCCGAAATCCATAAACGAATGATTTTCTACACCAAATACATCAGCACTAATTCCTTCTTTTATATCCACAAAATAAATATTTACTTATCATATAAATAAATAATTAATTATTCACAAATAATATTATAGAACTACAATATTGACAATCAGGTCGTTCCCAGGAAAGAGGGAACCTTCCGATAAGAATTTCTCCTTACTGGCGCGCAATTAAATAATCACTCATAGACAGAACTTCCTTAGTCATTGTCAATAATGCTATCTAATAATATTATTCAAATAATATGAATTATTAAGTTGATAATATGAAATACTGTGCAGTGACAATTATTGAATCAATAATACAAAATATCAACTGTTAGCAATTATTGAATCAATCATATAAAATAGCAACGTAGCAATTATTGAGTCAATAAAATATCAATGTAACAATTATTGAGTTAATAATATAAAATATCAACGTAGCAATTTTTGAGTCAATAATATAAAATATTGAACAGTAATTACTGTAACAATAATTGAGTAGTGACTTCTCACGTAAGAATCAATAATTCAAAATACTGTGCAATACCGTGTGCTACTGTGCAACACCGCGTATTATTGTATTTTAACCACCGGGTATTTCAACAGTACTAACGGTAACAACTGCGCCGTTATTTTATAAAAAGATTATTTATGTCGCTTTCTATATCCGACAGTTATTCCGTTGTGGGGCTCACAAATAGCTGCGCCGTCATACGAATATTCCCCGACAACAAAATATT
>JAINUT010001010.1:0-26976 GCA_020205555.1 Panax stipuleanatus
TTGACATCCGTTTTTCAATAAACGAATAGCTTGTGATTTGAAATGATATTGACTGATTTTAGTGGTTTGGTGATTTGTTCACAACAGGTTGATTAGGAATATGAAAACTAACAACCTTACGAAAAATCAATTTTGGCATGGTAAGTGGTTAACCAGTCAATTCCTAAAATCACGTCAAATGCAAGTATTTTCAAAGATATAAGATCAACAGGTAAGGTAAGGGTACCAATCTGAATCAAGCAAGATTTGTAAACTGTAGATGTAACAAAGGTTTCTCCTAACGGAGTTTCAACAGATAAGTCAAAGTCTAATTTATCAGAAGTCAAGTTCAAACGTTGAGCACAAGCAGGTGAAATAAAGGAATGGGTAGCACCGGTATCTAACAAGGTATAAACTTCGCAAGAGTTTATGATCAGCTTACCCGTAATCACCTCGTGTGGATTCCTCGCGTTTTGGGCTGTCACGACAAACGCTCTTCCAGGAATCACCGACTTTGACTTGTCCAACCGCCTTTGGAATCACCACCCCCGCTGACTTGGTTTCGCAACAGGACAATCTCGAGCTATATGTCCTTCTTTTCCACAGTTATAGCATCTTTGAATTGTTGTGGGCAGTTTGGGCTGATGTGTCCCTCTTTCCCGCATTTATAGCATACGACCGGTGGTCGTTCTCCTCCCCTCGAAACAGTTGATGCTGGTGCTGATGTTGACGTCTTCACGTTCTCATTGTTATACCTTCTCTTCTTGAAATCTCCCCGATTCGCTTCTTTACTATCATGGCCACGATACCACCGGAGTGGTTACCGCTTCTGTCATACTTTCCTCCTCGCTGGTTGTCATTGCTCCGATGACTGCTGCCACCGGTACGACCTTGGTTGTGGTCCCTCGGTTGAACATAATCATTATCTCGTTCTAAACTGGGCCCTGTTCACTACATCCGAATATAAAAAATTTATGAGAAATGAGGTATTGACGTATTTCGGGTTTCAAACCTCTTAGAAACATCCGCGTCATACGTTCCTCATTCTCCACCAAATGAGGTGCAAACCTGGACAGCTCCGCGAACTTAGCCTCGTACTGGGATACCGTCATGTTGTTTTGTCGAGTCTGATAAACTCTACTTCCTTCATATGACGAATACTTTCAGGAAAGTACTTGTCATTGAACAGTTTCTGGAACGCTTCCCAAGACATCTTGAGTGCGGCAGGCTGGGTACGCTTCACGGATTCCCACCAGTAATCTGCCTCTCCACGGAACATAAACGTGGCGAATGGAACCTTCTGTTCCTCTGTACATCCCAAGACATCAAATATCTTGGTAATTTGTTTAATCCACGTCTCCGCCTTGATCGGATCCGGCTTTCCCAGAAACTCTGGTGGTCCCAATTCTTTGAACTGCTTGGCAGTGACAATTCGCGGTTGTTATTATCTCCACCTGTATGTTGCACACGAGTCTCCCTCGTCTGGTTTTGCATGAACTGCAAAAACTTCTAAACATCTCATCGTTTATCGTCTGACCAGCGTTTTTTCAGGATGAACATTGCCTTCTTGTTGCACGTTCTCCTGGTTGATTAAAGGTGTCTCCACGTCTCATTCACTTCGTTGTTAACATTCTCAGCTGCCATTCTCAAATACTGCCATAAAACAAGGGTTAATTAAACAAATCAACATATCACATATTAACCCTATGCTCCGACTGACCAATTAAATACCACATAAGCTTAGGTAGGACACTAGCGAAGGATTTACTCGTCTCTCCCCTCCTAGTTCTATTCCCCGATCTCCGCCAGAGATCATATCCCTAAGCTCTGATACCAACTGTGACGCCCCCAGAATAGGTCCATCAACCCAACCCATTCTGAGTCGCCAAATACATGGTACAGAATTCAAATACAAACTTTATATCACGGTCGTGCAAATACGACCACACAACTGTGAGTGTCAATACAAATCGTAATAATAGAAATATTAAATTCAAATTCCTCATTACAATTATTATCCACTATTTTACAAATAGTGAGGACTACTACTGCTCTAACTCGGACCATCACTCTGTCCCCCGACTAGTTCCCGCAACATTCTCATTTCCTGAAGAGGACAATAGATGAAAAGGGTGAGCTCAACTAGCCCATAAAGAATATATGACTAAGATAATGGAAAATAAATTATCGTTAGTCTTCAACAATCAGATAAAATATTATTGACAACAATTTTAGATCAATATTCGCAGCGAAATAACGTTCATCATCAATATTTTATCCCTGTAACATCAATCAATATACATCTCAAAAATATTCATCTTTGCACTACAGGCCAAAGATATTCATTTGTATCATCAGTGGTCATGTTCATCTCAACACCTGTCATCTTTGCACTACGGCCAAAGATATTCATCAGGTAATCATTCATCTTTGCTCTACAGGCCAAAGATATTCAGTTATATCACCTTTTAGGACTGAGTATGATGAAAAACCATATAAATAACGAATCCAGTGAAATAAAGGATAAGATTAAGGATTCGTATCTTAGTTTATTCAAGTTCAAGAATATTTCATAACAAGAATGAAGCTCAAAACTTAGATCCAATCAAAGATAAGAACTTTAACAAGCAACTTACATATAGAAGAAAATTTAATTTTTTCGTGAATAGTGCCGTATACGTGAATAGTAACCCCGACGAAAAAATAAGAATTTCATAATAAAATCCATGCCAATTTTTGGTATAATGATATTGAAAAGAATAACATATTTACGAAAGAAAATAACATCCCTTACCTTAAAAATAGTACTTCTGACTGAAATATCGGATATAATACCGAAGAAACTTGGACTGAATAGTAACACTCAAAGTATTTAAATACTCACAAAAATACGCTCGATATTATAGAGAGAAAACTTCTGATTCTGATGTGATTTTCAATTCTAACCTAAGCACCCTATTTATAGAAAAAACTTAGGGTCTTACACTAAGAGTTAGCGGCACTTCTCTAAAAAAATGACTATGAATAACTAAGAAATAATGAAGAATTAGAAAACTAGACTGCTAGATGTTTCAGTGAATTGAATGCTCTAATGGTTGTCCCTAGACTATTTATAGGAGGGTTTGTGACCCATCAAATAGGACATAACTTCTTGAAAAAGTATGGTATGACATTTGTTAGGCAAAACGACGTAGATTTGACACTTGTGTTCGGACAGATGCTTCTAAAAATGATGCAATTTTGATAATAGAACACAATTTTATAATTTCGATCTAATCATTATAAATGGTAGTATTAGATAATTAGGATCTTCTCCATTTCATCCTCCATTTCACTATCTATTTTATAGTCCAGATTTAAAATGTGTGCTTTCTCTTCTGTCAGCATGATATCATATTTTTTTACGTTTTAAATATAGACCATAAAATAAAGAATGAAATGGAGAGGTAACCATCATGGTTTGGTGCGTTAGTCTGGACCCTATTTAGTCTTATGATCGAGATTAATTGTGATATTATGAGACTTTGAATTGTAGTTTGACTAACCCTTAAGAATTTAAACAACGAATATTATGACACATCCGAACATTGGGATGCACTGTGTTGTACATAATTTTTTTTTTTTTTTTTTTTTTGAAACTTATTTTATTACAATTCCATTCTAGGTATATATTTCATTCAATGATCTATGGAGAATTAAGGGAACGGGGTTAGGGGAACTAGAGTAAATTTATCTTCTTCATGTAACTTCTTGATTGATATCTAACTTTACTAAAAAACAGATAAACAAAAAAATAATCACATGATTTAATCTAAATTTAATAATAACCCTAAGATACTATTTATAATATTTAAACTCTAAAACAAATAAAATTTAATAAACTTAAAAATTAAGTCTAAAAAATAGACTATTTAAAATAATTAAACCTACTAGACTAACCTGAATAATCATTAAAATATAATAATTATTTAAAATTTCCATACATCCCTAAAGCTAAATTAACTCAAACTTTAGTGATCATTTTCCCGTGTCAGACAAAGAAAGAGGCTTCTTCCACTAGTAAATTTGATTTTCAAATAAAATAAATAAAAGGGAAACGGAAAAAATAAAAAACCTGATTGCAAGTGCGTGAGGATGACATTTGAGAAAAAAAAAAGAGTTATTGATAGAGTTTAGTCATGTGCTTGAAATAATTTTTATTTTGGTGAGATTTATGCACTGCAAATCCAAATATACAATGAATCTATAAATAGTACATCTTAATTAAAGTTTCATGCTAATTTTATGTATAATAATTAATTTTATGTGTATATACTTATATATAAAATTTTATTAAATTATAAAGGTTACATGATCGTATTATATACATTTAGACGACGTGATTAAAGAAAGTAGGGTGATCCCGTGCGCATGGGGGTAGCATTTTTATGAAGGTCGCAATTAAATACACATACAGAGGCAGAGGGAGGTGACATGGTCAGCTATGTCATGCTTTTGGGATCATTGCAATTATTGACCTCATGCAGGCTGCAATCATCACAACAGTTTGAGATAAATAAACAATATATATATATAATATATATATATAATATAATATATATATATATTGTTTATTTATCTCAAACTTGTTGTGATGATTGCAGCCTGCATGAGGTCAATAATTGCAATGATCCCAAAGCATGACATAGCTGACCATGTCACCTCCCTCTGCCTCTGTATGTGTATTTTAATTGCGACCTTCATAAAAATGCTACCCCTGCGCACGGGATCACCCTACTTTCTTTCACGTCCGTCTAAATGTATATAATACGATCATGTAACCTTTATATTTAATAAAATTTTTATATAAGTATATACACATAAAATTAATTATTATACATAAAATTAGCATGAAACTTTAATTAAGATGTACTATTTATAGATTCATTGTATATTTGGATTTGCAGTGCATAAATCTCACCAAATAAAAATTATTTCAAGCACATGACTAAACTCTATCAATAACTCTTTTTTTTTTCTCAAATGTCATCCTCACGCACTTGCAATCAGGTTTTTTTATTTTTTCCGTTTCCCTTTTATTTATTTTATTTGAAAATCAAATTTACTAGTGGAAGAAGCCTCTTTCTTTGTCTGACACGGGAAAATGATCACTAAAGTTTGAGTTTAATTTAGCTTAGGGATGTATGGAAATTTTAAATAATTATTATATTTTTAATGATTATTCAGGTTAGTCTAGTAGGTTTAATTATTTTTAAATAGTCTATTTTTTAGACTTAATTTTTAAGTTTATTAAATTTTATTGTTTTAGAGTTTAAATATTATAAATAGTATCTTAGGGTTATTATTAAATTTTAGATTAAATTCATGTGATTATTTTTTTTGTTTATCTTGTTTTTTTAGTAAAAGTTAGAATATATCAATCAAGAAGTTACATGAAGAAGATAAATTTACTCTAGTTCCCCTAACCCCGTTCCCTTAATTCTCCATAGATCATTGAATGAAATATTACCTAGAATGGAATTGTAATAAAATAAGTTTTCAAAAAAAAAAAAAAAAATTATGTACAACACAGTGCATCCCAATGTTCGGATGTGTCATAATATTCGTTGTTTAAATTCTTAAGGGTTAGTCAAACTACAATTCAAAGTCTCATATATCACAATTAATCTCGATCATAAGACTAAATAGGGTCCAGACTAACGCACCAAACCATGATGGTTACCTCTCCATTTCATTCTTTATTTTATGGTCTATATTTAAAACGTAAAAATATGATATCATGCTGACAGAAGAGAAAGCACACATTTTAAATCTGGACTATAAAATATAGTGAAATGGAGGATGAAATGGAGAAGATCCTAATTATCTAATACTACCATTTATAATGATTAGATCGAAATTATAAAATTGTGTTCTATTATCAAAATTGCATCATTTTTAGAAGCATCTGTCCGAACACAAGTGTCAAATCTACGTCGTTTTGCCTAACAAATGTCATACCATACTTTTTCAAGAAGTTATGTCCTATTTGATGGGTCACTAAACCCTCCTATAAATAGTCTAGGGACAATCACTTAGAGCATTCAATTCACTGAAACATCTAGCAGTCTAGTTTTCTAATTCTTCATTATTTCATTAGTTATTCATAGTCATTTTTTTAGAGAAGTGCCGCTAACTCTTAGTGTAAGACCCTAAGTTTTTTCTATAAATAGGGTGCTTAGGTTAGAATTGAAAATCACATCAGAATCAGAAGTTTTTTCTCTCTATAATATCGAGCGTATTTTTGTGAGTATTTAAATACTTTGAGTGTTACTATTCAGTCCAAGTTTTCTTCGGTATTATATCCGATATTTCAGTCAGAAGTACTATTCTTTTAAGGTAAGGGATGTTATTTTCTTTCGTAAATAATGTTATTCTTTTCAATATCATTATACCAAAAATTGGCATGGATTTTATTATGAAATTCTTACTTTTTCGTCGGGGTTACTATTCACGTATACGGCACTATTCACGAAAAAATTAAATTTTCTTCTATATGTCTAAGTTGCTTGTTAAAGTTCTTATCTTTGATTGGATCTAAGTTTTGAGCTTCATTCTTGTTATGAAATATTCTTGAACTTGAATAAACTAAGATACGAATCCTTAATCTTATCCTTTATTTCACTGGATTCGTTATTTATATGGTTTTTCATCATACTCAGTCCTAAAGGTGATATAACTGAATATCTTTGGCCTGTAGAGCAAAGATGAATGATTACCTGATGAATATCTTTGGCCGTAGTGCAAAGATGACAGGTGTTGAGATGAACATGACCACTGATGATACAAATAATATCTTTGGCCTGTAGTGCAAAGATGAATATTTGATTTGAGATGTATATTGATTGATGTTACAGGGATAAAATATTGATGAACGATTATTTCTGCTGCGAATATTGATCTAAAACTTGTTGTCAATAATATTTTATCTGATTTGTTGAATACTAACGATAATTTATTTTCCATTATCTTAGTCATAATATTCTTTACTGGCTAGTTGAGCTCACCCTTTTCATCTGTTGTCCTCTTCAGGAAATGAGAATGTTGCGGGAACTAGTCGGGGGACAGAGTGATGGTCCGAGTTAGAGCAGTAGTAGTCCTCACTATTTTTGATAAATAGTGGATAATAATTGTAATAATAGTTTTGAATTTAATATTTTATTATTACGATTTGTATTGACACTCACAGTTGTGTGGTCGTATTTTGCACGACCGTGATATAAAGTTTGTATTTGAATTCTGTACCATGTATTTGGCGACTCAGAATGGGTTGGGTTGACTGGACCTATTCTGGGGGCGTCACAGTTGGTATCAGAGCTTAGGGATATGATCTCTGGCGGAGATCGGGGAATAGAACTAGGAGGGGAGAGACGAGTAAATCCTTCACTAGTATGTCCTACCTAAGCTTATGTGGTATTTAATTGGTCAGTCGGAGCATAGGGTTAATATGTGATATGTTGATTTGTTTAATTAACCCTTGTTTTATGGCAGTATTTGAGAATGGCAGCTGAGAATGTTAACAACGAAGTGAATGAGACCGTGGAGACACCTTTAATCACAACAGGAGAACGTGCAACAGAAGGCAATGTTCATCCTGAAAACAACGCTGGTCAGACGATAAACGATGAGATGTTTAGAAGTTTTTTGCAGTTCATGCAAAACCAGACGAGGGAGACTCGTGTGCAACATACAGGTGGAGATAATAACAACTCGCGAATTGTCACTGCCAAGCAGTTCAAAGAATTGGGACCACCAGAGTTTCTGGGAAAGCCGATCCGATCAAGGCGGAGACGTGGATTAAACAAATTACCAAGATATTTGATGTCTTGGGATGCGGAGGAACAGAAGGTTCCATTCGCCACGTTTATGTTCCGTGGAGAGGCAGATTACTGGTGGGAATCCGTGAAGCGTACCCAGCCTGCCGCACTCAAGATGTCTTGGGAAGCGTTCCAGAAACTGTTCAATGACAAGTACTTTCCTGAAAGTATTCGTCATATGAAGGAAGTAGAGTTTATCAGACTCGAACAAAACAACATGACGGTATCCCAGTACGAGGCTAAGTTCGCGGAGCTGTCCAGGTTTGCACCTCATTTGGTGGAGAATGAGGAACGTATGACGCGGATGTTTCTAGAGGTTTGAAACCCGAAATACGTCAATACCTCATTTCTCATAAATTTTTTTATATTCGGATGTAGTGAACAGGGCCCAGTTTTAGAACGAGATAATGATTATGTTCAACCGAGGGACCACAACCAAGGTCGTACCGGTGGCAGCAGTCATCGGAGCAATGACAACCAGCGAGGAGGAAAGTATGACAGAAGCGGTAACCACTCCGGTGGTAATCGTGGCCATGATAGTAGAAAACGAATCGGGAGGAGATTTCAAGAAGAGAAGGTACAACAATGAGAACGTGAAGACGTCAACATCAGCACCAGCATCAACTGTTTCTAGGGGAGAGAACGACCACCGGTCGTATGCTATAAATGCGGGAAAGAGGGACATCAGCCCAAACTGCCCACAACAATTCAAAGCATGCTATAACTGTGGAAAAGAAGGACATATAGCTCGAGATTGTCCTGTTGCGAAACCAAGTCAGCGGGGGTGGTGATTCCAAAGGCGGTTGGACAAGTCAAAGTCGGTGATTCCTGGAAGAGCGTTTGTCGTGACAGCCCAAAACGCGAGGAATCCACACGAGGTGATTACGGGTAAGCTATCATAAACTCTTGCGAAGTTTACACCTTGTTAGATACCGGTGCTACCCATTCTTTATTTCACCTGCTTGTGCTCAACGTTTGAACTTGACTTCTGATAAATTAGACTTTGACTTATCTGTTGAAACTCCGTTGGAGAAACCTTTGTTACATCTACAGTTTACAAATCTTGCTTGATTCAGATTGGTACCCTTACCTTACCTGTTGATCTTATATCTTTGAAAATACTTGCATTTGACGTGATTTTAGGAATTGACTGGTTAACCACTTACCATGCCAAAATTGATTGTTTTCGTAAGGTTGTTAGTTTTCATATTCCTAATCAACCTGTTGTGAATCCAATCCCCAAACCACTAAAATCAGTCAATATCATTTCAAATCACAAGCTATTCGTTTATTGAAAAACGGATGTCAAGCTTTCTTAGCTCATGTCACTGATCTAAACCAGAATACATCAGATTTGAAATATTTCCGTTGTTAATGAGTTTCCTGATGTATTTCCCGAAGAACTTCCCGGTCTACCCCCAGAACGTGAAGTTGAATTCTTTATTGACCTTGAGCCCGGTACAAAACCCATTTCTAAAACCCCATATCGAATGGCTCCTATTGAACTTCAGGAGTTAAAGATCCAATTACAGGAATTGTTAGACATCGGTTTTATTCGTCCTAGTACGTCTCCTTGGGGTGCTCCTGTTTTATTCGTAAAGAAGAAAGACGGGAGTATGCGACTTTGTATTGACTATCGGGAGTTGAACCATGTCACCATCAAGAATAGGTATCCGTTACCTCGTATTGATGACCTGTTCGACCAGTTGCAAGGAGCACATTCTTTTCAAAGATCGATCTTCGTTCTGGATATCATCAGCTAAGATTAAAACTGAGGATATTCCAAAGACTGCTTTCAGAACTCGGTACGGGCATTATGAGTTCTTAGTCATGTCTTTTGGATTGACTAATGCTCCTGCTGCTTTCATGGATATGATGAACCGTGTATTTAAGGAATTTGGATCAATTCGTTGTTGTCTTTATTGATGACATCCTCATCTATTCTAAAAGCCGTGAAGATCATGAGCACCACTTGAAGTTGGTACTTCAAAAGCTTCGTGAGAACAAGCTATATGCCAAGCTGAAGAAATGCGAGTTCTGGCTTGAGGAAGTAGCATTCCTTGGGCACGTGGTATCGAAACGTGGAGTATCTGTTGACCCGACGAAGATTGAAGCAATACAAAGCTGGGAGCAACCTAAGTCGGTGATCGAAGTACGAAGCTTTCTGGGCTTAGCTGGTTATTATCGGAGGTTCGTAGAGGGATTTTCTCGAATCGCTACTCCATTAACTCAGTTGACTCGGAAAGATACAAAATTCGTTTGGAGCGAGGAATGCGAGAAGAGCTTCCAAGAGCTCAAGAGAAGACTTATCTCGGCACCTGTTCTGACAATACCATCTGGTTCGGATGGATTTGTTATCTACAGCGATGCTTCGGCAAAGGGTTAGGATGTGTTCTCATGCAACATGGGAAAGTCATAGCCTATGCCTCGCGACAACTCAAAGAATATGAGAGGAATTATCCTACTCATGATCTAGAGTTGGCAGCAGTCGTTTTCGCGTTGAAGATCTGGAGACATTACTGTACGGAGAGAAAGTGGAGATTATACGGATCATAAGAGCCTTAAATATTTCTTCACTCAGAAGGAACTCAACATGCGGCAACGACGTTGGCTTGAGCTGTTGAAAGATTACGATCATACCATCCAATACCATCCTGGAAAAGCGAACGTGGTAGCTGACGCGTTGAGTAGATCATATGTGGGAACGAGTGCGATGATGTCAAGTATACGCGTAGAACCAGCTTTGATTGATAAAGTTAAAGCTGCTCAAGCTACGGATGCGGAGCTGATGAAGATGAAGAAGAAGGTGCAAGAAGGTGCCATTCCAGAAGCAAGAATCGATGAAGAGGAATACTTCGAGTCAACTCCAGACTTTGTGTTCCTAACGATTCTGACTTGAAGCATAGAATCATGATGGAGGCACACAACACACCGTTTGCAATCCATCCTGGGAGTACCAAAATGTATCGTGATCTTCGACATACATTTTGGTGGAGCAATATGAAAGAGAGATCGCGGAGTTTATTTCGAGATGTTTAACGTGTAAAGGCGGAGCATCAAGTGCCGAAGGGTCCATTGCAACCACTGGAGATTCTGAAATGGAAGTGGGAACATTACGATGGATTTCGTTACGGGTCTTCCCAAGGTTTCTCAAGGCATAGATGCGATTTGAGTTATTGTTGATAGATTAACCAAGTCTGCTCATTTCTTGCCGATACGAGAGACTTATTCCCTTGAACGTCTTGCTCATATGTACGTGAATGAGATTGTGAGATTGCATGGCATGCCAGTATCCATAGTTTCGGATCGTGATCCCAGATTTACTTCACGATTTTGGATCAGTTTGCAGAAAGCTATGGACACGGATTTACGATTCAGTTCGGCTTATCATCCTCAAACGACGGACAATCGGAAAGGACTATTCAAACTCTTGAAGATCTATTGAGACTCTGTGTTCTAGACTTCAAAGGGAGTTGGGATAAGTACTTACCATTGGTGGAATTCTCCTACAACAACAGTTATCAGGCAAGTATAGGCGTGCTCCATTCGAAGCGTTGTATGGGAGAAAGTGTCGTCTCCAGTATGTTGGAACGAGGTGGGTGAAACAACATTGTTGGGACCGAGTTTATATGACTACGAAAAGATCCAAATAATCCGACAACGTATACAAACAGCACAAGATCGACAAAAGAGTTATGCGGATCTTCATCGAAAGGACGTGGAATTTAATGTTGGGGACCATGTGTTATTACGTATTCTAGAAGAGAGGAAAGCTCAATCCACGATTCATTGGTCCATTTGAGATTCTTGACGAGTAGAAATGTGGCCTATAGACTCGCTTTACCTCCAAGCATGTCTCGTGTTCATAACGTGTTTCACATATCCGTGTTACGTAAATATGTGAAGGATCCAAACCGCATTATTGAGTTAGAACCAGACGAGATAGCCGAAGATTTAACGTACGAGGAGGTACCTGTCAAGATCTTGGATAGGAAGGAGCATGTCCTACGCTCGAAAATTATACCTCAAGTTAAAGTTTTGTGGAGAAACCATGCAATTGAGGAAATGACCTGGGAGTTGGAATCGGAAATGAAAGCGAGGTATCCTCACCTTTTCGACATACCAGGTACGTACGTCAATTTCGAGGACGAAATTTCATAAGGAGGGGAGGTTGTAAGACCCCAACTTTTATGAATAAAGATTTAATTTTCTTTATATATTATTTCGAAATAGTAAGGTGTTGATTTGATAAATATGAAAGTTATGGGTGAAATGTGCAAATATTTTAAAATGAGCAAGTGGTTATAAAATATTCTTGTTGTCGGGAATATTCGTTTGGTCGTGGAATATTCTTGTTGTCGGGGAATATTCGTACGACGGCGCAGCTATTTGTGGGCCCCACAACGAATAACTGTCGGATATAGAAAGCGACAGAAATAACCTTTTTATAAAATAACGGCGTAGTTGTTACCGTTAGTACTGTTGAAATACCCGGTGGTTAAAATACAGTGATACGCGTGTTGCACAGTAGCACACGGTATTGCACAGTATTTCAATTATTGAGTCTTACGTGAGAACACTTACTCAATTATTGTTACAGTAATTACTGTTCAATATTTTATATTATTGACTCAATAATTGCTACGTTGATATTTTATATTATTGACTCAATAATTATTACATTGATATTTTATTGACTCAATAATTGCTACGTTGCTATTTTATTGATTGATTCAATAATGACTACATTGATATTTTGTATTATTGATTCAATAATTATCACTGCATAGTATTTCACATTATCAACTCAATAATTTATTATTTGAATAATATTAGATAGTATTATTGACAATGTCTAAGGAAGTTCTGTCAATATTGTAGTTCTATAATATTATTTGTGAATAATTAATTGATTTATATGATAAGAAAATATTTATTTTGTGGATATAAGAAAGGAATTAGTGCTGATATATTTTTATCAGTATTTTGGTATAAAAATCATCCGTTTATGGATTTCGAATAATTTATGTTTGGAATTTGGAAAAACTTCCTTCTACAAAGTTGTAGAGAATTAAATTTCCTATGAAAAGACATAGAATTTGTATTTTTCTGACAATGGGCTATTTATTATGAATTATTGAAGTTTCAAAAAATAAATATTTTTTTAATGGGTGGGTCCCACTTTTGTTGTTTTGTTGAAAAATTCTGAGCAGCCGGCGGCGGAATTTTTTTTAAATAAAATATTAATTTTATTCAAAAGTCTACTTTGGCATCCTAAGCTTTTTCTTAAATAGGGTGCTTAGGTTAGAATTGAAAATCACAACAGAATCAGAAGTTTCTCTCTCTATATAATATCGAGCGATTTTTGTGAATATTTAAATACTTTGAGTGTTACTATTTAGTGCAAGTTCTTTCGGTATTATATCGCGATATTCAATCAGAAGTACTATTCTTTGAGGTAAGGGATGTTATTTATCTTTCGTAAAATGATGTTATTCTTTTCAATATCATATACCAAAAATATTGACATGAATTTATTATGAAATTCCTACTTTTTCCGTCGGGGTTATTATTCACGTATACGGCACTATTCACGAAAAAATTAAATTTTTCTTCTATATGTCAAGTTGCTTGTTAAAGTTCTTATCTTTGATTGGATCTAAGTTTTGAGTTTCATTCTTGAATTTTGCTCCACAAAGTATTATTATAGAATATTCTTAAACTTGAATAAACTAAGATACGAATCCTTAACCTTATCCTTTATTTCATTGGATTCGTTATTATATGCTTTTCATCATCCTCAGTTCTAAAAGGTGATATAAACTGAATATCTTTGACCTGTAAAGCAAAGATGAATGATTACCTGATGAATATCTTTGGCCGTAGTGCAAAGATGACGGTGTTGCGATGAACTAGACCACTGATGATACAAATGAATATCTTTGGCCGTAGTGCAAAAATGAATATTTAATTTGAGATGTATATTGATTGATGTTATAGGGATAAAATATTGATGATGAACGATTATTTCCGCTGCGAATATTGGTCTAAAACTTGTTGTCAATAATATTTTATCTGATTTGTTGAACACTAACGATAATTTATTTTCATTATCTTAATCATAGTATTCTTTACTGGGCTAGTTGAGCTCACCCTTTTCATCTATTGTCCTCTTCAGGAAATGAGAACGTTGCGGGAACTAAACGGGGGACAGAGTGATGGTCCGAGTTAGAGCAGTAGTAGTCCTCGCTATTTTTGTAAAATAGTGGGATAATAATTGTAATAAATAAAGAATGAATTTGAATGTTAATATTTCGTATTATATACGATTTGTATTGACACTCACAGTTGTGTGGTCGTATTTTGCACGATCGTGTGATATAAAGTTTATATTTGAATCTGTACCATGTATTTGGCGACTCATAATGGGTTGGGTTGACTGGACCTATCTGGGGTCGTCACACTTAGCACTAATAAAGAGAACATAATTATCTTAAGAACATAGTACCAAATACTCCTTCCGTCCCTTAATATAAAATTTTTTAGAGTTGTGCACAAACATTAAGGAAATGATTGTATAACATTAAATATATATCAAATGGGCTGATTGGCACTTCTGTTCCTCCAAGTTGTCATCCACTTTCAAAGTCGTCCCTAAAGTACTATTTTCGTCAGTTAAGTCCTTCAAGTGATATTTTATTGACATTTCTGTTCCTTCAACCCATTTTAAACCTAAACCCAACTCATTTCGACCAAATTTAACCCAACCCGACCCAGTTTGACCCAACCCAAATTTTTAATATTTTAAAATATAATAATATTTTTTAAAATAAGTTTAAAATAATAATTATATTTAACATTTTAAAAAATAATTTTAATTATTGAAAATATAATATTATTACTAAAATAAAAAATTATTTAATATTTAAATTAAAATTATTATTTAAAAAATAGTTACTTTCTAATATTTAAAAATAAAATATTAGTTTTTTTAAAAATTAAAATTAAATTATATTTAATATTCTAAAGTAAATATTATTTATTTTTAATATTTTAAATGTAAAAAAGATTTTTGTAAATATTATTTTTAAAAATATATTATTTTAGATATAAAAAAGAATAATATTTTTAATAATATTAAACATAATATTTATTTTTAGAATATTAAAAATAATATTTATTTTAGAAAATTAAAAATATAATTATTTTAAATTTTTTGAATAAATATTATATTTATATTTATATTTACTTTTAATATTATAAAATAATATTATTTTTAATATTCTAAAATAAATATTTTTAATAATTATTGTTTTTGAAGGAAAAACAATATTTAATATTCTGAAATACTTAATAAAAAAATTTAAATAATTATTATTTAATAATAATAATTATTAAGATTATCTAAAATTTTAAAATAATAATTATTAAGCTTATTTTAATTTATAAAATAATAATTATTAAGATTATTTTAATTTTTAAAATAATAATTATTAAGATTATTTTAATTTTTTTAATAATTATTAAAATATAATTTTTTAATTTTTTTTAATATATTCAGAATATTAAATATTATTTTTCCTTATAAAACAATAATTATTAATATAATATTATTTTAGAATATAATATAAATATAATAATTATTTAAATTTTTTTATACAAAACTAAAATAATTATTATTTTTAATAGATTAAAATAAAATATTATTTTAAGTATTCTAAAATAAATTTATTTTTAATATTCTAAAATAATTATATTTTTAAAAATAATAATTTACTAAAATATTATTTACTTTTAAAATAGTAAAAAATAAAAAAAATTAAAAAATTATTTAAAAAATATTTATTTTAGAATATTAAATGTAATTATTAATTTTTTTATAAAAAACTACTATTTATTCTTAAATATTAAAAATATCTCTATTTTAAAAGAATTATTTACTTTTAAACAAATATTAAAATAATTTTATTTAAACATAACTACTAATTTAGTTAAATAATTAATATTATTTTTTTAAATGTATTAAATATTAATTATTATTTTAAACTTATTTAAAAAAATACTATTATATTTTAAAATATTTAAAATTTGGGTTGGGATCAAACTGGGTCTGGGTTGGGTTAAACTTAGTCAAAAATGGGTCGGGTTTAGGTTAAAATGGGGTTGAAGGGAACAGAACGCCAATAAAATGCCACTTTAAGGACCTACTGACGACTGTGAAAGTGGATGACAACTTGGAGGGATAGAAGTGCAAATTAGTCATATCAAATGTCTATATTGTTCGTGTATTGAAAAAAGAGATTGTTATTTATTAGACAAAAAATAGTGAGAGAACCAAAGTTATATTTAATACGTTGGGTAATATTGAAAACTAAGCAATTAATGCTTATTTGAAAAATATGAAACGTCATATATTATGGAACAAAAACTTCTCTAAAACGTCTTATATTAAGGAACAGAGAAAGTACTAAACTTGCATATTAATTTTTGCATGTTAACTTTATATCCAACAGTAAACCATATATATATATATATATAGTATATATATAGATATATAGCTTTATGCATTCAATTTCTTAGCAGTTCCAAATTTATTTTCTTAAAAGTATTATCGGGTAGGGGCGGATTTATTATTAGGGGCATTATAGGCAGTTGCTCTTGTTGAAATTTTATTTTATAGGTATAGGGGTATGGCAAATATATAAATTTATAAATTTAAAGGGGCAGATTAATGGAAGAATTAAATTTAGAGGGGACAATAAATTTTATAAATCATTCTAAATACAGTACAAAAAATCTTTTTAGTTTTAAGGTTTGGTGAATTCTTAGAAATACAAAACCTGAAATTAATTATGATTTTGCTTGAATATAGTAAGCAAATTTAGTTTGAGGCTTTGAGCATTTGGAGAATGATCATTCAAATTGAACTATGACAACTAACCGAAATAAGATTCTAAATTGTATCTAAATATTTTTTATTTGAAATTGCTTTTTTTTAGTTTGGATTAAGAATATTTATTGCAATTTGTAAACATTATAATTAGTTAATATTATGATTATTTCAAATTTTTTATTTAATTTCAGTAAAAAAAATTAGTTAGAATTCGTCCCAGCTGAAAAAAATTCCTGGATCCGCCTTTACTCGGGCCATTTTATCAATCAAAAGCCCTTTCAAAAAATTATTATGTTGATATTTTTAATAGTAGTCTAAATTTTATGGAAAATACATTATATAGATATATATATATATATATCAATTTAATGTAAAATGGAATATGAGATGAACATTGTTATTACTACTAAAAATCAACTTACTCTTAGTACTTTGATCAATGAGAATAGGAAAAATGGGTCAGTTTGTCCGAATGTGTGGTTAAGGTCCAAAACATATGGTTGAGGGGTAAGTTATATTATATGGTCAAATCTAATCTCGTGCTAACTTTATGGGATTTGTTTACGTGTAGTTCACACTTGGCAGCGTCATCTTATCACACTTGCTTACAAACCAAATTAAAGGCGACTAATGCTACTATCACATAAAATAGTTCACATAAAATTTACATAAAATAGGATGACACTCTTTAATTTAGGATCATGTCAACAACAATCTGAGGATACCACCCGATTTTAATGTAAGCTTTATGTGAACTACTTTATGTGATAATAATATTATTTATTAAAGGCGATTGATACTCCCTCCGTTCTTTAAAGAGTGCAGTTTTAACCCCACAAATCAATAAGTGGAATAAAATAACAAAACTAATCCTTCTCTTCCTTTAGTGCATTAACTTCTCTATTTAGTGCATTAATTAAAATAAGGGCATATTTAGAAGAAAAAAATGTTAAATTCTTAAAAACTGCATTATTTAAAGAATAATTTTTTTGAACTAAAATTGTACTCTTTAAAAAAAGGAGTAGTATTTAACAATTATTGGAGGTGATTAGTGGTTGGTGAGTCAGAGCAACCACACTTATTAATTAATTACTCTCTCTATTTTTAAAAGATTATCATTTAAAATTTTGACACATGAATTAAAAAAGTCATTTAATACTAATAAAATTTATTTAAAATTCGATCACTACCCTTACTCACCTACTCAATTGTTTCAACTAGCTGCGCGCGGTGAAAAAAGATTATGACAATTTGTTCATCAATATATTTTAACTCAAGATAAAACTCAACTCTACCTAATAATAACGTTAATAATTTCTATTTCCCATCTCTTTTTTTTCTTCTATATAAATATTAAATAGGCACACTAATTGGGAAGGGAGGTGTAATAAACCTCTACCTACCAAAGAAAACGTATTGATAAGCTAGTTAGCTAGCTAGCTTAATTCTTTGGACAGGCTAAGGATAAAGACGAAGAAGATGGCTTACATTGGTGTAATTGTCTTGTCTTATAGTAATTCTTCAATATCCTAAACCGATCTTATTTCTGACTGCCTATAGAAGACTGCTAATAGAGTAGGCTAGTAGTAGAATGTATAATACTGGAAAGGAGTTGACAATTTTGAATGAAAATGTCGGGAGAGCTAGCAAATAAGTACATTTTTTTAAATAAACAGTAGTAGTATAATATTCTAATGCTGCATCTGGATCGAAAGAATAAAGGTAAAAATACAATAACTCATTTATATGAAATAAAAAAAAATTATGTTTAGTTACGATTAGAATGAATTGAACCATCTTTTTTTTGTGCTATTTTCGACTGAATTTTAATATTCTTGTTTAAGATTTCATGCCCAAAGTCTTATAAGTAATTTTTTATTATTGAATCATGAGGATCTTGAGAGAGGGAGAGTATAGAATAACTCATTCTAACTAGAATAAAATGAATCATTCCAATCTCTATTTTATTCTTTCAATCTAAATGCAGCATAAATACTTATTAAAATAATGGTAGGAGTACCATAGAGAGGTGTTATTAATAAATAATGCTACTATCATATAAATAATTTATATAATATTTATAGTACACACATATATCATAATATAATATATAATATATATATATATGAATATTATGTGATATTTTTTTATGTAATAATAACATTGTTGATTATTAATAAACAAATTAAATAAATGTTTCACTTATTCTCTCTCCTGATATACTATCATAGAGTATATTAGTAGTAGTATTGAGTATAGTAGTCACAGGTATGAACCATAGGATATTAATATAGATTCACGTGCGATTGTCAACCTGAAATTTGTCGGTCAATCTTTATAATTACTTTAAATATCTTGATTTTTTTTGAGAGATCTGTGTCCGCCTCTTTCCTTGTATCATCATCATCATCTCATAAATTTTGCATAGAGGAGAGAATATATACTCATACTTGTTTCTCATCCTCCTCTGTTTTTAAGCTACCTTTCTTGGCCTCTCAAGACTAGCTCAGCTCCTCTCCAATATTCAAACCGAACTGTTTAAAAAAAAAAACCATTTTCTCTCTGTTTCTAATATCTTTATGATGGAGTTGGGTTTAAGCTTAGGAGATGATCATACACAAAAGTCATTCAAATTTCTTGACAAGTCACAAAACATGGTTCCCAAAGATAGTACTCCTCTAGGCTTCTGCACGGGCTTGGATCCTTTCTTCGCTAGTAAGGAAAGAACGCCACAAGGGTCTAACAACACTATTGGAGTTGGAGGAGAGAGAATTTTCATGAGTGATAAAGGTGATGATGATGAGAGATCTAGAGGAGGGTCTTCAGATCCAGTACTTGTTCAACTTGATCTCCTCCCTTTCTCTCCTGCCAAACCTATTTCTCAGCTTCGCTTTCCATGGCTGCACTCTAACGCAAACCGTAGCCCCGTCATCTGCCATCTACATATAGCTAGGTTTTGATCTTCACATGTGCTTTTGCTATAATAGTCATGGAAATATATCCACGGTCAACATATGGTGATGGTAAATCGTCAAACAGTTGAAGAAACGGTGTTTATATTAGCACACATATATATAATTATATATATACAACTGTTTGGTTTACTCATTAGTTATATACTACTTCTACTCCTAAATATGAGAGTATTTGCTTTTATGAAATACAAAAATAGGCGATATTTATTTGGAACAACGTAAGTATCTTTTGGGTTATATATATTTTGTATCGCGACCCTAACTAACGGGCATGTGATCTTATATTTTGGAACAAATGGAATATAGTTTAAACTTTAGGGTTTGATTATGTGGGTGTTTTTCTCTCCTTTTTACAGTAATATCTGAACCGGGAAAAGGACTTGGTGTAAACCGTCAACCAGTGGCGGCGGTGGGGGATGAGGAAGCGGAGGAAGGGGTGATGGTGTCGTCTCCAAATAGTGCAGTTTCGTCATTTCAGATGGAGTTTGGCATGTATAGAAATGGAAGAGGAATTAAGAGAGATTTTGAAGCAACTGTAAATGGAGGAAGTCATCAGGAAGTTGATACAGTCGAGAGAGCTTCTTCCAGAGGAATAAATAGCGATGAAGAAGATGTGAATGGACTGCTGGCTCGGAAGAAACTTAGACTCACCAAAGATCAATCTGCTTTTCTTGAAGAGAGCTTCAAGGAACATAACACCCCTCAATCCCGTAAGTCATTTTTTAACATATCTTCAAATATTTCAAAAGAGGTTAATTTATTCTTATTGTTATTTGATTATTTATATGGGAATAAATAAATGCAGAAACAAAAGCTAGCTCTAGCAAAGCAGTTGAATCTTCGTCCACGCCAAGTTGAAGTCTGGTTTCAGAACCGACGAGCAAGGTATATATATATAATATATATATATATATATATGTATATAACAAATTAACAATATATGTTCATTTATCTTTGGGATTCTTTTATTAAAATGAAACAAATATTGATGATTTAAGAAATGGTGACGTACAGGACAAAGTTGAAGCAGACGGAGGTAGATTGTGAGTATTTAAAGAGGTGCTGCGAGACACTGACAGAAGAGAATAGGAGGTTACAAAAGGAGCTTCAAGAAGTAAGGGCTTTGAAATCCTCCAAACCTTTCTACATGCAGCTTCCCGCCACCACTCTCACTATGTGTCCCTCTTGTGAGCGCGTTGCTTCCACCACCACCGCCGCACCTACGCCCCCTGCTGCCTCTGCCGCCGCCACAGTTGCGACTAAACCTAGACTACATCCATTTTTACAAGACCAAGGCCATGCCCTCCAAGCTTCTTCATGAGAGAGTAATTAATTTTTTGATAATACAAATTAACTAGGTTGGTCTGTGACATATGTAAATGTTTGGGGGATTCATCGTATTTTGGTTATTTTTTTCATTTAATTATTTCAAATGCTGATAGTTTGTTGTGAAATTAGGTGTAGAAGAAAAAGATTGGGACAGTGATCTAATAGTTTGACTGAAAATATGTAGCTAGGAAAGGTTTTGATTTTGAGGAGATCTGTTTGGGTTTGAATTTGATGACAGATCAATGGATATTAATTATTTGTGACCACTTGTTTATTTCTGATTTTTGTGTTTAAATTAAAGGATTGATATGTTCATGAGCAGCATTATACATTCATCTGCCTGCTGAATGCACTCTTTTATGTTTTATTTTATTTTAGAGGGATTAATCCCAGTGTTTAATATTTGAATTTTGAGATATTAAATTAAACCGTTGCCGAAAACTGATGTACTGGGTTTACATGAAATTATCATGTAATGCAATGTGATTTTATATGTTCTATGAGGTTGCCATGTCAATTCATTTTATAATTAAAAAATTAAGCATTGTGGTTCATTTTCAAAAGTTAGGAAAGTTAGATCGATGATCAAATTAATTAATGTGTTTTTTAAGCCTTATATAATCTGTTGATACAAGTTACACAACTGCCAAACGTACGGTACAAAAATGATGTCTGCGCCAATTTATAAGTGAAATAATTAATGTACGTTTGCCTAGCTAGCTCTCTATTTATATCTCAAATTTGCTTTTATAATTTGTATGAAACTAACATCTTACAAATTGACAGACTAAAAATACATTTACAAATTTTATAAATATTACAATTCTTGTTGTGAAACCCCCCCAATTTATAATCACCAGTAACCCATGCATGTGGTTATTAGATCCCACGAGCCACGTACCCCTAGCTAGATTTGTCCTTTCAAATATTCAAAGGTACATGCACTTGAAGCTTCAAATGTCAGAAATTATCTCGTCATTAGATAAATTTAAAAGTATAAAAAAATTAATAAGTATGGTAAAATTTCAACCTAATAAGTTTATTAACCTTTTAAGTAAGGAGGTGATTCAACATATTTATTGAATCAGTCTACACAGGTGTGCGTTGCATTGGTGATGCATCAGTTCAATTCCACATGTTACTATTTAATTACGAGATTAATCCAACTGGTATATACATATGAGTTTCTATGAGAAAGAATCAACTCAACTGTCTGTGGTGGTTTAGTTGTATTAAAACACTACTTATTAGTTGACAGATAATAATTGTTATGAATGAGTGACATCAACCTTCATCTTTCTTCGATCTGCTTCTTATTTTCCTAGCTAGCTATATATCATCATGATCAGGTCAATTAATTAAGTATTGGTATTATATAATTATAGACTGAAGTTTGTCTTTCAAGAAATGTTAGGGTCAGTTAAACTCTATATCATATTATTTGAGTAATTTCTATCCCAAGTACATAAAAGGCATGTATGTTTGTTTGCAAAACACCCACCCTTGCAACTCGTCCAAGGGCCAAGAACTAATAGTACGTACGTGCGTACTCATATATATATATATATATATATATATATAATTCTTATCCATCTCTTTGAATGAATGTTTATTTTATTTTTTACATATATATGCAGCATTGTTGGAATTAATATGTATTTACCTTTGAGGTAACCATATATATATATATATATATATATATATATATATATATATATATATATGATATTTCCTTGTTTTTGAAAAAGATCCGACTTTAATTAAAAGAGAGCCAATATCAGAAGCATTTTCCTTAACATGTCAGGCTTTAGGAGGAGGAGGAGCAGAAGAATTGATATTTTCATAATGTCTGTGCTGTGCTCACTTGTATAGTAGTAGTAGTAGTAGTAGTAGTAGTAGTACACTCAAAAACGATCAGAGGAGGGGAGTACTTGTAGAAAAAATTATAATGTATATCTACAAGTAATGGAATTAGATCACCATAAGTTTTATGGGTGTGATCAACTGCAAAGTAATGGAAGTTGCGGATGGCCGATGGGGAAGCTCCATCAGTCCAAAATTAACACCAAACTATCTGGGCTGGGCCAGGACTATTTAGGAGAGGGCTCAGCTCTGAGACTTGCTTTTCTTTTCTTGAAATGGATTGTAGACAGTCTTAGGTCAGTCAATGGGTCGGATCAGAGCAAATCAAACTCTGATCTACCAAGTGTGATAATGGATCAATTATTTGATTCATCATGTAATCGATCATTAATTTGTCCCATGATTTACTTGATCTAATAATACGGATCATGATCCAAATTTAGGGACAAATCCAGAATTTTTTTTTCCACCAAGGACGGTTTTTAATTAATTTTTTTGTTGAAGTTAAATAAACAAAACTTAAATTAATCATAATATTTTTAAAAAATTACACTGCTCTCCTCATAAGCCCCATAGCTTGAACACCAAAAAATTGTTCAGGGTCTATTAGTTAGATGCGTTCTTACTTATCTTACTTATCATTTACTTCTAAGGTCATCACAAATAGGTAAAGTTTAAATATAACTTTCACTCTTAAAGTATGCTCAATTCCCTATAATCTTGACTAGAATACCCTATACCTTAATTAATCCTTAACTTTTACCCCAATTGTTGTGCTCAATTCATCTTTCCAAAACAATAACTAACTTTGACAAAATTATCATCACATTTTATGTAATTAATTAATAACATAACCTTGAAAAAATTACCTAAATCATCATACATCTTATTTCTACAACTAAAACAATGTAAGAAATTGCACCCCAAAGTAAAAATTCACATTACAGTGGAGTCAAACTTAAACAACAAAGACCAAGTTACAACTTTCATGATTCAATTGGAGCAAACTCCAGAGAAATAAATAAAATTTAAAAATTTACAATTCCAACAACCACTTCAATTAATCACATAATAGCTAAAAACATTATTCGCCATTGATGGAAAAGATAATTGATAAATGAAAGTGTCAAGGATAATTATCATTTCAATGAAAATTATAGAAAGTTCCATTAAAAATGTTTTCCAAAAATATTGGTTGCCATCAATTATCAGTTCAGTTAATCAATTAGTACAACTGAAATTTTCGATCGATTTTTTCTCTTAAGTTTAACTCTTTCATTAATTTATATTTCCGCCCTTACCCCTATACAAAAAAAAACTCAGCATATACAGCTAGCTGCCTATGCTGCCCTCTATGTACATCCGCCGCTGTCCAAATCGATCCATTTTTTGTAATTGAATTAAATTGTGAATAACCAAGTACATAACGTAAGTTATCTACCATGTGATTGATTTTCCTTCTCTACTATTAGATATCAAAAAATATTATTATAAAATTTTCATATAGGATATCAAAGGAATGTTTACCTTATATATTAGCCAATTCCGAAAATTATTTATTCTTTGTTTTACAAATGAAACAAAATCTCTATCCAAGTATCAGTTGGAAAGTAGATAGAAACTGAGATTATAGCAAAAAAATGCAAAAAGGAATAAGGGATGATCAATTAATTAATAACCCCCAAAATACTAAAAGATGCATAACTAAAATGGTAAACATAAATAATTTAGTTTAAACGTGCAAGTAGTAAATCATATAGTGTATAACCAAGAAATCAAATTAACCACCTAAAGCATGTTAGGGGTTAGCTAACTTAAATCTCCTTCTACAAGCGTAATTATTGATGTGCAATTAAAACTATCAATTTACAAAAAGTAAATCTCAAAAGAGACGCTCTTTACTCCTTACTCTTTACTCACAGACACAATCATATGTACCATTTAATTTTAACAGCAGCTAGAGTATTGAGAAGAGCCCAGTTTAAGTGCACAAAAAGAATTACATAAAACACAAAATCAAAAGTAAAATGTGATTTGCTTCTATAGATCAACATAGGATTATATATGTATATAACATATATTATATATATATATATATATATATATATATATATATATATATATATATATATATATAGATATATAGTATATATATATATATATATATAGCCCTCTTCTTATACATACCACCCGCATGTGTGTTTAATAAAAATTGTAGATGACCATGTGTGGTTAAAAATAAACCCAACAAAAAATGAATTAGGATCCTCTCCATTTCAAATGAAATTGAGAGTTTTCATTTCAATGGTCCAAATTTAAAATGTGTTAGAATGTAACGTCGTGCCAATAACAGAGAGAGATGATGATGAAAAATATACAAAGAATGAATACTCTCCATTTCAAATGAAATGGAGAGTCTCCATTGCAACACATTCCCCATGATCATCTCTCTCTCTCCATCATCATCATCATCATCTCACATTCCAACATATTTAAATCTAAACCATGAAATGAAGACTATCCATTTCACATGAAATACATAGAATCCTAATTCACAAAACATAAGATATTTTATCCACCAAACAAACAATCACTCCAGCCAAATATCCACCAAACATACCCAAGAGATGTGTTCTCTACTTCTCACAACGTTTTCTCCCTAATCATATGCTAAATACCTAGAGAGAGATTATGTAATTAATTAAGAGTATATATTTGTGAGATACTTTAGATTTTGCTAACTTAATAATTTTAGTGCTTTCCTAATTTAGCTAAAGTTCAATAGTGAAACAGGGAAGTGGTTATCATGAAGTTAAATTTGGTCAATTGATCAATACAGTATCGACACGCAGGTCAGGAAGTGATCTCTCTCAGCGTGTCAGCACTGTATTAGTTAATTTACCAACTTATCATAAAATTAACTTCATAATAACCTGATCCGTGATACAGAATAGAGCGAGTAAATTGAGAGAATCCAAATCCCAAATCCTCTCTTTTTCCTTAGCTGCTTTTCTATTTCGGATTATATGATGTAAAATTTGCTTTTGGTAAATAATAAATAAAAAATAAGAAGGGGGTGCATAGACTTTCTATCCCCTCTACCGTTTTCCAACATAGCTTCCGGATAAGCTTCCTCTCCCTCATCTCTTCATTTTTCTTTGGAACCAAACAAGAACTATATCACTGCATATAAAATGCATAAATTCCTCTTTTTAAAGAAAAAATCTAAATCTAAATCTGATCAAATATTTTGCAATTTAAGTTTTTCTCTGACCCATCATCACCTTAAAATATCCATCTCCTTTTGGGACTCTGTTATTCATGATTAAACAAAGCTGGTAAAGCTAGAGAGATGTCAATATTAGCACCAAATTCTCACATTTTATACAGAGAAACCCAACACCAACAACAGCTTTGGAGTTGTTTAAATCATCCGTTAAAATCTTATGGGTTTGGTTTTGATCAAAGAAAAGGTACGGAATGGAAGAAGATTGTGAAGAGAGAATGTAGAGCTACTGCTTTCTTTCCAGACCTATCAAGGCCCAGTTTTGTAGAGATGGAACCCATTACAGATTGTGATCATTTGGATCAGATTTTAGCCAAAGCAAAAGATAACTCCCAACCCATCATCATTGATTGGTAACCATCTCTGATTTAGTTTTGGTATACTGAATTTGCCCATCCGTTTCATTTTTCATGTTTAAGATTTTTGCTTTGTGATATGTATCCAGTCTCTCTTTATTTGGTTCATAGGATGGCTGCTTGGTGTAGAAAATGCATATATTTGAAGCCTAAACTGGAAAAATTGGCAGCGGAATTCGATACCAAGTTAGTTCCTTTCTATAGATATATATAAAACACTTATCTCAATAATATTTAAGCTTATTTTAATAGGATTCAGAAGAAAAAAAAAAACATTGCTCACATTCAAAACTTCCCTAGTAACTTGCATATTGTTTGCTCAAATACATTGCATCAGAATATATATGGCTAGTAATAAATGGAGGGCTAGCTGGGATTAGATATTGGTGATCTTAGAGGATGAATGGCTAGGATTTTTGTTTGCCAAAAGATGGAGTAC
>JAINUT010001011.1:0-287020 GCA_020205555.1 Panax stipuleanatus
AAAATGGATGAATTTGGAGGGATGAGAAAGTTAGATATTTTATATTATTACTTAAATAATTTTCAAAATAAATCATGTCATTACATTAATGGTAATGGTAATATAATAATAGTGTAGTTTAAAAATAAAATATTTTTTCCTTCCTTTCTCTCCTTCTAAACTCACAAATAAAAAAAATATAATTAAAATCTCATCTATTCTCTTCCTTAATTTCTAAAACTCACAAATTAACATGACAACGATAAATTATAATCCATTCCCATTCCTTCCCATCCTATACTTGGGAGCTCTTCTACGTGGGTCAAATTACAAATAGGTAAAATTGTAAAGCACTTGTATCCAATTTTTATGTCAAATTTTCATGTTCTACTAGATGGATACTCAGAATGATAATTTTCCTTATTTTCTCAAATTTTATTTTGGGAAAGTTTTAGGTAAATAATCATCATGGTAATATTTCTTACTAACTTCATGAACACCTATTGGTCACCACCAATAAAGAATTTAAATATGATTTTTAAATTAATCCCTACATCATTTTAGATTGAAAATGAGCTCAGCTTCAGATATATTATTCAGCAATAACTATTCATTAAATTAGAAATGTCTTAGGTACATAATTATATTTTATATATTAAAATATATCTCCATATTATTCACACTGTCAAGAAATATATATTGGTTGTTTAATACACCAACACGTCTAGCTAGCGTAGTATACCTTGAAGTATAACAATGTCACGTTTCCAAAATGTAGACTTATTTTGTAGGACACAATCTCATGACACGGGGAATAAATTATAAAACTGCTACATTGTCTATAGCATAAGTAATGTTCATTACATGTTAAAGGAATCCAAAACAGCTCATCACAACTTTAATATCCCATAAAATAGGTAAATTACTAAAAGTTTCATTTGGTTTGTGTCAGTTGGAGATATTTTTTTAAAACGACAATGTTTAGGAAAATTTTACTCTTTCAAACATATTCTTAACACTTGTTAGAAATATTGTAGATTGATATAATAGTATTTATGTTGGAATTGACTAATACTTTTGCGGTGTCGACTAATGGCCACTACGACAAGATAGTCGGGGGTCTCGCTCTCCAGTTAGAGAGCGGCTGTCTAGCTCGCCGGTGAACTGGCGGGGTTGCAAGGGACCAAGCGCAAAGTACAATTGGGCTTGAGAATTTATTAGTAGTCCGGTCTTGAGTTTTGCTAATATATAGGGCCTCATGACTAATGAACTCATGTTATAGATCGATACCAGAGTTTTCTAATTACTATAAAAATATTATTTGGTGTGTAGACAGTTGTAGAGTGTGTGAGACATCTAATGAATACATCAGACAAAGTGCAGGACTAGCCAAATTGGTGAACCTGAGTAGTATTGCTTACTTTTCCGTCTTTTCATATAATATATGTGTGATTGCAATATTATTGGTTATTAAATTCTAACAATTTAGTACTTCCCCTGTTCTTTTTCGGATTTTTGTGGAATCCAAAAAGATAATTGAAGAGTAAAATTGAAGGGGGCATACATACATACGTACGTATAACGTACATACCAAGAAGAATGAGGGATTCCGGAAGAGCACCAAGGATTTGGAATGCAGTTGCACCGAACACACCAGGACCAAGAATCTTGAAAACCCTTTCTCCTCCCGAGGCAACATACGATTCCCCATGAAACAAGAGGTATTCATACACCAAAATCAGAAACAGATGGCCTAAAACACTCTCTGAGCACGGCAAAAAGCCGTACATATGCTCACACGACCACTTGTCATTGCCATTGGGACGTAGTAGTAGTAGATAAGAGGGGAGGATTTCTTGTGCTGATCATCAATACCATCTGAAGCCAATTCGTCAGAAGAACTATAGCGTAAAGACCGGCCGCCGCCTGTTACCTTGATTACTGCGAAACAAATAACAACACATACAAAACACGCCGTTTTTGTTGTAAACTCTACTACTCCCATGAAGAAATGGAAGTTTAAGGAAAATGAATTTACGTATGTTTATCTACACCAATTAAGCTGCCAGGAATAATGATCGATCACGAAGAAAGAAGCTTCCTCACATAATATAAATTCAATTATACGTACAATGTTTACTAAGAAGACATTTGAATGGTACGTCTGCAATTAATTAATTAATTAGACCAAGTCTGCGGTTTGCTTGCAAGTTAAAACTTTATCATGATTAATAATTTTGGAGCACGTTTTTTTATTTTTTTATTTTTTTTTATATAATTTATTTGTTTTCCTATACATTGACAAGCAACCTAGTTGTTTAATTAGTGCTTTTATATATATATATATATATATGTATATGGGTAAGCATCCGTAGCAACCGGTTGCCAGATGTACTGTTGAACAATCTATTTTTTAGCCCTTGATCTGAATAATGAAAGGTCAAAATTATATTTTTTCCTCCCCTGTCGCTACAACCTGTAGCGGCAGACACTTTATATAAATTTGCATGTATTTGATATGGTAAGTTACTGTTTTGCCCCTCAGTAATTAAGCTCCTGCCGCACCAGCCTCCCACGGCAGGGCCCCACGACCTGCCCAGCTGACCTTTGCTGCTGACTGACGTGACTGTTGGAGAGTGGTGTGTCATGTGCGTATAGTATTGGAAAGTATTATATTTGTTCAAATGATGTACGTGGTATTAAGTACTAAAATAAATGATATATTAATATAATAAAATAATATATTAATATATTATAATACAGTAATATTAATATAATACATTAATATTAATACAGAAAAATAATATTAATATAAGACTCATATATTAATATATTATAATACAATAATAATAATAAGACTCATATTTTTTATAAAAAAATTACGAAATGGAGGAAGTTATGTATTATTATTACTTCAATTAGGTGTAGGAAGACTTATTTATTTTAGTACTTAATACCACGTACATTATTTGAACAAATATAATACTTTCCAATACTATACGCACATGACACATCACTCTCCAACAGTCACGTCAGTCAGCAGCAGAGGTTAGTTGGGCAGGTCATGGTGTGACGCCCCCAGAATAGGTCTATTCAACCCAACCCATTCTGAGTCGTCAAATACATGGTACAGAATTCAAATACAAACTTTATATCATACGGTCGTGCAAAATACGACCACACAACTGTGAGTGTCAATACAAATATGTAGAAAATATTAAGATTCAAGCTAAGTTCTCATTACAATTATTATCACACTATTTATCAGAAATAGTGAGGACTACTACTGCTCTAACTCAGACCATCACTCTGTCCCCCGACTAGTTCCCGCAACATTCTCATTTCCTGGAGAGGACAACAGATGAAAATGGTGAGCTCAACTAGCTCAGTAAAGAATATTATGACTAAGATAATGAAAAATAAATTATCGTTAGTCTTCAACAAATCATATAAAATATAATGGACAACCAACTTCAGATCAATATTCGCAACGGAAATAACAGTTCATTAAAAGAATTAAGCAGAGAATAAAGTCTACTATCTTCTATGATTTAAAAGTCCATCATCAATATTTTATCCCTGTAACATCAATCAATATACATCTCGAATCAAATATTCATCTTTGCACTACAGGCCAAAGATATTCATTTGTATCATCAGTGGTCATGTTCATCTCAACACCTGTCATCTTTGCACTACAGGCCAAAGATATTCATCAGGTAATCATTCATCTTTGCTCTACAGGCCAAAGATATTCATCAAGTAATCATTCATCTTTTAGGACTGAGAATGATGAAAAATATTTTAAAAAAACGAATCCAGTGAGATAAAAAACAAAGACTAAGGATTCGTATTTTAGTATATCCAATTCAAAAAATACCTCGTAATAATTAATTATGGAGCAAAATTCAAGAATAGAGCTCAAAACTTGGATACAATCAAAGATAGTAACCTTAACAAGCAATTTGGACAAATAAAAGAAAATTTAATTTTTCCGTGAATAGTGCCGTATACGTGAATAGTAACCCCGACGGAAAAAGTAAGAATTTCAACATAAAATCTATGACAATATTTCTGTATAATGATATTGAAAAAAATAACATCATTTACGAAAGAAAATAACATCCCTTACCTCAAAAAGATAGTACCTCTGACTGAAATATCGGATATAATACCGAAGAAAACTTGCACTGAATACTAATACTCAAAGTATAAATACTCACAAAAATACGCTCGATATTATAGAGAGAGAAAACTTCTGATTCTGGTGTGATTTTCAATTCTAACCTAAGCACCCTATTTATAGGAAAAGCTTAGGATGCCAAAGGAGACTAAAATAATAAAATATTATTATTTTTTTTAAATTTCCTCCGCCGCCGGCTGCTACCCAAAATCAGATTTTCAACAAAAGTGGGGTCCACCCATTAAATAATATATATATTTTCCGAAACTTCAATAATTCATAACAAATAGCCCCTTTGTCAGAAAAATACAAATTCTATGTCCTTCCATAGGAAATTTAATTCTCTACAACTTTGCAGAAGGAAGTTTTTCCAAATTCCACACATAAATTTTCCGAAATTCAAAAACAGATGATTTCTCACACCAAAATATTGATAAAAACTCACCAGCGCCAATTCCTTCTTTAATATCCACAAAATAAATATTTTCTTATCATATAAATCAATAATTAATTATTCACAAATAATATTATAGAACTACAATATTAACAACCAGGCCGTTTCCAGGACAGAGGGGGTCTTCCGATAAGGACTTCTCCTTACTGGCGCGCAATTAAATAACCCCTCCTAGACAGAACTTCTTTAGACATTGTCAATAATGCTATCTAATAATATTATTCAAATAATATGAATTATTGAGTTGATAACGTGAAATATTGTGCAACGACAATTATTGAATCAATACTACAAAATATCAACTGTAGTCATTATTGAATCAATCATATAAAATGGCAACGTAGCAATTATTGAGTCAATAAAATATCAATGCAGCAATTATTGAGTCAATAATATAAAATATCAACATAGCAATTATTGAGTCAATAATATAAAATATTGAACAGTAATTACTGTAACAATAATTGAGTAATGGCTTCTCACGTAAGACTCAATAATTCGAAATACTGTGCAATACCGTGTGCTACTATGCAACACCGTGTATCACTGTATTTTAACCACCGGGTATTTCAACAGAACTAACGGTAACAACTACGCCGTTATTTTGTAAAAAAAAGTTATTTCTGTCGCTTTCTATGTCCGACAGTTATTCCGTTGTGGGGGCCCACAAATAGCTGCGCCGTCGTACAAATATTCCCCGACAACAAGAATATTCCACGACCAAACGAATATTCCCCGACAATAAGAATATTTTATAACCACTTGCTCATTTTAAAAATATTTGCACATTTCGCCCATAACTTTCATATTTATCAAAACAACACCTTACTGTTTCGAAATAATATATAAAGAAAACTAAATCTTTATTCATAAAAGTTGGGGTCTTACAACCTCCCCTCCTTATGAAATTTCGTCCTCGAAATTGACGTACGTACCTGGTATGTCGAAAAGGTGAGGATACCTCGCTTTCATTTCCGATTTCAATTCCCAGGTCATTTTCTCAATTGCATGGTTTATCCACAAAACTTTAACTTGAGGTATAATTTTCGAGCGTAGGACATGCTCCTTCCTATCCAAGATCTTGACAGGTACCTCCTCGTACGTTAAATTTTCGGCTATCTCGTCTGGTTCTAACTCAATAATGCGGTTTGAATCCTTCACATATTTACGTAACACGGATATGTGAAACACGTTATGAACACGAGACATGCTTGGAGGTAAAGCGAGTCTATAAGCCACATTTCCTATTCGGTCAAGAATCTCAAATGGACCAATGAATCGTGGGTTAAGCTTTCCTCTCTTCCCAAACCTTGTAACTCCTTTCCACGGAGCAATACGTAACAATACATGGTCCCCAACGTTAAATTCTACGTCCTTTCGATGAAGATCCGCATAACTCTTTTGTCGATCTTGTGCTGTTTGTATACGTTGTCGGATTATTTGGATCTTTTCCGTAGTCATACGTACAAACTCCGGTCCCAATAATGTTGTTTCACCCACCTCGTTCCAACATACTGGAGAGCGACACTTTCTCCCATACAATGCCTCGAATGGAGCTACGCCTATACTTGCCTGATAACTGTTGTTGTAGGAGAATTCCACCAATGGTAAGTACTTATCCCAACTCCCTTTGAAGTCTAGAACACAGAGTCTCAATAGATCTTCAAGAGTTTGGATAGTCCTTTCCGATTGTCCGTCTGTTTGAGGATGATAAGCCGAACTGAATCGTAAATCCGTACCCATAGCTTTCTGCAAACTGATCCAAAATCGTGAAGTAAATCTGGGATCACGATCCGAAACTATGGATACTGGCATGCCATGCAACTTCACAATCTCATTCACGTACATATGAGCAAGACGTTCAAGGGAATAAGTCTCTCGTATCGGCAAGAAATGAGCAGACTTGGTTAATCTATCAACAATAACCCAAATCGCATCTAAGCCTTGAGAAACCTTGGGAAGACCCGTAACGAAATCCATCGTAATGTGTTCCCACTTCCATTTCGGAATCTCCAGTGGTTGCAATGGACCCTTCGGCACTTGATGCTCCGCCTTTACACGTTGACAAGTTAAACATCTCGAGATGAACTCCGCGATCTCTCTCTTCATATTGCCCCACCAAAATGTATGTCGAAGATCACGATACATTTTAGTACTCCCAGGATGGATTGAAAACGGTGTGTTGTGTGCTTCCATCATGATTCTATACTTCAAGTCGGAATCGTTAGGAACACAAAGTCTGGAGTTGACTCGAAGTATTCCATCTTCATCGATTCTCGCTTCTGGAATTGCACCTTCTTGCACCTTCTTCTTCATCTTCATCAGCTCCGCATCCGTAGCTTGAGCAGCTTTAACTTTATCAATCAAAGCTGGTTCTACGCGTATACTTGACATCATCGCACTCGTTCCCACATATGATCTCTACTCAACGCGTCAGCTACCACGTTCGCTTTTCTAGGATGGTATTGGATAGTATGATCGTAATCTTTCAACAGCTCAAGCCAACGTCGTTGCCGCATGTTGAGTTTCTTCTGAGTGAAGAAATATTTAAGGCTCTTATGATCCGTATAAATCTCCATTTTCTCTCCGTACAAGTAATGTCTCTAGATCTTCAACGCGAAAACGACTGCTGCCAACTCTAGATCATGAGTAGTATAATTCCTCTCATATTCTTTGAGTTGTCGGGAGGCATAGGCTATGACTTTCCCATGTTGCCTGAGAACACATCCTAACCCTTTGCCCGAAGCATCGCTGTAAATAACAAATTCATCCGAACCAGATGGTATTGTCAGAACAGGTGCCGAAATAAGTCTCCTCTTGAGCTCTTGGAAGCTCTTCTCGCATTCCTCGCTCCAAACGAATTTCGTATCTTTCCGAGTCAACGGAGTTAATGGAGTAGCGATTCGAGAAAATCCCTCTACGAATCTCCGATAATAACCAGCTAAGCCCAGAAAGCTTCATACTTCGGTCACCGACTTAGGTTGCTCCCAGCTTTGAATTGCTTCAATCTTCGCCGGGTCAACAGATACTCCACGTTTCGATACCACGTGCCCAAGAAATGCTACTTTCTCAAGCCAGAACTCGCATTTCTTTAACTTGGCGTATAGCTTGTTCTCACGAAGCTTTTGAAGTACCAACTTCTAGTGGTGCTCATGATCTTCATGGCTTTTAGAATAGATGAGGATGTCATCAATAAAGACAACAACGAATTGATCTAAATACTCCTTAAATACACGGTTCATCATATCCATGAAAGCAGCAGGAGCATTAGTCAATCCAAAAGACATGACTAAGAACTCATAATGCCCGTACCGTGTTCTAAAAGCAGTCTTTGGAATATCCTCAGTTTTAATCTTCAACTGATGATATCCAGAACGAAGATCGATCTTTGAAAAGAATTGCGCTCCTTGCAACTGGTCGAACAGGTCATCAATACGAGGTAACGGATACCTATTCTTGATGGTGACATGGTTCAACTCCCGATAGTCAATACAAAGTCGCATACTCCCGTCTTTCTTCTTTACGAATAAAACAGGAGCACCCCAAGGAGACGTACTAGGACGAATAAAACCGATATCTAACAACTCTTGTAATTGAATCTTTAACTCCTAAAGTTCAATAGGAGCCATTCGATATGGGGTTTTAAAAATGGACTTTGTACCGGGCTCAAGGTCAATAAAGAATTCAACTTCACGTTCTGGGGGTAGACCGGAAAGTTCTTCGGAAAATACATCAGGAAACTCATTAACAACGGAAATATCATTCAAATCTGATGTATTCTGATTTAGATCAGTGACATGAGCTAAGAAAGCTTGACATCCGTTTTTCAATAAACGAATAGCCTTGGGATTTGAAATGATATTGACTGATTTTAGTGGTTTGGTGGTTTGAATTCGTACAACAGGTTGATTAGGAATATGAAAACTAACAACCTTACGAAAACAATCAATTTTGGCATGGTAAGTGGTTAACCAGTCAATTCCTAAAATCACGTCAAATGCAAATATTTTCAAAGATATAAGATCAACAGGTAAGGTAAGGGTACCAATCTGAATCAAGCAAGATTTGTAAACTGTAGATGTAACAAAGGTTTCTCCTAACGGAGTTTCAACAGATAAGTCAAAGTCTAATTTATTAGAAGTCAAGTTCAAACGTTGAGCACAAGCAGGTGAAATAAAGGAATGGGTAGCACCGGTATCTAACAAGGTATAAACTTCGCAAGAGTTTATGATCAGCTTATGTAAGACCCCAACTTTTATGAATAAAGATTTAGTTTTCTTTATATATTATTTCGAAACAATAAGGTGTTGTTTTGATAAATATGAAAGTTATGGGTGAAATGTGCAAACATTTTTAAAATGAGCAAGTGGTTATAAAATATTCTTGTTGTCGGGGAATATTCGTTTGGTCGTGGAATATTCTTGTTGTCGGGGAATATTCGTACGACGGCGCAGCTATTTGTGGGCCCCCACAACGGAATAACTGTCGGATATAGAAAGCGACAGAAATAACTTTTTACAAGATAACGGCGTGGTTGTTACCGTTAGTACTGTTGAAATACCCGGTGGTTAAAATACAGTGATACACGGTGTTGCATAGTAACACACGGTATTGCACAGTATTTTGAATTATTGAGTCTTACGTGAGAAGTCATTACTCAATTATTGTTACAGTAATTACTGTTCAATATTTTATATTATTGACTCAATAATTGCTACGTTGATATTTTATATTATTGACTCAATAATTGCTGCATTGATATTTTATTGACTCAATAATTGCCACGTTGCTATTTTTTATGATTGATTCAATAATGGCTACAGTTGATATTTTTTAGTATTGATTCAATAATTGCCGTTGCACAGTATTTCACGTTATCAACTCAATAATTCATATTATTTGAATAATATTATTAGATAGCATTATTGACAATGTCTAAGGAAGTTCTGTCTAGGATGGGTTATTTAATTGCGCGCCAGTAAGGAGAAGTCCTTATCGGAAGGCCCCCTCTGTACTGGAAACGACCTGGTTGTTAATATTGTAGTTCTATAATATTATTTGTGAATAATTAATTATTAATTTATATGATAAGAAAATATTTATTTTGTGGATATTAAAGAAGGAATTGGCGCTGGTGAGTTTTTATCAATATTTTGGTGTGAGAAATCATCTGTTTTTGGATTTCGGATAATTTATGTTTGGAATTTGGAAAAACTTCCTTCTGCAAAGTTGTAGAGAATTAAATTTCCTATAGAAGGACATAGAATTTGTATTTTTCTGACTAAGGGGCTATTTGTTATGAATTATTGAAGTTTCAAAAAATAAATATTTTTTAAATAAAATGGTGGGCCCCACTTTTGTTTTTGGTTGAAAAATCTGATTTTTTTGGTAGCAGCCGGCGGCTGGAATTTTTTTTTAAAAATATATTATTTTATTCATTTAGTCTCCTTTGGCATCCTAAGCTTTTCCTATAAATAGGGTGCTTAGGTTAGAATTGAAAATCACACCAGAATCAGAAGTTTTCTCTCTCTATAATATCGAGCGTATTTTTGTGAATATTTTAATACTTTGAGTATTAGTATTCAGCGCAAGTTTCCTTCGGTATTATATCCGATATTTCAGTCAGAGGTATTATCTTTTTGAGGTAAGGGATGTTATTTTCTTTCGTAAATGATATTATTCTTTTCAATATCATTATACAGAAATATTGTCATGGATTTTATGTTGAAATTCTTCCTATTTTCGTCGGGGTTACTATTCACGTATACGACACTATTCACGTATACGGCACTATTCACTTATACGGCACTATTCACGGAAAAATTAAATTTTCTTCTATTGGTCCAAATTGCTTGTTAAGGTTACTATCTTTGATTGTATCCAAGTTTTGAGCTTTATTCTTGAATTTTGCTCCATAATTGATTATTACGAGTTATTTTTGAATTGGATATACTAAAATACGAATCCTTAGTCTTTGTCTTTTATCTCACTGGATTCGTTTTGTTTAAAATGTTTTTCATCATCCTCAGTCCTAAAAGGTGATGTAACTGAATATCTTTGGCCTGTAGAACAAAGATGAATGATTACTTGATGAATATCTTTGGCCTGTAGAGCAAAGATGAATGATTACCTGATGAATATCTTTGGCCTGTAGTGCAAAGATGACAGGTGTTGAGATGAATATGACCACTGATGATACAAATAAATATCTTTGGCCTGTAGTGCAAAGATGAATATTGATTCGAGATGTATATTGATTGATGTTACAGGGATAAAATATTGATGATGAACTTTTAAATCATAGAAGATAGTAGACTTGATTCTCTGCTTAATTCTTCTAATGAACTGTTATTTCCGCTGCGAATATTGATCTAAGATTGGTTGTCCATTATATTTTATCTGATTTATTGAAGGCTAACGATAATTTATTTTCCATTATCTTAGTCATTATATTCTTTACTGAGCTAGTTGAGCTCACCCTTTTTATCTGTTGTCCTCTTCAGGAAATGAGAATGTTGCGGGAACTAGTCGGGGGACAGAGTGATGGTCCGAGTTAGAGCAGTAGTAGTCCTCACTATTTCTGATAAATAGTGTGATAATAATTGTAATGAGGACTTAGTTTGAATCTTAATATTTTCTACATAGTTGTATTGACACTCACAGTTGTGTGGTCGTATTTTGCACGACCGTATGATATAAAGTTTGTATTTGAATTCTGTACCATGTATTTGGCGACTCAGAATGGGTTGGGTTGAATGGACCTATTCTGGGGGCGTCACAGTTGGTATCAGAGCTTAGGGATATGATCTCTGGCGGAGATCGGGGAATAGAACTAGGAGGGGAGAGACGAGTAAATCCTTCGCTAGTGTGTTCTACCTAAGCTTATGTGGTATTTAATTGGTCAGTCGGAGCATAGGGTTAATATGTGATATGTTAATTTGTTTAATTGACCCTTGTTTTATGGCAGTATTTGAGAATGGCCGCTGAGAATGTTAACAACGAAGTGAATGAGACTGTGGAGACACCTTTAATCGTTAACCAGGAGAACATGCAACAAGAAGGCAATGTTCATCCTGAAAATAACGCTGGTCAGACGATAAACGATGAGATGTTTAGAAATTTTTTGCAGTTTATGCAAAACTAGACGAGGGAGACTCGTGTGCAACATATAAGTGGCGATAATAACAACTCGCGAATTGTTACTGCCAAGCAGTTCAAAGAATTGGGACCACCAGAGTTTCTGGGAAACCCAGATCCAATCAAGGCGGAGACGTGGATTAAACAAATTACCAAGATATTTGATGTCTTGGGATGCACGGAGGAACAGAAGGTTCCATTCGCCACGTTTATGTTCCGTGGAGAGGCAGATTACTGGTGGGAATCCGTGAAGCGTACCCAGCCTGCCGCACTCCAGATATTTTGGGAAGCGTTCTAGAAACTGTTCAATGACAAGTACTTTCCTGAAAGTATTCGTCATATGAAGGAAGTAGAGTTTATTAGACTCGAACAAAATAACATGACGGTATCCCAATACGAGGCTAAGTTCGCGGAGCTGTCCAGGTTTGCACCTCATTTGGTGGAGAATGAGGAACGTATGACGCGGATGTTTCTAAGAGGTTTGAAACCCGAAATACGTCAATACCTCATTTCTCATAAATTTTCTTTATATTCGGATGTAGTAAACAGGGCCCATTTATTAGAACGAGATAATGATTATGTTCAACCGAGGGACCACAACCAAGGTCGTACCGGTGGCAGCAGTCATCGGAGCAATGATAACTAGCGAGGAGGAAAGTATGACAGAAGCGGTAACCACTCCGGTGGTTATCGTGGCCATGATAGTAGAAGAAGCGAATCGGGAGGAGATTTCAAGAAGAGAAGGTACAACAATGAGAACGTGAAGACGTCGACATCAGCACCAGCATCAACTGTTTCGAGGGGAGGAGAACGACCACCGGTCGTATGCTTTAAATGCGGGAAAGAGGGACATATCAGCCCAAACTGCCCACAACAATTCAAAGGATGCTATAACTGTGGAAAAGAAGGACATATAGCTCGAGATTGTCCTGTTACGAAACCAAGTTCAGCGGTGGTGATTCCAAATGCGGTTGCAGACAAGTCAAAGTCGGTGATTCCTGGAAGAGCGTTTGTCGTGACAGCCCAAAACGCGAGGAATCCACACGAGGTGATTACGGGTAAGCTGATCATAAACTTTTGCGAAGTTTATACCTTGTTAGATACCGGTGCTACCCATTCCTTTATTTCACCTGCTTGTGCTCAACGTTTGAACTTGACTTCTGATAAATTAGACTTTGACTTATCTGTTGAAACTCCGTTAGGAGAAACCTTTGTTACATCTACAGTTTACAAATCCTGCTTGATTCAGATTGGTACCCTTACCTTACCTGTTGATCTTATATCTTTGAAAATACTTGCATTTGACGTGATTTTAGGAATTGACTGGTTAACCACTTACCATGCCAAAATTGATTGTTTTCGTAAGGTTGTTAGTTTTCATATTCCTAATCAACCTGTTGTACGAATTCAAACCACCAAACCACTAAAATCAGTCAAGATCATTTCAAATCCCAAGGCTATTCGTTTATTGAAAAACGGATGTCAAGCTTTCTTAGCTCATGTCACTGATCTAAATCAGAATACATCAGATTTGAATGATATTTCCGTTGTTAATGAGTTTCCTGATGTATTTCCCGAAGAACTTTCCGGTCTACCCCCAGAACGTGAAGTTGAATTCTTTATTGACCTTGAGCCCGGTACAAAGCCCATTTCTAAAATCCCATATCGAATGGCTCCTATTGTACTTCAGGAGTTAAAGGTCCAATTACAAGAGTTGTTAGATATCGGTTTTATTCGTCCTAGTACATCTCCTTGGGGTGCTTCTGTTTTATTCCTAAAGAAGAAAGACGGGAGTATGCGACTTTGTATTGACTATCGGGAGTTGAACCATGTCACCATTAAGAATAGGTATCCGTTACCTCGTATTGATGACCTGTTCGACCAGTTGCAAGGAGCGCAATTCTTTTCAAAGATCGATCTTCGTTCTGGATATCATCAGTTGAAGATTAAAACTGAGGATATTCCAAAGACTGCTTTTAGAACACGGTACGGGCATTATGAGTTCTGAGTCATGTCTTTTGGATTGACTAATGCTCCTGCTGCTTTCATGGATATGATGAACCGTGTATTTAAGGAGTATTTAGATCAATTCATTGTTGTCTTTATTGATGACATCCTCATCTATTCTAAAAGCCGTGAAGATCATGAACACCATTTGAAGTTGGTACTTCAAAAGCTTCGTGAGAACAAGCTATATGCCAAGTTAAAGAAATGCGAGTTCTGGCTTGAGGAAGTAGCATTTCTTGGGCACGTGGTATCGAAACGTGGAGTATCTGTTGACCCGGCAAAGATTGAAGCAATACAAAGCTGGGAGCAACCTAAGTCGGTGACCGAAGTACGAAGCTTTCTGGGCTTAGCTGGTTACTATCGGAGGTTCGTAGAGGGATTTTCTCGAATCGCTACTCCATTAACTCAGTTGACTCGGAAAGATACGAAATTCATTTGGAGCGAGGAATGCGAGAAGAGCTTCCAAGAGCTCAAGAGGAGACTTATTTCGGCACCTGTTCTGACAATACCATCTGGTTCGGATGGATTTGTTATTTACAGCGATGCTTCGGACAAAGGGTTAGGATGTGTTCTCATGCAACATGGGAAAGTCATAGCCTATTCCTCGCAACAACTCAAAGAATATGAGAGAAATTATCCTACTCATGATCTAGAGTTGGCAGCAGTCGTTTTCGCGTTGAAGATCTGGAGACATTACTTGTACGGAGAGAAAATGGAGATTTATACGGATCATAAGAGCCTTAAATATTTCTTCACTCAGAAGAAACTCAACATGCGGCAACGACGTTGGCTTGAGCTGTTGAAAGATTACGATCATACTATCCAATACCATCCTAGAAAAGCGAACGTGGTAGCTGACGCGTTGAGTAGAAGATCATATGTGGGAACGAATGCGATGATGTCAAGTATACGCGTAGAACCAGCTTTGATTGATAAAGTTAAAGCTGCTCAAGCTACGGATGCGGAGCTGATGAAGATGAAGAAGAAGGTGCAAGAAGGTGTAATTCCAGAAGCGAGAATCGATGAAGATGGAATACTTCGAGTCAACTCCAGACTTTGTGTTCCTAACGATTCCGACTTGAAGTATAGAATCATGATGGAGGCACACAACACACCGTTTGCAATCCATCCTGGGAGTACTAAAATGTATCGTGATCTTCGACATACATTTTGGTGGGGCAATATGAAGAGAGAGATCGCGGAGTTCATCTCGAGATGTTTAACTTGTCAACGTGTAAAGGCGGAGCATCAAGTGCCGAAGGGTCCATTGCAACCACTGGAGATTCCGAAATAGAAGTGGGAACACATTACGATGGATTTCGTTACGGGTCTTCCCAAGGTTTCTCAAGGCTTAGATGCGATTTGGGTTATTGTTGATAGATTAACCAAGTCTGCTCATTTCTTGCCGATACGAGAGACTTATTCCCTTGAACGTCTTGTTCATATGTACGTGAATGAGATTGTGAGGTTGCATGGCATGCCAGTATCCATAGTGTCGGATCGTGACCCCAGATTTACTTCACGATTTTGGATCAGTTTGCAGAAAGCTATGGGTACAGATTTACGATTCAGTTCGGCTTATCATCCTCAAACAGACGGACAATCGGAAAGGACTATCCAAACTCTTGAAGATCTATTGAGACTTTGTGTTCTAGACTTCAAAGGGAGTTGGGATAAGTATTTACCATTGGTGGAATTCTCCTACAACAACAGTTATCAGGCAAGTATAGGCGTAGCTCCATTCAAAGCGTTGTATGGGAGAAAGTGTCGTTCTCCAGTATGTTGGAACGAGGTGGGTGAAACAACATTGTTGGGACCGGAGTTAGTACGTATGACTACGGAAAAGATCTAAATGATCCGACAACGTATACAAACGGCACAGGATTGACAAAAGAGTTATGCGAATCTTCATCGAAAGGACGTGGAATTTAACGTTGGGGACCATGTATTGTTACGTATTGCTCCGTGGAAAGGAGTTACAAGGTTTGGGAAGAGAGGAAAGCTCAACCCACGATTCATTGGTCCATTTGAGATTCTTGACCGAGTAGAAAATGTGGCCTATAGACTCGCTTTACCTCCAAGCATGTCTCGTGTTCATAACGTATTTCACATATCCGTGTTACGTAAATATGTGAAGGATCCAAACCGCATTATTGAGTTAGAACCAGACGAGATAGCCGAAGATTTAACGTACGAGGAGGTACATGTCAAGATCTTGGATAGGAAGGAGCATGTCCTACGCTCGAAAATTATACCTCAAGTTAAGGTTTTGTGGAGAAACCATGCAATTGAGGAAATGACCTGAGAGTTGGAATCGGAAATGAAAGCGAGGTATCCTCACCTTTTCGACATACCAGGTACGTACGTCAATTTCGAGGACGAAATTTCATAAGGAGGGGAGGTTGTAAGACCCCAACTTTTATGAATAAAGATTTAATTTTCTTTATATATTATTTTGAAACAATAAGGTGTTGTTTTGATAAATATGAAAGTTATGGGTGAAATGTGCAAACATTTTTAAAATGAGCAAGTGGTTATAAAATATTCTTGTTGTCGGGGAATATTCGTTTGATCGTGGAATATTCTTGTTGTCGGGGAATATTCGTACGACGGCGCAGCTATTTGTGGGCCCCCACAACGGAATACCTGTCGGATATAGAAAGCGACAGAAATAACTTTTTACAAGATAACGGCGTGGTTGTTACCGTTAGTACTGTTGAAATACCCGGTGGTTAAAATACAGTGATACACGGTGTTGCATAGTAGCACACGGTATTGAACAGTATTTTGAATTATTGAGTCTTACGTGAAAAGCCATTACTCAATTATTGTTACAGTAATTACTGTTCAATATTTTATATTATTGACTCAATAATTGCTACGTTGATATTTTATATTATTGACTCAATAATTGCTGCATTGATATTTTATTGACTCAATAATTGTCACGTTACTATTTTTTATGATTGATTCAATAATGGCTACAGTTGATATTTTGTAGTATTGATTCAATAATTGTCGTTGCACAGTATTTCACGTTATCAACTCAATAATTCATATTATTTGAATAATATTATTAGATAGCATTATTGATAATGTCTAAGGAAGTTCTGTCTAGGAGGGGTTATTTAATTGCGCGCCAGTAAGGAGAAGTCCTTATCGGAAGGCCCCCTCTGTCCTGGGAACGACCTGGTTGTTAATATTGTAGTTCTATAATATTATTTGTGAATAATTAATTATTGATTTATATGATAAAGAAATATTTATTTTGTGGATATTAAAGAAGGAATTGGTGCTGGTGAGTTTTTATCAATATTTTGGTGTGAGAAATCATCTGTTTTTGCATTTCGGATAATTTATGTTTGGAATTTGGAAAAACTTCCTTCTGCAAAGTTGTAGAGAATTAAATTTCTTATGGAAGAACATAGAATTTATATTTTTCTGACTAAGGGGCTATTTGTTATGAATTATTGAAGTTTCAAAAAATAAATATTTTTTAAATAAAATGGTGGGCCCCACTTTTGTTGTTGGTTGAAAAATCTGATTTTTTTGGTAGCCGCCGGCGGCTGGAAATTTAAAAAAAAATATTATTTTATTCATTTAGTCTCCTTTGGCATCCTAATCTTTTCCTATAAATAGGGTGCTTAGGTTAGAATTGAAAATCACACCAGAATCAGAAGTTTTCTCTCTCTATAATATCGAGCGTATTTTTGTGAGTATTTCAATACTTTGAGTATTAGTATTCAGCGCAAGTTTCCTTCGGTATTATATCCGATATTTCAGTCAGAGGTATTATCTTTTTGAGGTAAGGGATGTTATTTTCTTTCGTAAATGATATTATTCTTTTCAATATCATTATACAGAAATATTGTCATGGATTTTATGTTGAAATTCTTACTTTTTCCGTCGGGGTTACTATTCACGTATACGGCACTATTCACGGAAAAATTAAATTTTCTTCTATTGGTCCAAATTGCTTGTTAAGGTTACTATCTTTGATTGTATCCAAGTTTTGAGCTTTATTCTTGAATTTTGCTCCATAATTGATTATTACGAGTTATTTTTGAATTGGATATACTAAAATACGAATCCTTAGTCTTTGTCTTTTATCTCACTGGATTCGTTTTGTTTAAAATGTTTTTCATCATCCTCAGTCCTAAAAGGTGATGTAACTGAATATCTTTGGCCTGTAGAGCAAAGATGAATGATTACTTGATGAATATCTTTGGCCTGTAGAGCAAAGATGAATGATTACCTGATGAATATCTTTGGCCTGTAGTGTAAAGATGACAGGTGTTGAGATGAATGTGACCACTGATGATACAAATGAATATCTTTGGCCTGTAGTGCAAAGATGAATATTGATTCGAGATGTATATTGATTGATGTTACAGGGATAAAATATTGATGATGGACTTTTAAATCATAGAAGATAGTAGACTTGATTCTCTGCTTAACTCTTCTAATGATTTGTTATTTCTGCTGCGAATATTGATCTAAGATTGGTTGTCCATTATATTTTATCTGATTTATTGAAGGCTAACGATAATTTATTTTCCATTATCTTAGTCATTATATTCTTTACTGAGCTAGTTGAGCTCACCCTTTTTATCTGTTGTCCTCTTCAGGAAATGAGAATGTTGCGGGAACTAGTCGGGGGACAGAGTGATGGTCCGAGTTAGAGCAGTAGTAGTCCTCACTATTTCTGATAAATAGTGTGATAATAATTGTAATGAGGACTTAGTTTGAATCTTAATATTTTCTACATAGTTGTATTGACACTCACAGTTGTGTGGTCGTATTTTGCACGACCGTATGATATAAAGTTTGTATTTGAATTCTGTACCATGTATTTGGCGACTCAGAATGGGTTGGGTTGAATGGACCTATTCTGGGGGCGTCACAGCTTACCCGTAATCACCTCGTGTGGATTCCTTGCGTTTTGGGCTGTCACGACAAACGCTCTTTCAGGAATCACCGACTTTGACTTGTCTGCAACCGCCTTTGGAATCACCACTCCCGCTGAACTTGGTTTCGTAACAGGACAATCTCGAGCTATATGTCCTTCTTTTCCACAGTTATAGCATCCTTTGAATTGTTGTGGGCAGTTTGGGCTGATATGTCCCTCTTTCCCGCATTTAAAGCATACGACCGGTGGTCGTTCTCCTCCCCTCGAAACAGTTGATGCTGGTGCTGATGTCGACGTCTTCACGTTCTCATTGTTGTACATTCTCTTCTTGAAATCTCCCCCCGATTCGCTTCTTCTACTATCATGGCCACGATAACCACTGGAGTGGCTACCGCTTCTGTCATACTTTCCTCCTCGCTGGTTGTCATTGCTCCGATGACTGTTGCCACCGGTACGACCTTGGTTGTGGTCCCTCGGTTGAACATAATCATTATCTCGTTCTAATAACTGGGCCCTGTTTACTACATCTGAATATAAAAAAAATTTATGAGAAATGATTGACGTATTTCGAGTTTCAAACCTCATAGAAACATCCGCGTCATACGTTACTCATTCTCCACCAAATGAGGTGCAAACCTGGACAGCTCCGCGAACTTAGCCTCGTACTGGGATACCGTCATGTTGTTTTATTCCAGTCGGATAAACTCTACTTCCTTCATATGACGAATACTTTCAGAAAAGTACTTGTCATTGAACAGTTTCTGGAACGCTTCCCAAGACATCTGGAGTGCGGCAGGCTGGGTACGCTTCACGGATTCCCACCAGTAATCTGCCTCTCCACGGAACATAAACGTGGCGAATGGAACCTTCTGTTCCTCTGTACATCCCAAGACATCAAATATCTTGGTAATTTGTTTAATCCACGTCTCCGCCTTGATCGGATCTGGCTTTCCCAGAAACTCTAGTGGTCCCAATTCTTTGAACTGCTTAGCAGTGACAGCTCGTGTGTTGTTATTATCTCCACCTGTATGTTGCACACGAGTCTCCCTCGTCTGATTTTGCATAAACTGCAAAAAACTTCTAAACATTTCATCGTTTATCGTCTGACCAACGTTATTTTCAGGATGAACATTGCCTTCTTGTTGCACGTTCTCCTGGTTAACGATTAAAGGTGTCTCCACGGTCTCATTCACTTCGTTGTTAACATTCTCAGCTACCATTCTCAAATACTGCCATAAAACAAGGGTTAATTAAACAAATTAACATATCACATATTAACCCTATGCTCCGACTGACCAATTAAATACCACATAAGCTTAGGTAGGACACACTAGCGAAGGATTTACTCGTCTCTCCCCTCCTAGTTCTATTCCCCGATCTCCGCCAGAGATCATATCCCTAAGCTCTGATACCAACTGTGACGCCCCCAGAATAGGTCCATTCAACCCAACCCATTCTGAGTCGCCAAATACATGGTACAGAATTCAAATACAAATTTTATATCATACGGTCGTGCAAAATACGACCACACAACTGTGAGTGTCAATACAAATATGTAAAAAATATTAAGATTCAAACTAAGTCCTCATTACAATTATTATCACACTATTTATCAGAAATAGTGAGGACTACTACTGCTCTAACTCGGACCATCACTCTGTCCCCCGACTAGTTCCCGCAACATTCTCATTTCCTGAAGAGGACAATAGATGAAAATGGTGAGCTCAACTAGCTCAGTAAAGAATATTATGACTAAGATAATGAAAAATAAATTATCGTTAGTCTTCAACAAATCATATAAAATATAATGGACAACCAACTTCAGATCAATATTCGCAGCGGAAATAACAGTTCATTAGAAGAATTAAGCAGAGAATAAAGTCTACTATCTTCTATGATTTAAAAGTCCATCATCAATATTTTATCCCTGTAACATCAATAAATATACATCTCGAATCAAATATTCATCTTTGCACTACAGGCCAAAGATATTCATTTGTATCATCAGTGGTCATGTTCATCTCAACACCTGTCATCTTTGCACTACAGGCCAAAGATATTCATCAGGTAATCATTCATCTTTGCTCTACAGGCCAAAGATATTCATCAAATAATCATTCATCTTTTAGGACTGAGAATGATGAAAAATATTTTAAAAAAACGAATCCAGTGAGATAAAAGACAAAGACTAAGGATTCGTATTTTAGTATATCCAATTCAAAAAATACCTCGTAATAATCAATTATGGAGCAAAATTCAAGAATAGAGCTCAAAACTTGGATACAATCAAAGATAGTAACCTTAACAAGCAATTTGGACAAATAGAAGAAAATTTAATTTTTCCGTGAATAGTGTCGTATACGTGAATAGTAACCCCGACGGAAAAAGTAAGAATTTCAACATAAAATCTATGACAATATTTCTGTATAATGATATTGAAAAAAATAACATCATTTACGAAAGAAAATAACATCCCTTACCTCAAAAAGATAGTACCTCTGACTGGAATATCGGATATAATACCGAAGAAAAGTTGCACTGAATACTAATACTCAAAGTATAGAAATACTCACAAAAATACGCTCGATATTATAGAGAGAGAAAACTTCTGATTCTGGTGTGCTTTTTAATTCTAACCTAAGCATCCTATTTATAGGATTTGCTTAGGATGCCAAAAGAGACTAAAATAATAAAATATTATTATTTTTTTTAAATTTCCTCCGCCGCCGGCTGCTACCCAAAATCAGATTTTCAACAAAAGTGGGGCCCACCCATTAAATAATATATATATTTTCCGAAACTTCAATAATTCATAACAAATAGCCCCTTTGTCAGAAAAATACAAATTCTATGTCCTTCCATAGAAAATTTAATTCTCTACAACTTTGCAGAAGGAAGTTTTTTCAAATTCCACACATAAATTTTCCGAAATTCAAAAACAGATGATTTCTCACACCAAAATATTGATAAAAACTCACCAGCGCCAATTCCTTCTTTAATATCCACAAAATAAATATTTCCTTATCATATAAATCAATAATTAATTATTCACAAATAATATTATAGAACTACAATATTAACAACCAGGTCGTTCCCAGGACAGAGGGGGCCTTCCGATAAGGACTTCTCCTTACTGGCGCGCAATTAAATAACCCCTCCTAGACAGAACTTCCTTAGACATTGTCAATAATGCTATCTAATAATATTATTCAAATAATATAAATTATTGAGTTGATAACGTGAAATACTGTGCAACGACAATTATTGAATCAATACTACAAAATATCAACTGTAGTCATTATTGAATCAATCATATAAAATGGCAACGTAGCAATTATTGAGTTAATAAAATATCAATGCAGCAATTATTGAGTCAATAATATAAAATATCAACGTAGCAATTATTGAGTCAATAATATAAAATATTGAACAGTAATTACTGTAACAATAATTGAGTAATGGCTTCTCATGTAAGACTCAATAATTTGAAATACTGTGCAATACCGTGTGCTACTATGCAACACCGTGTATCACTGTATTTTAACCACCGGGTATTTCAACAGTACTAACGGTAACAACCACGCCGTTATTTTGTAAAAAAAAGTTATTTCTGTCGCTTTCTATATCCAACAGTTATTCCGTTGTGGGGGCCCACAAATAGCTGCGCCGTCGTACGAATATTCCACGACCAAACGAATATTCCCCGCCAACAAGAATATTTTATAACCACTTGCTCATTTTAAAAATGTTTGCACATTTCACCCATAACTTTCATATTTATCAAAACAACACCTTACTGTTTCGAAATAATATATAAAGAAAACTAAATCTTTATTCATAAAAGTTGGGGTCTTACACATGGGGCCCTGCCGTGGGAGGCTGGTACGGCTAGAGCTTAATTACTGAGGGACAGAACAGTAACTTGCTATACCAAATACATGCAAATTTATATAAAGTGCCTGCCGCTACAGGCTGTAGCGGCAGGGGAGGAAAAAAAATAATCTTGACCTTTCATTATTCAGATCAAGGGCTAAAAAATAGGTTGCTCAACAGTGCACTTGGCAATCGGTTGCTACGGATGCTTACCCTATACATATATATATATATATATATATATATATATATATATATATATATATATATATATATATATATAGGATAATGCTCTAAAACGAACTGTTCGTAAATGAACATATATTCCCAGTGTTGAAGGTTGTTGATTGGCCCAATTATGTATCATCATATATTCATAATTAGTGTTAAATATTATCATCCAATCAACAACCTTCAACACTGGTCCTACATATGTTCGTTTATGAACCGTTCGTTTCAGAGTCTTATCCTATATATATATATATATATATATATATATACGGCTAGTCTCTCCAGCGAACCATAGAGAGCGAACTAAAAACGAACCGGCTATAGCGACGGTTTTTTCAGTCGCTATAGTATAAAAAACCGGCTTTCTATGTTATAGCGATGGAAAAAACCGTCGTTATAGCCGGTTCGTTTTTAGTTCGCTCTCTATGGTTCGCTGGAGAGACGGACCCTACATATATATATATATATATATATATATGTGAGATTTTATATATAGCAGCCTAAGACGTAAGTGGGGTTTATCTGCATGGCTGAGTCACGATTTTGTCCGACTATATAATTTAATTTGGAAAAATAAGAGAAATTTGTTATAAATTGAGAAGATTAATTCTATGTAGTCAAGTGGATTAGTTGAAAAGTATTACTACGTGAGATTTGGTACGTGAATGGTTAGGTGGAAAATAGTGTTTTTGTGGAAAAATATTACTAATAACTCTATGCAGATAAAGTGAACAGGATAATTGGATCGAAAGAATAAGAAGAATTTGTTCCAGTCAACAATACAATCCATATGTTTATTGGAACAAATTTCTTTTATTCTTCTGGTCTAATTTTTCTGTCCAAAATTTCGGTTTGCGTAAAAGCACTCAAATATTACTTACTCGTTTCGAAATATAAAATCACGTGTCTTTGTATTATATCTTGAAACGGAGGTACTATATTTTATTCAATATTAATCAACATCCTAGCCATTGAATTGACCTAAAAGATGCATATATATATATATATAGTTTACCAAATTCAGCTGAAATTTAAAGTAATTTTCTTAGCAATTAAACTACAGGCCCATTGGGGAATGGGGATATAAACTATAAACCAGAAAACGTAAAAGCAGCAATTGTAACCTGTGGAGGACTTTGCCCCGGTCTTAATGATGTCATCCGACAGGTGCGCATAGTGATGTGGAAATGTCATTCTTTTGGTAAGTAAATAAAGACTACCTATAACTACATGAAACTAGTAGATTTTTATCTGCTTGGTTACTGATTAGGATAAAATTATTATGTTGCCTCAAAGGTTCATGATACGCCCTTAACTTGCCATCACCACATCTCTCTGGAGCACATGATGTCACTTATTCAGAGATAAGAAAATTTCGATATTCTAAAAAACCAAGCAGCTCATATTCTACTAGCTCGTATAAATATCTGGGTATCAAAATGAAATTCGAATTCAACTCATTTAAATATCGAATCTGAGTCTTGGTCGAATTTTTTGAGTCGATCTCGACTCGCACGGGTTTATTTTCAGCCCTACTTTTGTGTACAAAGAAAATTGTACTTTAGGCCATCCTTCCGAGGACGGAGAGACTAATATTTTTTAGATAATTTCTAATATAAAATAAAATCAATGGGTATCTATAGAAATGTTTACAGTATACTATTTAATCTGTTTTAAAATATAGTATCAATATTGACTTTTTAGGTAAAAATATCTCTTTAGGGTTAAATTTAGATATTTTTAAATTCAAAATTAATATATATGAATATATCTATCTAATTGTAGACAATACAATTAAAAAAATTACAAACTACATAAAATTCAGAATTTAATTACTAGAATTTCTGACTAGAAAATCTTTATAATTTTCATATTACCAAGGGAAGAATATAGAAAGCTCTGAATTCTGATCATTAGGCATTAGTTCATTGTGTTGGCAGCCTTGTTTTCTCCACAAAAAGCAACATCGAACGGGGGGAAAGATGGATATGACCGAAGAAAACAACCATGTGAATGGCATCATAGGTGCTATTGTAGATGAAGCATCTCGAGTTGGTAAAGAGGCGAAAGTCGCAATGGAAATGGCTTTAGATGATTTCAACACCCAAAAACAATCAGAGTTTTGCTTTGCACATAAGAAATGCCACTATAAGAGTCCTGTTATATATATTGTAACAAAACATTGTACTTTGATTGTGATTAGATTCAATGCCACCCAGTAACGAACTAAATTTCACTTTGTCAAATTAACTAGATTAAGTTATTAAAATGATCTAAGGGCTGAGATAAGTTTTTAAATTCAACGGGTAGGATTAGTTTTTAGCTTTTACGTACATTGTTATTATATAAAGTCTAAGTTTGTATTGAATGGGATATCAATGAAAATGAATTAAAACTTCTTTTCTAATCTATTTTCTTTCTCTCTATTTCTTCTGCGATTCTATTCAAAGTCTATCCGAGACTATAAATCGGTAACACACGTGCAGATAAATGGGTAATATGTGGACGTGTCTACTTGCAACAAAAAGCGCAACTTTTTTTCTGGCAAATATATCATTTTCCCTACTACTATAATCTAGCAATCCCATATATTTGCAATTGGTAACAAATATTGTAAGCTTATTTTCAGTTAGATTTAAACAAAATTTAGTGTTTCTACTTTCAACACCAAAGGCGAAAAATATCTTTGTTATGTTTTTTGAAGATATATATAGGCCATAATTTGTAATGAACTTTTGTGGAATGCAGCTAGAGATGTTATTGATACAGGGCAAGTGAAAAGCCATTTTGGGACTGCACAAATGGGAAGAAGCATCTTCAGTTGCAGATATCGGTAGCCAAGCTCATGTCATGTCCCTAGCTCCCTATATTCTCTCTCTTGCTGATTCTAGCTACTCCAAAAAGGGCAATATCGCAGTGGCCATTCCAGCTGTGGCTTCTCTTTTGCAGTCTTGGGGACAGAATTGTCCTACTCTTTTATATGTGGAGGATAATGATTCGACCTCAAATAATGTTATCCCTCTTCTGACTAATAGAGCGAAATTACTGGCAAGAACTGAAGGGGTCTGTGTGGAATCAAATTGGAGCTCTTCTTTGGTCAGCCTTTGCACACTCTTCTCCTTGCATGGTATGATAACATGGGGAAATTTCAAGAATTTATGACATTTTTCCAGCTTATCAAGTCTTTATGATGACAAGTGCAAACACTAGAATTTGATTATTTCTGCACATTTATTTTCAGGGGAAAAACTTGATAGCAATTTGTCGCGGGTGGCTATGGTAATGTGGCTATTAATTTGTGGCACTAATTATCACACAAAGCTATATATACGGCTAGCCTTGCCAGCATGCTAACTACCTACCCAGAGGCTTGTACCAAGAATTTCTGGGAGCAGATCCTCTGTCTCCAAATTCTCTGTCCCTCTTGTGTTCTCTACTTATATTTTGACACATGAGTTCTTATTTTAATTTTAGAGTTAATTGGTGTTAAGTAAGATCCCATGTGTCAAAATATAGGTGAGAGACACAAGGGGACAGAGGATCTGCTCTCAGAATTTCTGATGTTGAGACACTGAAGAAAATGAATTCGTCAGTTGGATAATATTAAATGTACTACATTTTGAAGCAGATAAGGTTAAAAAGTACTCCCTCCGTTCCATATTAAATGTCTTAATTTCTTTTTTTGAATGTTTCAAAATAAATGTCCTATTTCTATATTATTAATAAGTAATTAAAAAGATTAATTTAGATAAAAAAAAATTTTATTAATCAATTAATTATGAAGTTTATTTTGGAACGGAGGGAGTATTATTCAATGGATGCGTATGCTCAATCCCTTCAAAGCGGCGAAATTAATGCAATTTTTCTCGAGGTTCCTTCTGCTAAATTATTCGTTGCTAGATACTGCACAAGTGTCATGATCAGAGCTGGAGTAACATTTAAAGTAGGAGGTTTCGGATTTGTAAGTCACTTTTCTCCTTTCATTTACCTATTTAGTAGAACCCTTTATAGCTCCTAAATGTTTCATTAAGAAAACTCCCTCAAAAACCTTCTTGTTTTGTTGTTATTAATTTCAATTTCAGGCATTTCGAAAGGGTTATCCATTGCTCGCTGATATATATGGGGAACTGCTAAGCGTATCCGAGAGTGGAGTGTTTTTCCAATAGTATTATATACCTACTAATTAAATAAATAGAAGTAGAAGATAAATAATTTTATAATAATGATTTTTTAGATGCAATTGACAAATTTTTAAAACCAAGTCAACTGTCGGACAGTCTCTCCTTAAAGCAGATTTCGTCCCCGTTATCGGTACTTACGGATGAAACACCGGACGTCTATTTCCCAAGATGAAATGGTCTTCAACTCTCACAAGAAGCACTTCAATGGAAGAGTTTCACAAACCATTAATATTTGAATACTCTCTCTGAATTTTAATGAATGAAGAATGAATTCAATTTTAAGAATTTGAGAAGGATTGAAGTTGAAGTAATTGTTTTTGGGTAGATTTGGAACCTATTTATGGGTTTCCAAATACCCCTTTGAAGATGTACATCCCTTTGAAAAGGTTGCACCTGTTTGAAAAGGTACCTTAATTTTTAATTTGAAAAAATATGTACCAAACGCAGCCTTTCTAAAGATCACACCTAGTGGTTTTATTTTAGATAAATTTTTCATTCATTAATATATATATATATATATATATATATATATATAGATATAGATATATATCCAACAGAGAGCTTAAAGATATAGAGAGCAGAATGATTGGGAATGAGAAGTGTGTTGATGGGCAAGTGCTTTATAATGATATTGCCAGACAGACTTAAAAGTTTTCAGGCCAGGTTAGGTTTTCAAGCTTTAGCCAAAACCAGGTTGAGGTTTAGGCTTGAGGCTGGGCTTTTCCAGCTTTCAGCAGGGGGCCATGAAGTAAATCAAGTTTGGGATTATTTATTCCCACTAATAGTAGTCAACTGAACATTTACTAACAAGGAAAGTTGAATCAAACTACCAAGATCTATATATATATATATATATAGCACTAAATAACTTTCATTATTATGTACTAGTGAAATGCCCAAATATAAAAGGGACACCCATATGCAAATGCTTTACTACCATGTTCGTGCTAGTTAGTTGTGGTCCTGTCTGACGTTCAAAGTAAGTACAATAGTACTGAGCTCCTTAAATTTTGTTTAATCATTCAAATCGATCATGCTATTCAAATCCACACACTCCATGCATGGCTGCCTTTTTCTGGACTCGACTCGATTCATTTACACTTTTATCTATCACTGCTTTATTCTCTTGTCTAAACTTATAAGCTTGACTGCCTAATCTTTCTTTTAGGTGTTCCCATAGAGGGACGAGGGAGGGGTAGGCCTCTTGTGATGGATTCAATTTCCAAGAAGTTATTGAATCCTTCTACGTGTTTGAGAATTTCCTCCCATTTTTCACCAAATTACTAGGACTGATTAAGGAGGTGTTTGTTTAGAGTTGGATGGCTTGAATAAAAATCGTCTGAATGGCTGAATTAGTCAGATTTTTGAGCTAAATGGCCAAATGTAATTTTTTTGGCTAAATAATGGCTGAATGAAGTATTTTATATTTATTTTTATTTTTTTACAATATTAACTATTATATTAAGTAATATTAAATAAATTTACAATAATTTTGAATTTTTTCAGAGGTGTAAAATAATAAAAATTTGTTATTCAGACATGTTAATGATCAAATAATTTTTTCTATTCAGTATTCAGAATTCTGCTCCATTCAGCTCATTCAGATTACTTAAACATTCAGAACTATTTCATTGAATTTTATCAAACACCCTCTGAGTCATGTTTTCATGTTCCATTGAGCAGAGCAAGCTTAATTGAAAATGAAGAAAAATATTGATCGTCATAAATACCCTTATACCAATGTCCAAATCGAACAAATGACTCGATAGTTCTGACAAAAAAAATAACAATAATCGTATAATTCATGCATACACAACTATTTTAAATATATACTCTTTCCGTCCCTAAAAAGGTGGATTAGTTTTATTTTTTTGATCAAATTGACTAATTTTAGAATTAATTATTAAGCTTAATTATTTATATTTTCAAACCATTAAAAACTGAAAGTGGTAATAAATTTGACATTATTTTTTATGGTTATACTTTCTCACCTATATTTATACGAAAATAGCATAAATTTTGATCAGGGCGGAGCCACTGGTCGTCTTTTGGGGCTGTAGCCCGGTCCAATTTTTTTTATTAGATATACTATATAATTATGTAGCTCAAAGTAAATAAGTTTGAATAGCCTTGGTAGCCCAAATATACAATTTTGTCATTATAATATCCTTGGCCCGCCCAGCCAAAATATAAAATTTTGTCATTATAATATTTTTAGCCTGTCCCAATTTTTATTCCTGACTCCGCCCCTGATTTTGATTACAAAAATAATCAATTTGACTGGAAAAAATAAATAAATAAAAAGCCATTTTTTACAAGACGGGGAAGGGCATAATTGTACATGTCACAAAGCATAAGTATTAATATTTGTTGCATTTGCTAACCTTAAAACAATATTACCATCAAATTTATGGAGCCACACATGGCTGGGATGGAGTAACCCACAATCTACCTGCAGGTACCAAATTCATAAAATACAAAACTGTCAAATTTATGGAGCCACGTACACATGCATGGTTGGGATAGAGTTCGTTTGTTACCCTAATAACTTACTTGGTTCACAATCTACAAAATTAATAAATAGAGATTACAAAGAACATTTCATGCATGCATGCATCTTTTACACTACTAGTCCTCAGAAACTTTTCAATTTTTTTATTTTTTTTGTTTTAATTTTTACAATTCAATTAATCAAATTAAATAAAGAAGTCATACATCAATCAATAATTACCCCCAAGGCCAAACCCAAAGGAAAAGAAAGAAAGAACAAATAAAGGAAAAGATGAAAGATCAAAAAATGGAATCAGACATTAGCACTATCCTTACCCTACCCATCCTGACAAATTCTCCTCCACCTTCCTCCTTTCATACATCCCAATACAAATAAACAAAGCCCACACTCCTCCATTAACAAATCCAATATCTTTTGCTCCCCAGACAACCCCACCACCCCCCCCCCCCCCCAAAAAAAAAAAAAAAATTCAAATTATAACAAAAACCAAAACAAAATTATAATTAATGATAAGAAATTGAAAAAAAAAATAAAAAAATAAAACCCATTTCCCTCTAAACCTGTACCAAATAATTAGGAATAATACAGTAAAGACATGGTATCTCTACCCCATTCCAACAGCCTCCCTCTCATTTTCACAAGCATCAATCTTCTAATTAAGCTTGTCAGATGTGAGGTCCATCTAAAAATCTTAACCAAAGAACACATCACGTGAGTGCGCAGGTTAGCAGAAAATGCGCCACAACCTCAATCATAGGCTATATATGATTGGTCCAATCCGTATAACTAATGTTGTTGTTGTTGATGGTGGTTAGTGGCGGCGGCCGGTGGTGGTGCATTGATGGCGTTGTTGTCCATTTTCTTGAGACTCTGTTCATGATATACTTTTCTTAATCTTTCAATCTCCTTCTTCAATGCCTCCTGATGGGCTGCCATGTTTTTTTAATTATTTCAACATCAAATTAATTAACCAATATATATTAGTTGTAATAATTAATAATCAATTAAAAAACTTTTTTCAAGAATCAAATTGAAGTATATATTAACGGCCCAAATCAAATTGGTGTGCTTTTTCTTTATATTTAAATTAAGAGTACTTCTGCGCAGACAAAAAAATTGGATTGAAACTCGCGAACAATTAGATAATACAATTGTTTGCGAAAATAAATTCATTTTGTTCTTCCGTTCTAATTTTTCTGTCCAATTTATCAGTCCGCATATACTTATTGTTAATTAAAATTAAATTGAAGGTAGGTGGGTAGGAAGGTAGCTAGCAAGATCTTACGTACGTACCATCTTTGAAAAGCTTGTCTTGAGCCAAAGCAGCAATCCGTTGTTTAAGAGCGCTATTGTCCACGTTGAGAATCAACCTTTGATGGTCTAAAAATGCAACCCTCGGTGACAATGCCGATACCTCACTCTTCATTTTGCATTACAAGAAATTAATTACTATAATTAATGAGAATTAATTAATTAAGTAATTAATGAGACCCAAAATTAATTTACGCACCAAATATATATATATATATATATATATATATATATATATATATATATATATATATATATATATTATGCATGTACCTGTAATGACGTTACGCTGCGTTCGAGTTCTGAAATATATTGTAGTTTTCTCACTCTTGATCTCTGAGCTGATTGCCGATTGGCTAAAATTCTGATAATTAAATTATAACACAAAAATGAAAAATTTTATTAGTTAATGCACGAGTTAGCTTAATTCGCAATTTTGATCAAATAATTTAATGAGGGGGAAATATAATTGTGTATAATTAAAAGATAGTTAAGATTTAAACTTTCAAATTTCTCATTCCATTGATTGTTCATTACGTAACAAAAACAAAAATAAAAAATTAGGGAGATCATGAAAAAATTATAAATATTTGCTTTGCTTTTAATTCATTTTTCAAAGCTTGATATTAATTCAGTTGCCAAACATAGGGTTAAGGATTTTAAGATATGCGCAACATAGTCAAAATTGCCTACCTTTTAACCCTCTTGGGATCGGAGATGATGGTTTCGCCGGAATCTTTACCGGACGGCTGGGTGGATTGTGTTTCCGGTAGACATTCACTTTCCACCTCTCCGGGCTCTTTCTTTGGCTGCATTGCCAGCTTCTCCTCGTTTTCGCTCTTTTGATCTGACGGCGTGGAGGGATCATTCGTTGACGGATTAGACGAGGATGGAACCGCCGGCGGTACTTCGTCGGAAAACATAGAGCAGAGCTGCTCATCGTCCAAACGTTCAAACCCTATGCTGTTATTGTTGATGTTATTGCTGCAATCATCCCCAAATTGAACCTCCGCAAAGGCAATTGGGTCGCTGACCGAGCGCCGGTGAGAGTTCCGCCGGGAAGCGGAGAAGTCGAGGAATTCGTCCACCCAAAACGGTGGTTGAGCGGCGGTGGAGGGTGGCTGCATTGGCATCATTTGATGGTAATTGGGAAATGAAGGCCAATTCTGATGATGGGTCATGGTTGGAGATTTGGGTGGTAATTGTGCCATGCATAAACACCCAAATGAATTCAAATTGAGAATTCTAATAATTAACTAAATGGATACCAAGCTATATATACCAAAATCAAAACTAAGTAATTAATTTTTTGTAAATATTGAGAGATTTGAGGGGATGACTAGAGATATATAGGTAAAACTTAACACTAGTTATAAAATGATGATAACAATTAATAGCTTCTTCTTCTTCTTCTAACTTTCTCTGATCACTATCATACATACGTATAAATATATATATATATATATAAATATATATATATATGGAGTGTTTTGTAAAATAGATTATTAGAAGGGGCAGAGGCTTAGGCGGAGGTGGGTCACATGGGAGGAGGGATTAGGACAGCTAGCAACAGCTGTGGGACGAAGACGAAGAAGAAGAAGAAGATTGGAGGATGAGAGAGAAAGGGAGTCGTCTCAACGGTTTCACAACAAAGTTAATTGCGAGGGGGTGGTTTTTTAACTGGCGGAATCAGCCACCACGTGCCGATGTGACCCTTTTCTACGCCTCTTCCTTATTATAATCTCTCCATACATAGGCATACCCCCCCCCCCCCCCTCCCCTCTCGCCCTCTCCCCCTCTCTCTATACTCTCTCTCTATATATATATATAATTATTTGAGTCGTATTGTGATAAATTATGAAATATATTACGTAATTGACAATTAAAAAATTGTTGTAAATATTTATAATATATATTATTTTTTATTATCTTATTTCTTCACCTCAAAAAGAAATTACCTTAATTCTTGAGTTTTTTATGTTAAATCAATAAGACTAGTGTAATAGTAAGGCTTCTTTCTCTTTTTTTTTTCTTTTTTTTTATGGTAGAAGATTACATGTTCGAATTTATGGTCCAAATTTAAGTTAAAGGTTGAGTCGTCTGTCTCTCAACAAAATAAGAATTAGCAAACATTACATATTAGAGATAAGTTTTCCTTAAAACTATATTTATTTGTAAGAATTATAATTCTGAGGTTATATTTTTATGAATTATAATACTAAAATTATTAATCTTAGGAATAAATAGTCTTAGTCCAATCTTTGTTTTTTATAGAATTATTTATAAGATAACTTAAAATAATTATATGTTATGTTTGTTTTGTTCAGAGTTATTTAAAGGATGGGATAAAAATTTACGGTTTAGACTATCGTACTCTTATTACTAATAACAAAGATATCATATTCTCAACGATTTAAGAGCATCTCCAACAGTAGTAGCAAAAAAAACTCTTCAAATTGAAGTTTGTTGACTTACGTGACAATTTGAAGAGCATTATTTGCTACTTTAATATTTTGTGTCTCATCAGTCTCTTCAATTCAATTAATGCAATATTTGACTTAAAACAATAATAATTGATAACATTTGAAATAATTAATAACATTCATTTTTTAAAATGAGTTGTACATTAAACCCATCGAGCAGAATAAATATTTTAAGCCTTTTTCACGTGATTTTGATTCTCAAAATAAAATAAATATTTTGAAGAGCCAGGTCAACTTATCAGTTCTGAATAGAGAGAATGAGGTTGAAGATTTAATGACTGAGGTTGGAGAGGCTATTGGAGATAATTTTTCTGATGTGGTTCACCTATTTGAGTATTTCAAAGTGGTTGAATAGGTTGTTGGAGATGCTCTAAATATAGATAGATAAGATAAGATACATCGGTATTTTTAAAGAAAGTTTAAGGTTAATTTTGTTCACAAATTTTTAGTCCAAATGATAGGAATTATAATACCTAGTTGGACATGGTATTAAATAATCCCTCCTTTTAAGTCATTTTATTATCCCGGACTAATAGTCTCAAGTTTATTTTTAAAAACAAATAAGATACTTGGGATTAATAATATAATCTCAAGTATAATCCTTACAAACAAACATAGCTTAGAGATATTAATTACGGATTAGGATCCTTTCCATTTCCATTTCCCTCCATTTCCATCAAGTTCACCAAATATGTTAGTAATGATTACGTTTAACGTCATACTCATGGATTAAAAAAGTCATTTAATAGCTAAAATTTATGTAAAATTTCATCACTACCTTTATATGGAAAGTAAAAAACAAGTAATACAAAAGAGAATTTCTTGGGATAATGAGAGAAATTATGGGTGACGTAGAAAAGTAAAAAATTCATGCTCTTAGAAAATTAAAAAAATACAAATAAATTGGAATAATTTTAAAAAAAAATGGTTTAGTAGTATGGAACAGAGGGAGTAATTGTTTATATATGATGATGAGCTGTGAGGAAAGGGAAATGAGGAGCTATATATATAATTATAGGTGGTAGAATCATATCATGCACGTCCAATTGTTCCTCTAAGCCTCTACCCATGTGAAGTGCTTGTAAGCCCCCACCTTTGTTTTCTTTGTCCCCAAATCAGACTCACATGGAGGGCATATCATGTCCCTTTTGCTTCTCTCTCTCTCTCTCTCTCTCTCTCTCTTAACTCACAAGTTTCTTTGTGGTTTCCAATCCATCATCATCTCATCTCATCATGTTGTTAGCATGCATCCATGTTTGTTTTGTTTAATGAATGAAAGTACTTAGGAGGGACACTAATAATGATTAGCGAAAAAAGTTTCAAATGCATGTTATAAATGTACCTTCATCTCTCACACGCAAAAAACTTAATTTCTCTCTCTCACTCTATATATATATATATATATATATATGTATATATGTCAGTTCAGGAACGTACTGGTCCGTTAACAGACCAATTCGTTAGAGAACGACTCCGTATATATATATATATTTCTTCTAGTTGTTCCAAAAAAATGACTTCATGAGTACTCTTTTCATGCAAATTAAAAAAATTAAAGTAGAGCTGCTGAGGTCAACGTAACCAATGGTGAACTCTACACCTATAGTCATTAGGGAATTAATTTATGTATTTGTTCTTCAAATATTAGTGAACTAGTCGTTATTTAATATTTCAATATATTTTTGAGTCATTTTTTGTAGGACAAAATTATATATATCTTGCACACAAGTCGTCTTTTGTAAGACAAAAGTTAAGTTGTAGTTGGGTCAGTATAACTTTGTCTATATTAGAATATTATTTTGTGATTCATTGATCATATGGACATTGAAAAACACCCTACCCCATCCACATTGTTGATGATATTACCATTTCTTTTCCTTTTATCACCAAACCCAACCCCATAGAAAAATTTAAATAATCCATTAGCGTGATCAAATGTTATCTTATCACGCTACAATGTTCTTAGTCATGTACCTTTAGCACCGACTGGCCAAGGAGAAATTTTAGTTTATATGTTCCATTACTTTTAATGTGTTAATCCATTTAAAGTTGGTTTTGAATGCAAATATATTTTGAATTATGTGATTGTTACCACATGCATGCTTAGGTTTTCCTCTTTTTCTTTTTCTTTTTTGAAGGAAAGAAGCACATTTTATATAAATGAAAAAATATATTCACTGAATGTGAGATTTAAAAGTCACAATATTTCAATTTTAATTAATAAATTAAGGGGCTATTTGTTTAGGACTTAATGTATCTGAATGGCTTGTGGTCTGAATCAGTCAGCCAATCAGTCCGTTTGTTTTGAATAAAATGATCTTAATGGATGAATCGGTAAGCCTAATTGAATTGATCGAATAAGCTGCAATTTTTTGGTTTAATCATTCCGAAGCCCATTTAATGACTTTTTTACACATGTTGCTCCTCTTTCATCTGTTGTTGCTGCTTTCGGTGAAGCAATCACTACAAGAAAAAGACTTATTTGCGACCGCACATCAACGACAGCTTGTGGTCACCAATGCGTATCAGCGACCGACTACGGTCACTAATAGAGATCGCACATAATATGGTCGCTGGATAGACGCCAGCGACCACTTTTAGTGACTGACATATCTGCGACCGTCAAATAGCGACCGATTCTGTTGCTAACATTGTAAGACCCCAACTTTTTATGAATAAAAATTTAATTTTCTCTAATTATTATTCTAAATAGTAAGGTGATAATTTAATAAATACTATAATTATTGGTGATATGTGCATATTTTACAAAGTAAGCAAGTTATCATAAAATATTCGTTGTGTCGGAGAATATTCGTTTAGTCGAAGAATATTCTTTATGTCGGAGAATATTCGTATGACGGCGTAATCATTGATGGACCCCACAACGGAATAATTGTCGTATATAGAAAGCGAATGATGTAATTTTTTTATAAAAATAACGGCAAAACTTGTACCGTTAAACTATTAAAATATCCGGTGATAAAAGTACAGTAATACGCGTTGTTGCACAGTAGCACACGGTATTGCACAGTAACTCTGATTATTGATTCTTACGTAAGAAGTCACTCAGTATTCAATAATTGACACAGTAGTTGATGCATAGTATCTCATATTATTGATTCAATTATTGTCACAGTATCATCTGCACAACATTTTATATTATTAAATTAATAATTGACACAACACAATTATTCATATTATTATTTGCATTGTTGACAATATCTAGAAAGTTCTGTCGAAGAAAGGGGTTAGGTTATTTAATTGCGCGCTAATAAGAAAAAATTCTTATCGAATAGCTCTTTCTTTCCTGAAAACGATCTATTTGTCAATATTGTGAATTATAATATTAATGATGAATAGTTGTTGAAAGAGTAAAAATGTGTATATTAAAGATAAGTGAATTGTGGTAAATATTTATTCAATTTTTGATATAAATAGAGGCGTTTGTCATGAAGCGCTTATTGTAAGTTTGACTTATTATTTCATGGGGAGACGTGCTAATTTTATGGACCATCGGTTGAAGTTTTAATAGTAAATCAATATGGACTGTCGGTTAAAGCTTTAATAGTAAATCAATATAAATCGTCGGATTAAAGTTTTAATAGTAAATCAATCTGGATCGTCCGTGAATCAGTTACTATTTAGTCTATTCTTTTATAAATAGAAGCTCATGTCTTCCTTCTTTCTTACCAATTCACTAAGCTATAAAGAGAGAAACTATAGAGAGAATAAAAGAGAAAGAAGACGAGTATTCTGCTATTACACTATTGCAGTATTCAACCTCCTAATAAGGTAAAGGATGTTATTTTTTCTTTCAATACTCGTAAAGGTTGTCATTCTATTTCTTATTAAACTGTGAGAATAACCTGTCTACGCTGACTACTGCATGCATGGTGAATAACACTTTGTATTCATTCCTTATTAATCTGTGAGAATAACCTGTCTACGCGGACTACCGCATACATGGTGAATAACCCTTTGTATTCATTCTTTATTAAGTTGTGGGAATGATCTGTTTACGTTGATTACCGCATGACGGGTGAAAATTCATTTGCAGTTTCTTATATTATTTCATTTCATATTTCTAAATCTAAACTTACTATTGCTTCTATAATTCCTGAAATGATTAGAAATTCCTTAAGGTTTGCGTTTCATCTAATATCATTTCACCGAAATATTAGTCTGAATTTTTTTATTAAATTATAATGTTGTCATATCGGGGTACTATTCATACGGTACTACTCATGAGTACTGTTTACAATAAAATTTATTTTTTTTTCTTTGGCCAAGTTATCTTTTATGAATTTTATTCTTGAAATTGGATCCATGTTTTGATCTTCATATTGACAATTTGGACATTCTTGAACTCTGGATAAATTGAATTATAAATCTCTAATATTTATCATTGATCTCACTTGATTCATTCTTTATATCATTGTCATAATTCTCACTTCCTCAGACTTAAATTTTGGTGAAAGTTATCTTTGGTCAGTAGTGCAAAGATGAACTATTGATTGATGAATATCTTTGACTCGTAGTGCAAAGATGGACAGGTGTTTGGCATGATAATGACCACTGGTGATACAAATTAATATCTTTGGCCCGTAGTGCAATGATAAATTATTGATTTAAAATATTTATTGATTGGTGTTATATGGATAAAATATTAATGATTGACTTTTAAATCATAGAAGATAATAGACAACATGTTCTACTTGACTCTTCTAATGAATTGCTATTTCCGCTGCAATTGTTTATCTAAAACTTGTTATCTATCATATTATGTCGGATTTTTTACTGTTGAGGACTAAAAATAATTTATTATTCATTATTTTAGTCATTTACTGGGCTAGTTGAGCTCACCCTTTTCTTTTCATTGTTCTCCTCAAAAAATGAGAGTGTCGCTGGGACTAGTCGGAGAGTGGAGTAATGATCCTAGATAGTTACTATAAAAGTCTTCACTACGTTGTAAAATAATGTGACAATAATTATAATGATGACTTAATTTGAGCATTGATATTTTCGTATTGCATACGACATAATAATTGTATTGAAACTCACAGTTTATGTGTGATCGTATTTTACACGACAGAGTAATAGTTGGAATATAAATATTTGTATTTGAATTCTGTACCATGTATTTTGGCGACTCAAAATAGGTTGTGTGGACTTATTTTGGGGGAGTCACGGGAAGAGCATGGTATTATTGGTAAGGGTTTAATAGTACAAATGATATTTTTTTAATTTCATGTATAAATAAATTTAAATTATAGTTTAAAATATGTTATTATTGATAAGGGTATAATAATTCAAACGATATTTTTTTTATCCAATTCTTTAATTAATCCTAAAAAAAATAAACATAACATGAGATTATTTTAAATTATTTCATGAATAATCCCATAAAAACAAATATTTGACTGAGATTTTTTAATCCTAAGATTAATAATTTTGAAATTATAATTCCATAGATTAAAATCTCAAAGTTATAATCTCAAATCTCAGTATTATAATCTTTACAAATAAATATCATTCAAGTGATTAAATTTTTTTTTTTTTTTTTTGGCTTGGATGTGCGATTAATATTCCGATACGAGTCAATAGGAAGTTAACACCTAGCAACAAATATCTTACTGTCTATCTTGATTAGGAATATGTTTTTAAAATTAAAAAAAAATGGGATCCCAAAAAATTATGAATATATACCGTACAAAGAAAGGAGGGGTACATATAGGACTATTGTTATCTGGAATTCTGGAAACAAAGGGGGAGAGGAGCAATTATTGCACGTGATTGGAGGAGCAAACAAGTCCCTACCTGTTTTTCCACTACTAATTTTATTTTTTTCTTTATGTATTTATTTATTAACAATGAAAGCCCCAGAATACGCGATTATTATTATGAAATGATAAATAAAACAAAGGATAAAATGTATATTGATGATCTTTGGTATATATTCAAGTAGTCATCCACTGATATCTCTCAAAATCTTTCTCTCTTTATATGGTCAGATGGGTGCGTCACACTACTCTTCCTCCGAACCTTACCATTTATCTCTCTATCTCTATGTCACCCTTCACTTTTCACTTTGAGTTCTTCTACGGGGACAGTCGAATTGGACATGGAAATTGGACATTTTGAAATTTTTATTTTTACTTTTGACTGTACAACACTGTTCTTGTATATGTATTCAAATTATACTTAAAATATATTTTTTTGCGAAAATTCCCGTTGGAATAAATACTATATATTTTTTGAGAGTCACAACAAAAACCAAAAAAATTAACTCAAAATGTCCAATTTCCATATCCAATTCGGCTGTCCGCCTAGACTTATTGTTTCACTTTTATCTTTGCTCTTTCTATTTTATATTTTTAGAGCCTAGAGAATTGCTGGGAGTTAAGACTGTAAAACGATCAAACAGTTCGGGCTCGATTCGTATTTGCTCGACTAAAAGTTTGATTCGAACTCGACTCGAAATATAAATGATTCAAATATGAGCAAATTTTAAAGTTCGATAAATTACTCGAAACTCCACAAATTATAATTTTCTATTGATACTCGGATCGTATTCGTTCGAAAAATTCAATCTGATCGGGTTCGATTCGAAATCGTACTCGACTCGGTAGTTAAACGAGTCTCAATCAAACTTTATTTTATACTTGATAAATTTTGTTAACTAAATATGAATAACTCAATACTCGGCTCGACTTACATCATTTACATCCTTACCGAGAGTATAAGTAATAAGAGAGAGAAATGGAATATAAAGAGGAAGAGGAAGAGGAAGAGGAAGAGGAAGAGGAAGAGGAGGAGGAGGAGGAGGAAGAAGAGGAAGAGGAAGAGGAAGATAGAAAAGAAGGAGAAAAGCATCTAACAGTTATCTCCATCAATCAAATCCATTATGCAAGTAAATGTGCAAAGCCATGAATACAATAAAGAAAGAATAGCAATGGGGAACACATCCACTTTTGGATGCTCTCAATTATTTTCTTCTCTCTCTTGTCATGAGGGGAGAAGGGTCATATTCTCCCAATTAGGCCGGCCCATTTGAAGAATAATGTGAGATTTCTATTTCTGTTATTTTAACGTTTATAGCATTTGCAGTTTTGTTATATTATATTTCAACTTTAAATAGCGTGTGTGAGTTGAATAAGTTGTGGTGTATAATAAAATATTTTTAGATAAATAAGATTTGAAATTCCAAATAAGCTAAAGAGATGTGTGGCCAAACTTGCCCATTGTTGTTTGTGTTAAAAATTCATGAATAGTGAGTCGATTTCACTTCCATGTTTGAGAAAATATCGGTTTCCAAATGAAACTTGCAAACCGGGGGGGGGGGGGGGGGGGGGGGGGGGGGGGTAATAACTTTTTATAAAGGGAGAATTTAAAATAATTCGTCATCTTTTAGTCTATTATTAAAAGAAGTCGGTTCGACCAGAGTATTAAATTGGACTATAAAAATTATGGGTGTGTTAAAGTTGTAATTATCAGTTATTTTAGTTAAAAAGAAAAAGAAAAGGAAATAATGAATTATCAGTTGTCTGTGGATAAACAAAAAGGTACTGAAGTTGAACGAGGGGGGGGGGGGGGGGGCATTACAGAAGTCAGAAGACATGGATGTGTGAGAAATAGAGGCAGGAGAAATGAGGGGGAGGGTGGTCCTCAAAACCCTATTATCACATTAATTAGGCCATTATATTGGAGTGAGCTGTGTCTCCAATGTGTAAAGGGGTACAATACACTGTTCATCCCACGTTGCTGCCTTCTGTACTTGGACTTGTTAATAACATTTGAATCATCGACTTCTATATCAATAAAAGTCAAGTATACCGGTGAACCAACTGGTCATCGGTCTCTTTGTATTAGTATACGACATAGAAACTAATATTTTCATAACAGAAAATAATATTTTCGCCTATATTCTAAAATGAGACTTGTTTTATTTTAAACCTCTCACTGCTTTTCTTTTTTTAAAAAAATAATATTTTCACAAACAAAAATAATAATTTCACAATCTCCTCCTCACATGTCTACTGAGCCATGAAAACACCAATTCCCGAAAAAATAGTAGAAAGATGACCAAAGTAAAATTTGTGATTTATACAAAAGAGGTTGTGCAAAATTAATTTTAGTTTTTGACCAGAGTGAGTACATGACAAACTTTGACACATGCAGCAAACAGGGATTGCAACCTAATTTTTCTAATTTGAGGGGAGGGGAGGGGAGGGGTTAAATTAAACAATAATGCTACTATCACATAAAAATGATCACATAAAACCCACATACACACATATGCATATTTCTGGGCCCTGCCTGGCACGTAGAGCCCATAATATATATGTGTGTATATGAATTTTATGTGACTATTTTTTACGTGATAGTAGCATTATTTTAAATTAAATTAATAACCCCGACACACCATACAAAGAATCAGCACAAAAGTACCAAAATTTCATTTTTACTGCAATGAAATGTTTTGCATCCACTTTCTTTCTGTCTGTCGACCAATTCAGAGCCTCCTCGGATTAAAATTAATCTAGTTATCAGCATTTCCACCCTAAGTACCAGAAAAGATAATGATCCCCCAACCTCATGGATACCATAGGTTGGGTGGTATGGAAACAAAATGCAGTTCAAATAAAAAGATTGAAATGTTTGTTCAAACTTTAAACATACTCCCTCTCTAATTATTAATCTATCCATCTGTAGTCATTAGCATTGGAGGTGTGGCTAAATTCTGGTCAAGTCAATTAAGTTTGATAAAAATCTAAAAGTGATTCTGTTGGGCCTAAAACTAGTATCGCTACAGCTTCATGTTTAATTGTTAGTGCCCTAAAAGATGAGCCAATATAGAGTACAACACACATACATAAACTAATCTCTCTCTCAATTGTACAAAGCTCGGTTAGAAGCTACTCACACTAGTAACGGTTGCCTCTCCCTCTTCCACGTCCCCACCATCCCCTGCCTCTTCCCCCACTACCAGTTCTCCCGCCATCATTTAAACCTTCTAGTGCTCTGTGTACAAGTTGGTTTTGTACCAGACCTCCTGCTCCACGACCCTTTTTGTTTGCGTTAGTGCTAGAACCATTACCAGCAGTGGAAGCAACCGCACGTTTCTGACTGCATGCACAAGGACAGGACCGTATTATTAACATTTATGATAATAACAACTGATCAACTAGGAGGTTGATGTATCTCATACCCGGTAACAGTAGCAGTTGTTGGAACCAAAGGTTTAGGAGCTTCTTTCCATGACAAGTTAATTTTTTGATCCCCAATGAACACGGGTAATTTTGAATGCAATGACTGAATTATAAAGAATGTTAGACAAACAAGAAAAGCACGCACAAACATGGATAGAAAGCATTGGAAAAAAGCATTGACCTGAGTCATTGCCAGTATGTTGTTGCAGCTACGAAGACCAGTGGTAGCTTTCTGTTTCTGTGTCTTCTGCAGATTGTAGACCCATTATAATCAGGAAATTGCAAAATATGTCACTAAACAAGAGTTCATAGCAGCTTAAAATGAAAATGGTAAGTGCAGGGAAAACCCACGACGACGTTTTTTTCTTCATCTGTTTTAGCAGCTGCCATCGCCTTGTTGTGCTCTGCCATCCCTTGGGTTAGTTTCTTCATCATAGCTCTAGTTAAATCCTCAGTGGTGCTCAACCTGAATCATCAGCAACCATAAGCTGCCTATTGAATACTTCAGGAAGTAAAAGACATGCAATAATGTCAATATCTTCAGATGTTTTGAAAGTGAGCAATCGGAAATGCTTGGTATTTGGATTCTTCTTGCTCATCAACATGAAATTTACAATTATAACTATTACCATTATTGTCATTGCTGATTGTTGCTTGTATTACTAAAATTATTTATATTATACTATAATTCCTTCTGTAAAGTTTTTTTATATTCACAAATAGGCACGACTTCTTCATTTCCATCATAGCACTTGTAGCCCAGGCTACAATTGTAGCCACGTACCTAATCATCAAATCTCTCAAAAGTGTCTCTTACTCGAAAAACAATATTAAACAAGATATGTGGATGAGGACTGGGATTCTGGTCCTCAATTGCACTGCACTACTAAACCAACACTTTAGATACCTCCAAACCCAAAATTTGAAATTTCACTAGGTCAACTTACAGCCAGGTGAAAGAAAGAAATGGGGGGTGGCTCCAATAGAATTTGAAAGTACACAATTTTCAAAAAAATAATGATTTATTAAACTTTACTCGGAATGAAACCTAAACTGTTTTATATGCCTTGACAACTAAAAGAGCCAAGTTCCAGCATAAGATTTTTCTTCATCTTGGCTAATAAAGAACTAGGGGTTTTGTTTATAGACGAGCAAAGTTAATTTTATGAAGAACCTTTCATTAAAGTCTTTATAGAACTCTGAGAAATCTTCCCCAAGCCTGTCCGATGGTTGGCCAGTGACAATCTTGTAGCCACATAGACTATTTGTGGCATTAGGAGCCTACAAAAATCAAAGACGGAGACATATATAAGGTATGATTCACACAAAGCAATTGGGCCAAATAAAAAACAATAGTTTCCTTACCTTGTGAGCTAGATGGTGAAAGGCGTACAGCAAGCACTCAATAAAAGTAAAATTAATCTCCTCAAGCTTTTTCCGAACCATTGTTTTCTGACAAGAAACTCAAGACTAGAAAATGTAAACAAAGAGCCATACACAAGTAGTATTCAAACTTGTAGGGGGGAAATCAAGAAAAGGTTTCCAAAGCATGTAGTTAGAAGCTGTTTAGCAAATAGGTAAAGGTTCTATACATGACATAGAAAATATGAATATTGAGGAATGCACATAAACTATTGGCACCAATAGCATTGTGGTTAACTGTGTGCTAAGCAAATAGTTACTCAATTAGTTGAGACACAACTTGTTCAATGATGTACTTACAGTATTCCGTATTAAATAATCAAACAGCCTTTATGTACGAGATACCTTTAGAAGTTGAACAACAGATGGAAGAAGCTGACGGCATTCCTGTGGCGCTACATGATGTGAACATTCTGCAAGGTTTTTGAGCAAGTCCCCTTTTCTTTCTTCAGGAAACTGAAAGGAGTAAACATACAAATCATATTAGATCATTCAAGCTTAGTAATTAAAACAGGAAAGAGAGATACGGGAAAATAAAAGTGGAACAACATGATCTAATGAGGTCTCAAAAAGACATTAACCAGAATAACCCACCCAAACCTCAACAGATACTACTTGAGCAACCAAATAATGTGAAGTTCAACTATTCAACAAGAAGCATATTAAATTAACTTACCAAACTACAGGAACATATTATACATTTGATAAAAAGAAAAAGTATAAAGGTGATAATAACTGATCTCGGACCTGAGACATTATTTGATGAAATTCTTAATGTAACAAATGTTATTGAGAAAACTCTGAACCAAGCAACGGATAAACTATATATTCATTAAATTAAATTAGAAAATCTGCCATGTTCAGTAAACTGTATTTTAATATAATTACTATGGAGCAACAAATATAGTCGGAAAATTAAAATGGATCAGATTGGTTACAGTGTGAAATAAGCATTACCATGTCAAAAACAGGTATGATGTGTTTGATCAAATAGTTGATGAACTTGCTGCTTGATGCACCCCTCTAGTAAAAAATAGAACTTGGTTAAATACATGAATCACACAAACACAACACAATACACCAAGACAATATCAATCACAAATAAATTTAATACCTTAAAAAGAGGAAGGGCCATATACAGGCAGGATATTAACCTGTTGATGTGATCACCATCTGAAACCTATAACAGGAAGGGGAGTTATATTGCAAGGTTGAAAAGTACAAATACAATTGCCAGAGAAAACAATTTTTTATGGTCTAACTACAACAAAATGGTTAGCACACCACAGATTCTACAGATTTACATTCAAACTAATCAAATGTATTCCCACTAAAGAAATACTGCCTCCATCCCATGCAATTCTTTCTGGATGATCCAATATGATTGTTACTTTTTATAACCTATGCAACATCACTACAAATGGACAAAATTGTCCTTTGCAAAATATATGTGCTCCCCACAATATATTAGAAATCCATACAAATTTGTACAGGACTATAAAAGGTACAAGCAGGTTTTTCCTCAAACTCTGTGCCATGTTAACCATGACACTCTAAACAAAACGAAGGATACTTTTCCAATACAATCTACTAAGTCCTGAGTTAAGTCAAGAGTTGTCCTTATATTAATAGTTCCTCATTTATCTCTTTGAAAACCATTAGATTAACAAGTTACCTATAACATGTTTAAACTATTTGACAGTTATAAGAGTACAGAAATTAAAATCATTTAGGAACTTAGGAAATTGGCTAAACTTCAAGATGGACATTTGGGACATTCCCAGGTCACCTTCTATGTTTCAAAGAGTCTATTTAAATGTTTATGCATAGGTTCAATTTGTTGGTCAGAGTAAAATACTGTTTATTATGTTTATGCATATGAGGGTATGTTCAACATTTACTGGATATCAGTTGTACTTGAGTCATGGTTGTTACTTTATTAGTTCATGGGTTATTAGATCTTTTCGTATGCACTTAATAAGTTTCTAGTTAAACTTTTTTTGTTCAGTAAATAATATCCTAAAATGAGTCCAAAGTACTAATAAAGTTTAGGCATTATTTTCTTAAAAGCAAACTAAAAGAACTAGGACTGCCTATATGCTATTGAAACTTGAGAACTTTTAGAGCTTTACTAGGTATTGTGTGATGCAATTCAAAACCCTAAGTTTGATGCCTATGGTATCTAGGTGTGATACCTAGAGTTTTCTTCTTTCATCCTACTTTTACTTCAGTATCCTACATTATGAGGCCTTCAGATAACTCACAATCAGATCTAAAGCTATTTGAAATAGTTCTATTTGACATGCCCAGTCACCTCCACTTCAAATCACTCAACCTGAACCCCAAAATAAAAACTTCAAAAATATCCAAGTACTGCTCACAGAACTAATCATACAGTGACGTCATGATATCAACTTCTACCACTGTCGCGACCAATTATTAAAATGAAATACCACCAGAGTGACATATACAGAATAAGAAAGGAAGCACTTGCATCAAATTGTGCATCTAGGTCGGCCTGTCCTTCAATAATTTCAACAAGCTCTTGGATACGCTCTGCTGGAGCAGTCTGTCCAAATAAGCTCATGCTTCTCAAGAAGTCCATGAACATCTTAAACTCTGCCCCCGTTACATCTTGCAAACTCTACAATCGCAAGCAAACAAATTGTCAAATATATTCAACAATACTCATGTCTGAAAATATAGGCATTGAAAAACCGAAGAGAAAGACTTGCACAAGAGTTTGGCATGTATAACAAGAAGCAGAGGTACGAAAAATAAAGGTATATATGGCATACCTTTTTCACTAAATCAGTTATGTGCCTCTCCATTTCCTCCCGTGGCTTCAGCAATTCTGCCTTAAGTGGAAATACCTTTAAAATATCATTGGTTATACTTCAACATATAGCAAAAAATGTGTGTGTGTGTGCACGCGAATAAAATATTTGAAATCATCTCACCTTATCTCTGATAAAGCATAAAACCTTTTCACGAACGCTTTCATCACTGCCAGGCTCCTCAGCACTTCCAACATGCTTAAACAGAACTGTTATAGAAGCTGCAGCAGAAACACATAACGCACAAATATATTAAGTATCCCACAGGTACAACATGACTCATGACTTGCGAGAATCATAATGCAGATCAGGTAAAGGCAAAAGCTTGAGATGACAACTTTGATGTCATGTGTCCAAATCTAAGTACAACCACTTGGGAAAACACTGTAAAATGTTGACTATGTACCTCAGCCACCCATCATAAAACCCTCAATCAACAAATTATGAAAGGTAATGTACTTTTCTCATACATTAATCCCTGACCTGGTCAGAAATTGAAACATACACCTCACCTATCAAGGGTGGCAGGAGAACCTTCAAGATTTACTAATGTGTCCCAAATTGGTACTGAAAAATGTATCGTACAAACTCTCAGCAGGAGAAGAAGGCGCTATTTTCAATCAGTTCTATTTTGATGTCGACCAAATTCCTATGACTACAGTTTTGCACCCTTAAGTATCAAGGCTGCTAGCAGTTAAGAGTAATAGGTTATCTTCAAAATTTAGAGCCTTTGTCCAAAAAAGTTCTTATATAATGTCTAAGAGTGATAAAACCATTGGTGCAATATAACCTCTTGTAGCAAGTAAGATATTGAAAGATTACTTTAATTCTGTCAGAAGTAACCATTATTCTAATTTCATATCAGATTAAAATAGATAACTCATCACCACCATATGCTCTAATGCCAAATATTCAGTTTAGATGTCCCACCAGGAGACACGCATGAGCATATCCCATCTTACAACTTTTACAGAAACACCAAACTCAATCCAAGACTTCCTTGAAGCAAATCCCCTGGTAATTCCAAAGAGACCTTTGGATATCAGAATTGCATCGCTGGCTCAATGGCAACAACAGCAGCAACTCCTAAATCATATGTTCATGCCAGCAGTAAACTCTAACTCATTCAACTTATTGTATGTGTGCCATTGGAAACACTCCCAATATAATAATTGTATGCAAACTGCCATAAGCTAAAAATATTCCATATAAAGAAATGAATCAAATTAAACTCATCATATATTATACATGTTGCATGGTATCATACCATCACTACAACTCTATGTCACCTGTTATACCTCAATATCGAAGATATATATGCAGTTGATGAATTGAAGTTGTAACGAAAAATAAGGTAATATCTAAACTATGCATGTTGCATCCTGAAAACTCTAACTAGAATTCTATGCAATCTACTGCAATTTCAACATTAAATTTTTAACACATGCATTGTATAAAAATGTATTGCTGTAACAATAAATTATTCAGTATAACACAGATTTATATGATTCTCCAACATAGATATACGTAATAATCCTGGAGGCTGGAGCTTATTATAGTCCAATAATAAATAAAAGTTTAGAATCCGCAAGCTTCCAATCATCATATAAAAAGACTTACTCTTTACATCCTGTCGCAACAAAGACATAAGAGCTTTATGAACTGCGTCACGCTCCACATTTTCACCTGGAATAAAATATAATAAAGAATTAAAAAGTAATAAATATCAAAATAAAAGATTAAATAATAAAGAAACACAGTTTAAACAATGAACACATATTACCTGCTGGGAGGAGCTGACCTAGCACATCAACAATCTTAGAAAGATATTCCGGAGTATCCTTGCAGAAAAGTGGAAGTCCACGAATAGCTTGTACACGCACCTAAGTCCATGGACAAAAGCTAAAATTTAAATTATCTTCCAATCATTCCATCTGTCCTAATTCCAAAAACCAGAATTCAAGTTCTTTCCAGTACCTCCAAAAGTGAGAGTTCACTTAAGTTCCTATCCTAGATTTGGTTTTTAGAAGTAAAATCTTATAATTGCACATACTAAGATAGGAGATTAAGAAAAAGTATTGCACTAACGCATAATAATGAAACGCCAGCATATTAATAATCTCGATCGATATCTATACTTTATTTAGCCTGACTACAAATAGATACTAAAATTTATCAACAAACACACTATATTGACATGATTACATAACATAAATATGAAAAAGAGTATTTAAGTAGCATAAACGTAATCATATATAAATTAACAGGGTAGGGAGCTACAAACCCCAAGCTCCTCATCTTCACAGAGATTAAAATGCTGATCAATAGCTTGTACATAGAGAGTTGGGAAGTGCTTAAAGAATCTTGGAATAAGCTGAGCAGCCAATTGTTTAGCTTTTACACTGCCTCCAGCTGCTTCAATTATTCCCTTATAATCCTTTACATTCTGTTTCAAAATTTCAAACATAAATACAAAATCGATCATAGAACTTTTTTTCTAAATATTGGTTAAACCCTAGATATATAAAGAAGAAAAACACGGTGAAGTTGAAAACTGACCTGCGACTTGTCAGTCGCCTCATTGAGCCGTCCTCCGTACTCGTAGAGCTTATCGACGTCGTTTAAACTTTCGGAAGCTTCCGCCATTGAAGACAGGAGCAAAATTAAGCAAAGCTATATATATATATATGTATGTATATATAATAGCTGAGAGGTTTGAGAAGAACGAAAGGTGAATGAGGATTAGGAAGCAGAGCTAGGGTTTTGAGAAGGTTTTGTATTGAGAGAATAAAGATGAGCTCAGGGCATTGGGACTTATTAGCTGTGGCCTGTGTAAGAGGGAGGGGAGCTTTTTGCAGTCGGGATTGATTCTGTGAGGTAATTCCACTGACACCCCTTAAGTTTTATCTAACTCTACTAACACCCCAATAGTTTGCTAATATTCACTTTTCTCTGTCTTTTGGTTCCCCTGGTGGGTTCCCGGGAGCATGGAGGTAATTTTCAAATGAAAGGCATATTTGTAATTGTGCAATTGTGCTCTACCTTATATAGTTATATTTTAGAAAAAGACAATGGTTAATTATATGTCATTTTCTACCTAAAAAAATAATATTAATTCATTAAAGTAAATTGCTAATATTAAATTGAAATTATTTAACTTGATTAGTTAGTGTTAAGTAACTTTAAAATCTATATATTGTAATAAATTTTAAGATATATATTTGTACTTATTTTATTTTATTTGGATAAACATAGAATACCTAAATCATTTTGAATACCGACATGCATACAACGCTTTGGGATAATTTACAGATCTCTTTCCAGTATATAATCAAAAAAACTGATATTTTCATATTTATTTTTAATATTTCTACATAATACTCACTCACATTAGCATATAGTGTGTCTCACTTTCATGTGATAAAAAATCATGTAAAAATATCAAAAACACGTATAAAAATAATACTCCCCTTTTATCAATTGCCTTTTTACATAATTGACTTCTACTTTTAAAAAGAAAGTGATATATTGCAAATGTTTATGTTGATTTTTTGATTAAAGTTGCAGGTATATCTTCAAAGTGAAATTATGTACTTGCAAATAGTGTCAAGTCTTCTCATTTTTGCAAATTAGAATAGAAATTCCAATATTCAGAACTTGCAAGGAGAAAGAACATGTATTCTAAAATTGAGAGGCATTCTATAAATAGTTGCCATAGTATAAATAAATGCACCAAACCTCCTAACTCCTACTGATGCTGGAGGTCCAAAATCTGATTGTTACCGACTCTCCACTGAAGTTGGTCGCCATGGAGCGTGCAGGGTAAATGTGCATCAGACTATTGACGGACAGGAACCAGGAGGAGCTTTTATTATCACATGGGATTATTGACGGACAAGAACCAGGGGGTGATTTTATTATCACATATGCATCATTAAAATACATCATTTATATGTGTATATATATATATGGGCAATATGACCATATACAACTGTGTATATTTTATTTGTGCACACTGCACAGTCTACCAAAACTAAGTCGTTTTGGCATATTTGTTTTTTAAAAAAAAATCTGTCCTCTCAAATCAGAAATCAAAAATAAATATGCCAAAACGACGTAATTTTGGCCAACTGTGCACAAATAAAACATACACAACTGTGTATGGTCGTTATTCCATATATATATATATATATATATAACTTATTCTAGAATGTACATGCAGATCAATATTATTGTAGGCAAGACCATTGCCTGTGTTGATACTCGTGAAGTGCATAATTGTCAAACCAGTCTAGTTCCATTTTCAGTGTGCATTTGTTAATTCTTTGCTTTCACCGTTTGCAGCTTCGTGCTTAAAATGGGACCTCAAGCCAATCCAACACTGGTAATAATCACTATCCATATAGTGAGACTCAAGAGCCCATGTGCAGATTCGGGGTATTAGACTAGATTCAAACATGAAGGCCATGGTATTTGCTATTCTCTGAGGACCTACTTTGTTACCAAGTGAAACTGTAGCCTGTAAACAATTAGAAAGGTGTCTATTAATATATGTATTGAAAGTAAACCAGCGGTTGATGAGCTACAACAACCAGTCAATCACTTCCGATGGGTGATTTACCATAGACTATTCATGAACAAAAGGCTTAGGCTTACCTCAAATGTTTTCGTATCAGGACCATGGGGAGTCATGCAGCTGTGCAGGCTCGCGCCACCTGGGAGAAACCCATCAACTTTGGCCTGGAAACATGTTAAATCTATGTTTTATAAAAACCAGTACTGAAAATGTGTATTACGAAGTACAAACTTCCTGTGTCTAACGTTTCTCATCCGTAAGTATCAAGTATTAGTGCTGCTAGAAGTTTAGATTAGAAGAGAATGAGCCTACCTAAAGCCAACCACAGATTGTAAAGAGAAAGCACTTCATCATATTGCACCCAAAAAAAAAGAAAGAGAAAGCACTTCATTCGTTAGGATGTTTAAGCAGTAATTAATGAAACCCAATGATGAAATGAACTGCCTAAGTGCCTATTGTAGCGTGAACCAGAATAGGATAATTCAAAATTTTTAAGTGGATGGAAATTGACACCAGCCAGTGACGCTATGATCATTGACCAAGGCACCATAATACGTCAATCCAGTGGCATTCATCAACTCTAGAGTAGCCAACCTAGATGCCAAATCAAACTATGAACACACATCCATGGCATGTCTTTATATATTCCACTTAACACTATGAAATGGCTTTCTTTTTCCAAGATATAAGGAATTGTATTTTAAACTTTCTTATGTGTCCTAGAATATACTGATGTGAAATTTAGCGCTTTTGTCCAATAGCAAAGTTCATCTCATATAAAGTCTAGGAGTGATGCAACCATTGAGGCAATAGAATCTCTTGTAGCAAGGAAAATATAGAAAGACTCCTTAATTCTCTATCAGAAGCAACCATTATAATATGAAAAAAAAATACAGAAGAAATTAATTGCAAGAATAAAATAATTATAACAAGGAGGCCTTTTATGCCCACCCCACCCAAACCAGAAGGGAGAAAAAAGAGAAGTGATAATAAGACACACAAAGGAAAAAACAGTTTAAAGTCATGAGCAATTTTTGATCACAAAAAATGTTTTGATAAAGTTAGTGCCAAAGTCATTATGTCGCATATACAAAAACTTTACCTCGTATCCTCCATAAATAAGACCCATAAATTCGCTCATACAATTGCGGTGGTAATATGGAGGTCGGAAAGTATGTTCAGCAACCAACCATCGTGGAGGGAAAATGACAAAATCAAGTAATGCCACACCAGGTTTATCAGTTGGTGCTGTCAGTACTGCATTTGATGTAATCAATAAAACCAGTCCAAAACATGTTAAACATGAATCATCAATAAAATGTTAATAAAAAAAATCCCCAGCACAAAGGAATCCTAATAGATAATACCGACCCGTATTTATTGATGGATCTCCGTGATCCACCAAGACAGTATTATAAGGGCAGAACTTACTTAGGTCATACTGCAAGCAATAAGAAATAATACATCAGGCATAGGGAGATGTTAAATGTTACTTTATCCTGTTTCTTAACAAAAATAGAAATGAAGTAAAATAGATAAATAAATAATAGAGGGAACTGTATGGAGCAAAAAAAACAATCATTTATCTCAATGAGAATTGAAATCAAAAACGGAAACCCACCTTATAAGGGACATAATTACCATGCCAAGCAACCACATTGAATGGAGAGAAATCTTGTTTTGCAGTAAAGAGCTCGCCACCATACTTTTGTACAATGGTGAAACCTGGACGAACTCTCTCTTCAAACCAAGCTGTGGGAACAAGGAAATCCCTGGGATCAGCAAGACCATTAGCACCTACCGTGAATAGAATAACCAGTTAGACAAATAACATGAGTTAATGAGAAACTCTTAGAAAACATTGGAAATTATGCAATCACTTATGCTCACACCATTGGTTAAAGTTAAATACCTATTGGACCAAGGTCGGGAAGCTGAAAATGGGTACCAAAAACCTCAGAAACATAACCACGTGATGGACCATCTGGCAGGTTAACAGCAAAACGGAATCCTTGAGGCAAAACAACTACTTCACCAGGAGACACTAGCAGACTTCCGCATTCAGTAGTGATCCACAGCTCTACACAACCAGTGTAATGGATAGGTAAGAAGTTTTTGGATAATATACAATTTTTGATATAATGCCTCGAAAGTTACACCACAATTTTAATCAAAAAGAAGGGACAACAGTTTGTGTGAATCATGTTTGCTTTAAGGAAAATGACGTGGAAGTACTTAATCTACCAAGAACTGGTCGAGGTAATCGTGAACTTTTGTAGAAGTCCAACAAATGTCATGGAAGTAGCTGTCTGGAGTTATAACAATGAGTCATAATATAGAACAAAACAGTTATTGATCCTTGGGCAACGGTAATGGAATTCTATTATGTAGAACTTAAAGATCCACAGGAATGTTTAAACATTCATTTGCGTAATCATATCATGCATCACCTTCAAAACAAATCCATAGTGAAGGAGAAATTTTGTTTCACTCTTAATGATGCAAACTAAGCACGTCAAGTTGTAATCTCTCACATGATCAAGACTTTACAAGAGCCGCAGTGAAGTAGCGAACACAGATCAAAAGAATGATTATATGTCATACATCAAAACTCTTTCAGCTAATAAGTTAAGTGTGCATGCATTTGAAGGCTTAAAAAGTGATTTGGCTATGAACCTTAAAAACATACTCTCTTCATCCTCAAAAGAATGAGCTACTTACATTTTTCACACATTAAGAAAAGTAGAATGCACACATTAAGAAAAGTAGAATGGAGGAAAGAAAAATAAAAATGTTCTAAATTTATCCTTAGTGGCCCTACAAAATTACATAAAGTGACGAGTCCTTTTATTTTTTATACTAATGAACCCTACTAAATGACATACTTACCATTACCGTCGTCCTTGAGGACAAAAAAAATTGTACTTTAACTCATCCTTTTGAGAACGGAGGGAGTATAACTATTACTTACTTCCTTTTTGAGGCACTATCAGAAAATCACCATCAGCATTGCAGAAGGCACAATTGTCCATTGATTTGTTGGCAGTGTACCTAGATTGGCAAGGACTTCTTTATCAGAAAGCACAGGTATCACAATTTTCATGACAAAATCCAAATCTATTTTAAGAGAGTAATAAGACATAGTTTAATATCCATAGTTTTTGTGTTCTCTTAAGCAGGGGAAGATCTAGTCATTTTACAAGGTGGTTAATTCCCCACCATGATTTTGGGAGAAAGAAATAGTGCTGCTAAGAAAGATAAAAGTGTATATATATATATATGGAAATTTTCTCATCACGATTTTGATAGAAAACAATGTGCACCAACATCAAATTTTGACCACCTTGATGCTTATAAATCTTCCCACCTTAAAAAAAAAAATTGCCTCCACCACTGCTCTTTAGCAGTAATTCTTGCAGGAACTCCAACCCTCATGACCTGAATGCAGTCTAAAAGATATATTTATGCTAGTCTCAGTTACAATTTAAATGTGCAGTTGTTAAGGCTAACTCATGGCATTTTGCATGGTTTTCTAAATGAGATCATACTATGTGATAGTCTTATCAACATTTTAATTTATATAGATTGCATATGCTATTCTTCCTAACCATATCTGATCTACTTTCCTATGATACAAAATCTAAAGATATCAGTTTCAAAGTTTGAGGTACATCCAGAACATACCAAAGCAAAATTAAAAAAATAAATAAATTAATACATGACTATAAGGAAAAAGCATGTTGCTTGCAACTTCAAACTTGAACAATTGCCAACATAAATTAAATTATTTCCCCAAACCCATCGAAGAAAGCAAATGAATATGCATTAGACTGACACATGATTATCAGCGCACAATTAAGAAGACACACTAATGCAAGCAGCAAAGTACTAAGAGGCGAAAAAATTACATGTGAATTGCATAACCATGTCGAAGATATGAGCTTCCAGCTCCACAAACAGTGTACGTTCCATCAATAAAATCAGTGGGTGCGTCGGGAATCTCAGCAGGTTTCCACCGCAGCTGAGTTGGAGTAGCAGAACTGTTGGACTGATTAAATTCACTCACAAGCTTCCCGTGATTCGGAACTCTAGGTTTAAACGGTTCATGAGTAACCGATGGCTTGATCCGGTACAACCAACTAAATGAATAAAAAACCAAACCCTTCACCTTAAAACAAAATAAAATTAATAGACAGAAATTAAAACTACAAGCAATACGAAGTACGAACCTTCGCTGATTGATCTTGCGAGGAGCGGTAAACGAGGTGCCGGAGATTTGCTCGGCGTAGAGACCAAACGGACAGACAAGAGGGCTGTTCTGACCCTTTGGGAGAGCTCCGGCGATCGCCTCCGACGAGAAGTGGTTTCCGAATCCGGACTGGTACTCCAAATCTGCCGGAAAATTGGGACTAGGTGAAGTATTGGACTTGTTCTCCATGATCAGCTTATTGAGCTAGGTGTTAATCTGCAGTGATAGTGTGATATATACTATATATGAATATGGATTACTATGAAACGGTGTTGCGTGAGAGAAACGTACGGAAGATGAGGAACTTCCTTTTCCCAGGCGAAAATAATCACGATAACATTCATTAGGGAATTGCTAATTATTATAGACCTGTTTTTTTTTTTGGGTTATTGTACTATTAATATTTTCATGAAAACGGATATTTTTACAGTATTTTTTTCCCCTGCATGTGGGATTTATTTTTTAATTAAATATTGATATTAATTTGATTACAAAATTGGCTCCATATATAAAAATATTAAAAAATAACGTGAAAATATCACTTTCCTTAATAGAAATGTCACCTTTTTTTTCATTATGCTCTTTTTTTCCTAGAAGACATCTATTATTAAAAAATATACTGTACTATTAAAATAAACATAATATTTAAGTTACTGGCCTGGAATTTAGATAGAAGACAAATCTGTATATTCTTTTTTATATATATATATAATAATAAGTATTTATGATGTCCATTAGTTATAATAAGTTTCCTTATTGTTTTTCTCTCTAGTAAATATCTTTAATTTACATTATGGATTTGAAGTCGGTTCTTTTACTGAGTTTTAAAATTGACATAAAAAATAGATGTTTTTCATCCGATTCATTTGTTACCGATTTTTTTAATAAATGGAAAAAAACGGACGTAAAATTTAACCATTTTTCTCGCCAATTGTTTCTGTCAAAAAATGGTCGTAAAACTAAACAACGTATAAGCTTTTATAATTTCTATTATATCCTTTAGATTTTACACATAATAAAACGAATATAAAAATAAGTTGGTAACTTAAACTTAACATTTATTTTTTCCATTTATAAAATCAACAATAATAATATAGAAAACATACAAGTTTTCAACAAAAAAAAATCTATTATTTTCTTTTCCGTGCCAAACTCAAAAAACAAAAGGCAAGACTATTTGATAAAATAATAATCAAATATATTGTGAATGTTTATATCGATTTTTTAATTGTCAGTTACGTGAATAAGTTTTAGTAGTAGTTTTTTTTAAAAAAAAGATATGTAATAAATGAGGTACTCCTATAATTCTTACAAAATTTCGCATTTGTAATTAGGCATAAAATAATCACACTACATAATAAGACTGATAATAAAAAATCATATTTGAAGAAGAGTAGTGCTATTTATTGGGATAAATTTACTCAAAATTATATTTGTGAAACTTGTAAATTTACAGGATTAATAGGAATTATAAGAGAATCTCACTTATTACATATCCATTTAAAAAAATTATTTCTAATATTTATCTACCTAACTAGTAATTAAAACGTCGACTTAAACATTCGCAAAATATATACATCATTATTATCTATTGTTAAATCTTACCTGTAAAATTTAAGATTTATTTTTTCCATTTATAAAATCAATAACAATATTATAGAAAGCATACAAGTTTTTTTTCAAAAAATCTATTATTTGCCTTTACATTCCAAACTCAAAAACAGAATGTAATAATAAAAGGAGAATGATATATATATATATATATGTGTTAATTTTTGACTTAAATTAAACACACACACTATCTTGACTGCTGCAAAAGATTTAACCTAGGACCCTAATCCATCAATTGAGCTAGAGATTTGGTGTAAGGAGGATGATATATTGCTAATATTTATTTCGACTTTTTAATTATCAGTTGTGTGGAGAAGTTTTAGTAGTTTTTTTTTAGAGATATTTAATAAATGGGGTAGTCCTATAATTAATACTAAGTTTTGCAATTGCAATTAGGCGTAATTTTTTTGCACTACAAATTAGGACTAATAATAAAAAATCATGTTTGAAGAAAAATTATATTATGTATTGCGATAAATTTACACCGAATTATAATTGTAAAACTTATCCAAGAATTATAGTTGTAAAACTTATCAAATAATAAATGCAGGATTCGATTAACCTCTATCAAATCAGTAATTAAACAACAGGGAACAAATAATTCAATATTTATTCCCTTTCAAACAATACAAATAAATAAACAAACAAATTATCGAGTTCTACAAAGTTTAATAAATTAACGTGTAAAGTATCTTTAAAAGTTAACTTTTCATTTTTAGCATTATTAAGTTTGTATGTGCAAGTAAAATAAAAAATGAATATCGTTGTAACAAATTCGAAAACTAATTATTTGAAGGACCCGATATTTGTTTCATTTTAAATACGTTTAAGAGGAGGTTAAAAGGTCCTCTTAACATGTGTCCTAAGGGCACATGCTAAGCACACAGTTCAAGAGAATATTCTCTTGAACTGTGTGCTTATTCCTTTAATTTTTGTATTTACACAAAGTCCAAGGGAATATGCACACAATTCAAGAGAATAATTCCTTGAAACGTGTGCTTAGCATGTGCCATAAGGGCACATATTAAGAAATTCCAAGGTTAAATTGTTATGTTACACTAATTACTATGCATTTATAATAGTGTTTGACATATGCGTTGATCCATATTCGTTCATATTCATTTATGTGCTATCTTAGTATACCACCAAGTGTTCTTTTAATTGAAATTTCTTAACACGTGTCCTTAATGCAAATGCTAAACACACAGTTTAAGAGAATATTTTATTGAATTGTGTGCATGTTCCCTTTTAATTTACCACACAAACTCAATTACCACACAAACTCAATTTTCCTGTTATAGTAGATAACATCTAAATTGCATTTTATTATTTATATATTGAATTTGTGAATTATAAATTATATATACATACACAGAACGAATCTAAAACATACCTCTTAAATAATGATCGGGTATAATCCACCGACCCCTACATGGATAGAAGGCCTGGGTCGAGAGGAGCTTACCGGGCCCAGTGGGTCGAAGCCAGGATTGGGGTAGCAGAGTTCGGGATCGGGTATTTGAGCTCTTTGGGCCAGAACCCAGACCCAGCTGGTATTATTCGGATTGGACATCCTAGTCCCACGGGACCGGAGCCCAGGCCAACATGACGATGTTCGGGGTCGGATTACCGAGCCCTTCGGGCCGGACTGCCGAGCCCTTTTGGACGGGGTTCAGACCACTTTGGAAGGCCCATACCGAAGGTTATTTATCAGATGGAGCCCGGAGCAATAAAGAGTCTAAAGGATTAAGAGTCTTAACCCTAATCCTATCTCAATACCAACTCCTACAAGGCGAGTGGTTGGATAACCACCAACTTGTACTTTTGAAGGAGATTGTGTTGGACCCAAACAATGGTAACTGTCATGTTTAGGAGTTCTAATTCGACTGGGACAGGGGATCTAGAGGCGGTGAGAATGACTATAAATACAAGGTTTGACCTAATGGTAAAAGGTAATATTCACTTGAGCACTATACACTATTGCCTCCATTGTTAACCTTATAATCAGCCTGTACTTATTCTCACACCGGAGCCATCACCCGGCGGCCACAGCCGTCAAGCTTCGCTTGTGACGTGTTATTGTGCAGGTTTGAGCGCGCGAATTTGGTGATTGGACGCGCCGGCAAAACTTGGCGTTAACATTTGGCGCTAGAAGGAGGGCCTGAACCTCCGAGGGGTAGAAGTATCGGGCCGGACCGAATGGGGAGGGGGGTAAGAGACTCATCAGCGCCCTTCGGCTTGAAGATTGTCCCTACAGAAACAAGTAGAGACACCAGGAAATTAGAAAAACAAATCAGAAATTAATGCTCGAAAGAGATTAAGATAGAATACTCACATTCGTGCCTGTACAGCCAGGCCTCGTCGGCCAGAGTATCCAGGCTCCACATGGTCTCCTTCACCTTCCGATAGAAAGATCGGAACTCCTCCCTTCGGTCGGTGGGGAAGGTGGTCACTTTCACGATAGGGTCTTCGGGAGTGGCCCAGTTCGGGAGAAGTTGAAGATCGGTCCCTTTGACGAAGATCCACTGATTGTGCCAACCCTTGTTGCTGGAAGGAGTTTTGGCAAAGGTGGATCGGCCGGAGACACGGTTCAGTTGACGAAAACCGGGCTCTTTGGATTTGCCGACCGAAAACAAGACGAAGAAAAAATCAAGACCAGGGGTGATCCCTAGTTCTTGACAGATAGCTATAAAGCTTATCAAGTGGATGTATGAGTTCGGCACAAGTTGTGCGAACCCGATCCCAACGAAGTAGAGAAAAGACACGATAAACTCGTGAAGAGGAAAACAGATACCGTACCTCAGAGCATAAGTGGGGATGGCCACCCATTTGCCTTCGGGGCGCCAGAACATTATCTCTTCGGTTCGAGGTGCCCGAAGCTTATATTCTGGGGGGATGTTGAAGAGGGCTCGGGCATCAGAAATCTGGGACGGAGTAATGGAGGATGTTGTGTTGACATGAGAATAGTCCGCCTCAGAACGGTAGACAGACCGGATCCGTGCCTCGGTTCCATCAGCCGAGTCTCCGGTGGGAGCTTCCGGTAAATCAACCGGCACCAAGTCAGTGCTGGCGATGGTAACGGCGGCGGCCATTTCGATGGCGTTGAGGGTGGCTTCAGTGGTAGGGATCACGGCGGTGGTGGAAGCAACTGGGGGGATGCCGGAGTCAGCCATTAGAGCAAATTGGTGGTGGAAATAAGGCGATTTGGGTGGTAAAAGGGCTGACCGGAGTAAAGGAAGGTTCTCGCCGGAAATCATGCTAGCCGGAAAATATTTTGAAATGCGCTTAGAGACAAGAGAGTTCGTAAAGAATGGTTGTCGTGGGGTGGGGAGGTATTTATACTGATGCTACACGAATCTCAGTAGGCGGCTAATAATGACGTTGGGCCGTTCATTTCTTGTGTATCGTGTACTGCATTAATTAGGTCGGTTGGATTACCCAGACGCCTCTTCAAATCTCTCATTAAATATCCCATTAAAAGCTTGTTATAATGAGAGACTGGGGGGCAATGATCGGGTATAATCCACTGACCCCTACATGGATAGAAGGCCTGGGTCGAGAGAAGCTTACCGGGCCCAGTGGGCCGAAGCCAGGATTGGGGTAGCAGAGTTCGGGATCGGGTATTTGAGCTCTTTGGGCCAGAACCCAGACCCAGCTGGTATTATTCGGATCGGGCATCCTAGTCTCACGGGACCGGAGCCCAGGCCAACATGACGATGTTCGGGGTCGGATTACCGAGCCCTTCGGGCCGGACTGCCGAGCCCTTTGGGACGGGGTTCAGACCACTTTGGAAGGCCCATACCGAAGGTTATTTCTCGGATGGAGCCCGGAGCAATAAGGAGTCTAAAGGATTAAGAGTCTTAACCCTAATCCTATCTCAATACCAACTCCTACAAGGCGAGTGGTTGGATAACCACCAACTTGTACTTTTGAAGGAGATTGTGTTGGACCCAAACAATGGTAACTGCCATGTTTAGGAGTTCTAATTCGACTGGGACAGGGGATCTAGAGGCGGTGAGAATGACTATAAATACAAGGTTTGACCTAATGGTAAAAAGTAATATTCACTTGAGCACTATACACTATTGCCTTCATTGTTAACCTTATAATCAGCCTGTACTTATTCTCACACCGGAGCCATCACCCGGCGGCCACAGCCGTCAAGCTTCGCTTGTGACGTGTTATTGTGCAGGTTTGAGCGCGAGAATTTGGTGATTGGACGCGCCGACAAAACTTGGCGTTAACAAATAACATACATCTCTTAAATAGCATACTTATATTAAAACTACGTTGTTTTGAAGATTTTTTTTACAAAAATAAAATAATATTAAAAGAGATAGGTTCCATTTGCTTTTATTTTATTTACAAAAATGACACCTACGACCTTACTTATTTTTTAAATGAATATTTAAAACGACGTATTTTAATAAAAAGTATGTTATTTAAGAGGTACGATTTAGACCCGTCTTCATACACACATATTCTAATTATATAAGTATAATTATTATAAATTATCTAAGAACTGTATTAATAGTATTTTTATATTTATTATTATTATCATATAATTAAATAGAATTACAAAATTATAATTTTCTCAACGTAACTCCCGTCGCAAACGCAATTTTCAGCCGTGTTTTCTAGACGTTGCTATCCCAACTGCTCTAACCGAAAAATCCTATAAGTACCCACAATATAAACACATGGTTTTAAATTCACATATATGAGTCTTTTTACGCAGACTGAAAATTTGAACAGGAGAATTAGACTGGAATAATAAAATAAATTTATTTCCGCTAACAATTAGATAGTACAATTAAATTATTCATTAAAATAAATTTATTTTATTCTTTCGATCTAATTTATCTGTCCGCATATAATTATTCGACTCTCATAGCGAGACTAAACCCACTTTTACTCGTCCAAACCCGCAAACCCAATTCATAGAAGACTAAATCCGCCATTAAAACAAGTGTTTTATTTACTGTTTTTCTTTTCAGTAATTAAAGTGTAATTTCTGAAAAAAGTTGAGGCTTTTTTTGGCATTTCGAAAAATGTACCAACGAAAAGTTGCCGCTGTCCAAACACCATAACCCAAACTAAAACCCTGGCTCAACTGCGAACCTAATCAATTTTCGCGCTTTTCTCTCTCCTCCATCGGCGGCTTAAACCCCTTCATTCTCCGATTATCAACTTTCTCTCGCATCAAGCTTGGTAAAAAAATGTCAGAACCATTAACAATGGAAGACGAAGAAATTGAGGCGAACAAACTCAAAAAGGGCAAATCAAAGACTCCAAGAAAAGCAAAAAACGATACTGACCTTGCCTCGAAGGACATTCTTCTGAAGGGAATCATATTATCTGCGACCAAGCCGTCCTATACCTTACAGCGAGGCAGAGGTACTTCAAATACCGAATTCGAGAGCTTGCGGTGGTTAAATCGCAATAGACTCAGCTGCCTTTTGCGGAAACTTATGCGTAGGCACAATTGGGATGAAGCTAGCGGTGTTTTGAGTGTGCTTTTAAATGGGACTTGCAAAGAAAAGTCTGTTTCCAAGAATCGAACCAAGTATTTGGTACGAATATTATCCCACATTGTTAATTTTCTTTTACATCTTTTGTAATTTTGAACTTTTTGAGCTGCTGTTATTTTTATTCTTTTTGATATTTATTTGGTGTTGTATTGGCTAATCACTGACCCCTAAATCATTTTCAAATTATTAATGCTCTCCTGTGATTTTTTGAAGGGCTTGCATCTTCATTTGTTTAATAATTTGAACTTTATAGGTTATGAGATAAAGTTTGGTAATACCTGCCCTCTTCAGTACATGATATCGAATAGATATTTGCTAACTGGGTAAAGAAAAGATAGAATCACTTATTTTTAGAGTACTTTACAACTTGAGCATTTGCATTGAAATTTTGAGGTTTAAAAAAATTTGACAGATGATTTACACTGAAATTTTGAGGTATAGAAAATTCTGACAAATGGGTCGGAGGACCACCTCGGCATTTGGATCTACGTATGTACTGATTTACAGTGGGCATGATAAAGTTTATGATGTTGGATTGAATACTGATGGTGCACAAGCATTCTTTATCAGTGTTGGAACGTGTTTTCTTTAGTCATTTAACTGGTTTTGGAAAAGATAATACTCATGCATTTTATATATACACAAACGCTTCTGGCCCCAAAACAAAAAATTCTGTGTGTATTCATGGTACAAACTAAAGCAAAAACTTGCAAAGATACTCGGAGATTGTAAGGGAAAGGGGAAAATCTGGATTTTCATACTCTCGTAATTTCCTACTTTAAATTGAAGAATGCAGTCCTTTTATACAGTAGAAATGAAGATGGGTTGCTTGCCTTCATTTTTATTATTTCTGTAATTAGTTCTCGTTGATAAGTCAAAAAATGCCCTATTAACTTAAATATACATAATTAAGTGGTGTGTGCTCCCCCCACAATTCATATGCATATGATATTATGTACTATTAGCACACTTAATATCTATTCTTATGTAATATATATCCAAAATATTGTAGGCTACTATGGAGCTTTTGAAGCACAATAAAGGTAAATCTATAAATCCAAAGAAATTCCAGCATGTCTTCGAAACATGGATGAAAAAGATTGGAACAACAAGAGGTTGGCAGACAAAGGTATAATTCGAAGAATCATTCTTGTGCAAGACATAATTAGATGTACTTTGTTTAAATGCTCAGGTTATTTTTATGATGTATCCCTCAATAACTTGTTTCTTATGCTTTTGATTTGCATTTTCTAAAAAGTAATCCTGATTTGCATTCATTGAGATTTGGGTAAAGCATTAAACATTTTTTCTTGTTATGGCAAAATGATGGGTGTATGGACCTTGAATTTAAAATTGAAGGACAGTGATAAATTACCTAATGGAAAAACAGTGAAAAAATGTTTTATGCCCTTGCGTTTCAGAAGAAAAAATCCCCTTTTTTTTCATTTGATATGCCAGGGCATAATATAAAACGTAATAATGTAATCATTCTTGTGCAAGACATAATTAGATGTGCTTTGTTTAAATGCTCAGGTTATTTTTATGATGTATACCTCAATAACTTGTTTCTTATGCTTCTGATTTGCATTTGCTAAAAAATAATCCTGATTTGCATTCATTGAGATTTGGGTAAAGCATTAAACATTTTTTCTTGTTATGGCAAAATGATAGGTCTATGGACCTTGAATTTAAAATTGAAGGACAGTGATAAATTACCTAATGGAAAAACAGTGAAAAAATGTTTTATGCCCTTGTGTTTCAGAAGAAAAAATCCCTTTTTTTTCATTTGATATGCCAGGGCATAATATAAAACGTAATAATGTAATGGTGCTACTAAACCTACTAAGAATTTTGATAACATGTTGGTGAAGGAAGTGGGCTATTAATTTTATACATAAAAACTAATTCAATAGGAAAGCCATGTCGCTATTGGTTTGGATGTGCCTTTTTTTTTATTATTATCCTTTTTTTTTATTATTATCCTTTGCTCATTGTGGACCAAAATATTTTGATATCTGTCTCATATGGAGTACTATTAGCATGAATGGGATATTGCCAATTATCGAAAAAAATGAATGGGATATTGCTATATCAATTTTTTCTAGTTCCTTGCATGAAAATACGTTGGACTAATATTTCTCAGTCAACTACTGAAAATAGTTATATTTTCTTTATATGTATACGAAAATTGGTCATTTTTGGCAATCTGAAGCTACTATTGTTATTTTTTAAAGAAAAGTTTTAAATTGACATATTGGACATACTTAAACCCGTATTGAACATGGAAAAAGAAGTTTTTTAGTTGACATTTATGTAAAAAGTAAAATATAATAACATAAACGAAATGGAAGCATGAAGAGCTACATATGCAAACACATGTACGTACACTTAAGAACTCTAGATGCAAAGTCACAGACAACAACATTAACTTGTGTTGGCAAATGGTTACCCTGACAGGTTAATGCAACATGCTAAATTATTGTCTTGGTAGAGGCCCGTGCCAAAAGGGTTAATATGGTTATCCATCTTTACTGAAAAATTAAAGTGTCGAGTATATTCTTAAACCTTCTAATCATGTGGCAGGATAGATTTTTTGTTCAGTTGGAGTTCATCGTCTTTTGTCTTTCCCATGGGAACATTGAAGATGCACGACAGGCTGTTATATGGTATGGTTGGTATCCTTGCTTCCTATTTCCTGGATGTAAAAACCATTTTCATAATGTTATACTTGGCAACTTCTTTACTGAATTTGCATGTCTTATTATTATTATTAATTTTTTTTTGCTTGTTTTTAATTTTTTTGTTTTTTCCAACTAAGTAAGAAAGCAAAGGACCTAATCGATGAAGATTGAGGTTTGGATGTATATTTGGTACCTTTTCTTTGATACTTCCTCCATTTCACAAAAAAAAAAACCATTTGCAAGATTTGCAAATATTAAGGTTGTTGTTTTTGTTCCATGTTTACCCTTAAAAATAATAAGTTGTTAGTTTAGTAGCAATGATATGATAATAGAATTATAATGGAAAACTTGAGGAAATTGTGTCATACTGTCATTCTATACTACTGCTATCAAGAAAAAGAGAACTCTTTTTGTGAAATAATTTTTTTTTTGGACAAATGTAACTCTTTTTGTGGAACAAAGGGGTATATATTTTAAACCTTTTGAAGGAGTGACGTTTCTGGCCAGTAAATGTTAGAAACCTTTTTGAGTACTAGTGTGTAGGACAAGTTAGTATATGAAAATTTGATGGCTTATGCCCTGACTGATTGAAATGCTCTTTCTATCAGCCTCATGCAAGAACGTGAATTTAGGACCGACCCTATTTCAAAGTTGGTTGTAGGCTTGACATTTTGTCGGGAGTGGTATACTGCAATCCAGAAGGAGTTCCCAGATATAGACTTTGATGGGTTTTATACACCCAATCAATCAGAGATGTTGGAATCCAGATTTGACATGTCAATTGAGAACTCTAAGGGTTTTGTTGCAGACGAAGTTGAAGAAGCTAATTACCCAATTCGACGTGATTCAGATACCTCCGTCAGGATTGACAAAGAAATAGGATCGGAAGAAGTTGTAAATCAGCATCGACAAGTATCCATGGATGCTGACCAGCAGAGAAAAACTCCCCATCAAATTTATGAGCCTCAAGGTTTTTATGTTTCTGCTGAAACTGATGGACGCGAAGAGCCTTCTGTTTCCGGGAATGTTTCCATTTTCTATGCTCATGGTGAGATTTGCAATTACATTACATTCTTTTATAATATTTGTTGCTCTAAAGAGATTCTAGAATTCTTATTAGCATGAGTAATTCACAGATGGTATAGTTTATAATACTCTTTTATCGTTCATTTAAGTTGTTCTTCCTATGATTTTTGATCTAGGGTGAGGACAATGTCAAGTTGTTTGTGATTTAAGTTCTTACTTCACCTGTTGTGTCATAAAAATACGTGAGTTGCACATATCTTTATATAATGTCAAGCTTAGTGGCATAGCTGTAAGAGGGTAGTTCATTCCATGTATATTGTGATGAAATATGAAGGTAATTAGTTAAAAATAGTGTGCATGTCAGTTTTTGCTAATGTTAGCTTTAGTGGTTCTCTGTATAGTGATGTAACGGAGTGTAGGAATATGATGTTTGAAAATTTTAATTAGAAGCTCACGGTTGTGGCTCTTATTCTGTCTCCCTATTTACGCTTGATTTCATCACCCTAATTCTTCAACATTCTTCTCTTATCTTTTTGCAAGCAATCCTCTCCAAGTCAGGCCATAGAAGGGTCCTTATATGTACCACAAAAATGCACGACACTTGCCCTGCAAAAATTTCATTTTCAAGTTTCATCCGTAAAGGAAAAACAAATTATTATTTGTTATATGTTCTATAACACACCATTGAGTGACTAGTCTATTAATTAAATATTTGACGCTACACCTGTTCTTTAGGCATTTTAAATCTCGAACTTTTCTACATTCTAGGAGGTGAACCCCAATAAAAAATGTTTTGAGACATTAATTCTTAAGTATATCAATCTCTATAACTAAAACTTGCCTGTGAATTCAGTTTTCAATTTTGACCGGAATTGGCCAGTTCGTTATGCATGTCACGAGTACCATCGGAGATGGCAGCGATAGCAAGGGCGAATTGAGAATCAAAGAAGCAATAGGGACCTTGAGAAGTAGCAACCGTCACAAGAGACACCACCATCACCAGAGACCTGGTAGAAGCCTGCCGAGCAACTATCGAAAACAACTTTTGCAGTTCAGGTCGCAAAGTTTGTTCAAGAAATCAGTCTCTGACCCAAAGACACCATATCTATTATCTGGCTGGAGAGACCTTCCTAGCTGAGGCCAAATTCCTTTTCCTCAATCGAGTCAGACCTACTAGTCCTCGCCCCTAGGCTTTAGATAAATCGTTACCGAATTATTAGTGAACGACATTGATGCGAACACTGTTGCAGAGTGTTATGGTTGGACTGGTGCTTGTAAGAACAAATCTTTTAACTAAACTTTAATGTTTGGTCCACTTGGCCAGGCAATAACGAGATTGTGGATTGTGCTTGGGTGCTCCTGGAGATTAAATAAAAAGCTTTTGAATAGTTTTTTTTTTGTTGCTAATTTAAGCTGAAATCTTAGCATTCCTGCCTTGGGCAGGAATGGATCCCAAGACCTCTTGAACTCAAAGCCTTATGAGTAGTTGTTTTACCATTGAGCCAAGAGGGACTTGGTAAAGCTTTTGAATAGTGCTTTGGGTAGTGTTGGAAGTTAACCATTTGTTTCACAATTGAAGTCATTGCCGCCACCATTATTGCTGTTGTTGCAGGGCAACGATGGTAGCTATGGTTTTAAAAGATGATAAAGAAGATGTGATTGGAATTCTCAAAAACACCCTCCATTGATCGACATACCTTACCCACGTGACTAATTCCTGTCAAAACTGAAATTGGTTTTTGCTTGAAAGTTTTAGTTCTAGAAATTGATATTGTTTAGGGTTTATTGTCTCGAACATTATTTGTTGGGTTCACCTTCTAAAGCGTAGGAAAGGTCTAGTTCAAAAATGCTTTTAAGTTGTATATAACTTTTTTAACTATTTGGATTAGATAAATTGTGACATTGAAATGCTCGTGAGGGATGCAACACCTTATTAGATATATTCGAGTTGTATAATGTATACATTAGATTTCTGAAAAAATTTGAATTTAGTATTTTTCTATTTTGTCGATAAGTTGCCAGAAAGGGATTAAAGAGTTTCTCTCGTATTCACGGACATACAAAGTTATTCCTTATCATAAGCGGGTTTTGCTGAAAGCTGATAATTTGTTTTTTTTAGAGTAAACTACAGTGATACCCCTTTTAAACAACCATAATAACATTAACCTCCCTTCTAGTTTTTAAGTAACAGTTTGTACTTTGTAAGTTTTTAGGGTTGACCAAATATATAAGTTATACATTTGTATGTTATCAAATTATAATTCAAGAATAATATATATTTTTTCAATGAAAAAATTATCCTATTTTAATACAATACATTTTAATTATAGTTTTGTTTGTAATTAATATCTCATTCAAATTGTTGGTAACTTATAAAAAAATTAATTTAGCTGAATTAACACATATTTTGGGTAAATGGTACAAATATTAAGAATTTTAAGTTAAAGTATTAATGGAGTTGTAATTATATTGAATTGGGTATGTTGATAGTTTAGTTTTTGGTGTTTAACAACAAAGTTATTATTTGATTTTTTAGTTACATATTATGATATTATGATTTTCATATGTTAAATTTATCTCGAGTATATGGCAAAACTTGAGATGTTTATGATTTTGATTACATTTTTTTAGTGTATAGTTGGTGTTGTTTTTATGGTAATGTTAAATAAAAGAAAATGTAATAATATTTATTACTATAATTTTATTTTGTTGTTAATTTGCACTTTTAATGTGTATTAATATTTTACTTTTTAATTACAAAAAATTATGTATGAAGTATACTATGTAAATTTTAATCATTGAGAAATTTAATTAGCAAATTGTGTATGACTTTCTTTTCTTGATAAAATGAATATTTGTTATTTTTTGACATTTATGTTATTTAATGCACAAGTTCATAATTTTATTAATAAGTTAAATGAAAATATGCAGATTTATATTTAGTGGCTATATTAAACATTATAATTTGAAGGGTGTTTTGGATATTATATTATAAATATTTGTGGATATTTGTTGGTCAACCACACTAGGGGTAGTGAATGTTATATATTGTTGACTAGGGGGGTATTGACCACTACTTAAAAAACTAGAGGGGTGGTGAGTGTTATTATGATTATCTATTGGGGGTGTCAGTGTATTTTACTCTTTTTTTAATAGCTCGAAATACTGAAATATATTTAAAATGTAATTTGTTACAAATGATGAGAAGTTCACAACGGATCAAGCAAGTAACAAATTATATTAGCAAGAGGAAACAATCATAGTAACAACTAGTTGACACCACACATACTTGAAAGGCTGAAATATAGTCAAAACTCCTAAAAGTTAATAAAATATTCAGATCTAAGCAGTTATTCAACATGAGCAACGAAATAACAAGCCGCCCTGATAAACCCACACCTAGATTTGAAAGATCAAGCTGATAACTCTAGTATTTCACAAGATTGCTTTACAAGTGAGTCTGGTTTTGTCCATTTGGCAGTTCCTTTAATAATTGTGGTTAACATAAACATACCAACTGCTAAAGGCTTTGGTTTTTCATGGAGTGACATATATATATATATATATATATATATATTAATAAGCAAATATCTCCTTTCTGTTTTGATCTTTTTGGCCATTTGTGATGTATCCATCTATGTTAGACTTCTTGTACTTAGTTCATGACGATATACTAAAAACTGAACTTTTACCTTTTGCTTTTGATACAGATCTGGAACCATGGTTGCTGCCTTTACGGTTTCTTAATTCAACTAAAAATTTGGACGAATTCCTGTATGTCCAAAAGAAAATTCACAATGATTCCTATAAGAGCGCACTAAAGTATTTACGGCTTGCACTTAATTCGACGCCTCCGATGTATGAGGCCTTACTTCCTTTGGTACAGGTAACTAAAGTTAATTTTATTTAGAAACTGCAAATGATTTCAAATTCTGTACAGTGCTTATTCTTCTTCTTGTTCCTTTTTATGTATTGCAAGGAAACAAGTACTTGTTTATTTTTTCGGTTCTGCAAGTTTTCTAGCTTACCTCACCTAACAATCATCATCCATCAATACCTATCATATTTGCCACTGCATCACTTTCACAGCTCCATTAGCAAAGTTGTTTCATTTTGAATCTATATGTTTGGCCCTTATTGTCTGAACAGACAGACCACTCAAAAAGTTTCGTTTTATCATGCTCTTTTATTGTCATATCAGTTGCTTAATTAAAAAAAAACCTCAAACAAGTTTATCATGAGTGTGTTCCCCCATGTGTAAATATTTGCCAACTAGATTCTTGTAACTTATAATATAGATCAATATATTGAACTGCTCGTATCATGTCTGTACGCTTGTGGGTGACAGAAAATGGTACTGGTTCATGCTATTAGCATGTGGGCAATGATAGTCCTTCAGTCCTTTGATTATAAATAATATGCTTTAAATGAGTTTTTTTTTTGCGCGATAACTAACAGGGGTGTTCAAAATCAAATAATTACCGTCATGCAATCAGCTTGTTTGTCTGAGATATTTGTCTGAATATCTATCTTCTATCCACCCTTACTCTTTGAGCATTAAAGCCTCAAGGCTTGTGAATACAGATTCAGTGAGGTTCCAATGCTGTTATAGCATAGTGGTAAGTGCTTGAATGGCATCCTAATTGTAATGGTGGGGTTAAGAGTTAAATTCCCATCGCTAATGAATAGTGAATGTGAAATGATAATATTAATTTTGGGAGGTTTTCTTGCATGAAACTCCATATTATACTTGCTTGCCTTGTTCAAAAAATGTAATTTCGTTGGGGTCACCATTGATTACATGGGACTTGACTTTTTTTTAAATTCTTTTCTTTGTGTGTTGATTCTCATTTTCGGTACTGAAACAAGTTTGCCTTGCCAGATGCTGCTGATCGGAGATCAGGTCAAGGAGGCACTAGATGAGGTTGAAAAGTTTGTCACCAGTTCAGACACAGCACTTCCTTTAAGGTGATTATTCATTTGCAAGTTGCAACAAAACTTTGTTGTGTTGGGTTGATGAAGAATTGTTCCAAAATTTTAATGAACAAAAACTATTTTCAAGTAAAAAATAGATAATATTTAATAGGTTCATCCTATAAGATGGTCATAGGAAAGAATAGAGGAATGATATAGCCTGCTAGTTGTGCTAGAAGTTCACTAGTTAAATTCGTGGCAGCGGCTCTGTAAAAGGCCTGGTGTTGGTGGTGTCAGTGATGGCCGATGGAGTTGCCAATACTGGTGATGGTGCTAGGCAAGGTTGCTGTTCTGTGCTGGCATAGTGCACTAAAAAACCATTGATTCTTTCCCGCTTACTCCTTGTCGGTTCATTGAGATATTAGATAAATGAAAAGATAATATTTGTTCCCCAATTTTTTATTGTTTCCATTGATGAAGAAATTTCTCCTCCGTGGCCGTAGTGTTTCTCCCAACACCTTTGCGAAGGAAAATATTTTGTCACTTTTATGACAAACGTACAGTCAAATATTATGTTTCTGATTGATATTAAAGATTATGTTTCATTGTGCACTTCCAGATTTGTTTTGTTTAGTTTTTATTTTTTCTATTTACTACTATAGTTGTCATGGCGTCGCCATGGCGTTGCCTGACTAGGCGTCCTGGAGCTAGAGAAGAACAAGGCAACACCTTGAACGCCGAGCCGCCAAGGCTTACACCATGGTAGCTGGTCCAAGTTAAGTGATTAAGTCATTTTGTACCCATGACTCATCATAACCCATGGACTAGCTATATGGTGTAATTTTTATTATTTATTAGACTTGTAATGTGTGATGATTGTTAACTTGGTTGATCCTTTATTCTCTACGTAGTGTTTGTTAACTTGTTCTACTAGTTTTTAATGTAAAGTGTTTTATTTTTGAATTTTAATTGTGAAGTATTCATATAATTATGTTTTAAATTGTATTCCATAGTGTTAGTTATTATGTTTTGAGTTTTAATGTATATTAAATTTTATTGTCGAATATGCTTTTGAAGTAAAACAAATAATGTATAGATTAATGACTTGGCGCCATATCATCTAGGCGTCATGGCGGTCAACTCTCGCCGCGGTGTCGTGATAACTATGTTAAATTACTAGTGCTTTTTGTTTATTTTTGTGTGGGTGCAGGTTGAAAGCTAGTCTGTTGGAACATTTCAATAGCAATAACCATATCAATCTTTCAACTTGCTTCGAGGATGCTCTAAAGAAGGATCCAACATGTAGCTACTCATTGACAAGACTTCTGAGCATGCATCAAAATGGTATGATTGTATTTTCAAACCCTTCATTTCACACTGTCTGAATCGGAAACCATGTCTCATAATTTTTATGCTTTGCATCAATGTACATAGAAGCTTCCACCATAGTCTCTTGTAAGGAGATGCATACTTATACTAGGCTGATTCCAATTTATGGTCATTAAGTATTTAATGTCACGATGATTATAGTTTCTTCTTTTGCTACACCGAATATGTTACTTTACATGAATTTGATACTGAAAGCAATACTTCTCCGTAGAAAGTCGTTTTCCTTTATTGTTTTTCGGTTGTCTTTTCATGGTGGACTTTATGCACGCCTCCATTTATTACTTTTCTTCCTATTGATGTGGTTCATTTATTATTATTATTATTTAATTAAACTTGTTTCCTTTGTTGCTACATGTATTTTAAGAAACTTGGATAATTTTGGATTATTTTATTGAAGTATCAAATCTACCATCTTGTTTGGATCCGCCCTAATTACAGAATGGTCTATGACGAAGGGTAAATGGTAAAATTGATAAAAGACTTTTTGGAATATCTTTATAGACTTATCGGGAAAGTTTTCTATACAAGCCTAGTGTAGGTCTCCTTTAGGGAGGATCTTTTGCATAGGGTTTGTTTTCTTGGGTCATAGGTGACTTATTTTCCTAGGCATTGTATATTGGTCATGTACTTCAGTTCGCCCCCTTTTTGGCTCTTAAGTAGCATGTACTTGTCAAAAATAAATAAATAATTAGGGGAGCCTAGTTTGGCACAACCAAAAAAGAAAGTGAACGCAAATGGAAGTTAAAGAGAGGGAGTAGTGATTTCGTGGTAGATATCGTTGAATGTCAAGAATTTGTTGTTTCTAGCAACTTTCTTTGACTTTGTGTTACAAAATAATAGAACGCCCTCTGATCCACATTGTGTGTCATGTTTAAAATTTTAATTCTGGCACGAATTTAAAGAGAAAAGAACCATAGGATACATAAGCATGGTGATGGGGACTCCAAATCAAAAACAAATAATAGATTTTTTTATATTTATTATTTGTAGTTTTTATTATGTTTAATATAAAAGTAGTTGATGATATGATTTATGTATTTTATTTATTAGTGGGAATTTAGGATATTAATTAGTGATTAGGAATTATTAATAAGGGTATTTTAGTCGTTTAATATTTTATTATTCTCCAAGTAATATTAGAGTTTGAGTCTTTTTAAATAGTGATGTAATCCTCATAAGTTATTTAGACTGCAAAATTTTGATATTGAAGTTTGATTATTTTATTCATATCGTAGGGATATCCTACCGTAGAGGTACTTTGTCTATTTTGGTGTTGATATGTGGAGTGGATACATTTGAGAGATTCTAATGGTTTAAACGTGGAATTTAGATCTTAGTTTTTTTCCGTTAATTATTCATCTTAAATCTGTCCTACATCACATGAATTTTAATGTACTCAATAACACGTTTAGAGTTCAACAAAAAGAGTTCGATTTGGCAATATTTTTTGTTCCAAAAAGAGTCCATTTCTCTTGATACTAGTTTAAAATGGCACAGTGTTCTCACGTTTATTATCAACAATGTTCTAAAATTTGCTAGACAGACTTGGGCGGCAGGGGGCAGGGGAGGATCCAGCCTGAAAGTTTAGTGGGGGCAAATTTGAAAAAAAAAATTCCTTAAGAATAAAAATTTAATAAAATAAATCACAAAACTAAATAATCTTCTAATATTATTTACAATAATATTTTTCGATGTTTCATTGCTTGAAATTGTTGCATTATAGCCTCATTTTTAATAGTTACAAAAATATCATGCTCAATGTATAGATTCAAATTTTGTACGTTTAGTTATCATAACCCAATTACGTATGTTCATGCATGACAATTAATAAATATTTAAAAACTAATTCAACATCAAAACAAGATCAATATACAATATGAATAGTTAAGTATAATTAGCACCAACAATAAACAATTTCAATTAAACCACTAACAAGTAACATTACAAAATAAATTATAAAATTTAAAGAAACTAAAAATAGAATATAACACATACTTGAAGAACTTTTACTTGATGGAGATTGGTCCTTTAGGAATTATAATAATTTTTTAAGTCTAAAATATGAAATTTCATATTTTTTTTAATATGCCCCTCCCCCCCTCCCCCCCTCCCCCCTCCCCCCATTGTGGATCCGCCCCTGGCAGGGGGTGCCTAGGCATTTTCCAATGTAGATTAGGCCTTTTCTTAGGCAGTCTCATTTATTATTTTATTTGTTTGTCTATTGTATATACTTGTTATAAACATATAATAGATGTAATTTTTTAAAATTTTACATGAAAAATTACCAAAAAAAATAATAATCTTTTAAGGCTCAACAAATTCATTTAACGCATTGTAGAGTTTCAAAGCCTTTGTTAAATTGATGCGGTAGAAGTCTAATTTCGTCTAGGCTCCCAACCAAACCTAGTCCCTAAAGGACTAGCCTAGCGCCTAGACATGGATTTTTAGAACACTGATTATCATAATTTTATTATGATGCCATTACTACTATACTTACTGGTGGTAAATTTAAGGCTAAGCATGGAACTAAAATATATCTTTAAAGTTTGTGACTTTTGCGTATGGGACTCTTTTTGTGGGCCGGAGGGAGTATCATTTTTAAAAATTTTATCCAATAAAATCTAGTATTTCTAAATTATTCTTTAGCAGTTGAAGGGCACTTTCAAAGCAGAGATATAAGCGTCTTCGACATGGTTTTGAATCATGACTTCAATATATTGAAGCATCTCCATTGAACTTGAAATATGTGGGTATATGATGTACTCCTGTTGTCTTAAAAATCACAGGGGATTATGGCGCTGAGAAATTATTGGAAATGATAGCCTTGCATTTAGATGCTACGTATGCAGAATGCAACACATGGAAAGAGTTTGCTTCTTGTTTCCTAAAGCTTTCCCGGTGCGAAGAAGATCGAATGTCAGTTTGTCTTGATGGTAATGAAGGTGAACTCATGCAAAGGCATTCTAACCATTTCAATAGGAACCCTGGTATATTTGCCAATGGTGTACTGGGAAAGGACTGGAGATTTCGTTGCAGATGGTGGTTGACTCGTCACTTCAGCCAGAACATGCTTGTGTCAGAAATTGCAGCAGGTATCTTTTCACATGTTAACTATTACTTTTTGACGGCTCTATTGTCGCTTAGTTGGTATATGGATTATGTTAGATCTTTTTTATAATACCATGAGAATGTGAATGATAGTTTTTAACTATATACTTGATTAGCGTAGGTAGGTCTTCCCCCCCGCCCCCCCCTGACCCACTCGAATTATTCTATATCTAACAGTAATCTCATAGGATTCTATAAATCTGATCGTCAAACATTAAGCAGATTGAATAATAGGAATTCCAAAGCTAAGTTTTTGCTCTTCTAATTTAAAAACCAAACCAGCTACTAAAGGCAATGTTCATTCCAATAAAGCCTTCATTGCAGATTGCTGTAGTTTATTTGTATATTATTCTCATTTTAATCAATTAAAATATTTTATGAATCATCAGCTTTATCCACGTCTGGTTTCATAATGTCAACAGGTGATTTGGAGCTTATAACATACAAAGCAGCCTCCGCATCTCATCTCTATGGTCGAGATTTTGAATATGTTGTAAAGGCTTTCAATTGTTTAGACAAGGATAGGAATAGGGATATGTTATCATACCTGCAAATGCACATGCAGAATTCTGTTGGTTTCTATGTTAACTTTAAGAAGAAGAATCATTGAATGAAGAAGAATTTATTTATTTATAATCCTTTTTGCTCATGGAGATCAGGTTACTATTCCATTTTTCTGGTACAACTTGTAGTGTGGTAATGTGAAACCCTTTATACTACTGAAAGAGAATATACTTGTCTGCGTTCTAGAATAACATCTGGAAAGTAAGTTGGTCAATTGACGTCTTGACACGCAGAGAAATAGATCACTTTTCGGCCTGTCTGTCGATATTGTATTGGTCAATTGATCAAAATTAACTTCATGCTAACCATTCTCGCAATTGCTTGCTTAATGTTAGTAAAATTCTAATTACTTGTACTTTAATGAGTGTGTCATATGCACATTGGCTTAATGGCTCGTCACGTTATACATTGTTTATTTTATTTTTTTACTTCTTTTCTTTTTTATACTTGTAAGTCGTAGTTATCACAATACAACATGAGGATTGAAACCAAGATCTCTTATATAGCATGATGATACCAACTAAGTTGAAAAGACTAGTCACACTATACATAAACATAATTTTTTATGCATTTAGCTATGTCAAACGTAAACAAATATTTAATAAATATCAAGGGTTATTTAATAAAAAGTAGAAAATTCAAAAAAAAAACATATTCCAGGCGTATAACACTAATTTTATGGAATTTTTTAATATGTGTGCACATTTTCTTGAATTGTGTGCATATTTCTTTGAACTTGGTGTAAATACAGAAATTAAGAGAATATGCAGACAGTTCAAGAGATATTCTCTTCAACTGTGTGCTTAGCATGTGCCCTCAGGGCACATGTTAAGACTAATTTTATAACAAAGGATTTATATTTTAGAATTGTTCTGAAAATTTTAAAAAAAAGATAAGTATCAATAAATAATAGTAATAAATAAAAAATAATGCTAAGAATCACATAAAAACTCTCACATAACTCTCATATACACACATATAATATGAGCTTCACATGTCAGGCAGGAGATCACAATATGTATGTATATTTATGTGAGAGTTATGTGTAACTTTTTATGTGATAGTAGGATTGTTGATAAATAAACAAGTGGATGCATGACTGACTTATGACTAGTTGTTGAAATAATCAATTTCGAAATTGAAGACGATGGAGGGAGTATATTAAATTAAATTAAATGTATTCTCATCATATCTCGTGTGACCGACTATTTTTATGATTTTATGTGCTAATTTAATTTTTCCCCAATTTCTCTTCATCTTCTTCCAATACTCCGCGCCCCCCCCCCCCCCTTCTTCCTCCTTTTTTCCCCTGTTAGCTACATTTCTTCTCTCTAAAATACATACATTCATACTACCTGTATGTATTTACATCTATATCTCTTAATTTCGTTTCGTTGTTAGAGAGTGAAAAAGGGTTAGAATTTTGAAAACGAACGGACAGAAATTTGATACTTCCTAGAACTTTCTATGGCTGCGTACAGAGCCGACGATGACTACGATTATCTCTTCAAGGTTGTGTTGATCGGAGATTCAGGTGTCGGAAAATCCAATCTTCTCTCCAGATTCACTAAAAACGAATTTAGTTTGGAATCTAAATCTACGATCGGTGTTGAATTCGCCACCAGAAGTATTCGCGTCGATGATAAGATCGTCAAGGCCCAGATTTGGGACACCGCTGGCCAAGAAAGGTTTCATTTTTTAAAACATTTGTTTTAGGTTTCTACTTTGAAGTTCTGTTTGGGATTATAACTTGGAATGCTGGGTGAATTTCAGATCTAAGATTAGTAGTGTTTTCGTTTCATGGATTGTGTTTCTATGTTATGGGTCTGTTTACATTTGTGGATATGTGAATTGATTGTTAGCTTTGGGAGAAATGATACAAAGAACATGAGAAATGAATTCCTCAAATTGATATTACTTTCCTTTAATTAATCTAGTATTCCTACGCTATTAGGTCTCTGCTTTTAGAATAGGACTGAAATGAACATAGATGTCATTATGTCAACTGATTCCTCAAACATTTGATTTTTTTGCAAAGTTTTGTGTGTTTTGTTAGCAATTTATGACTTTTGCAATTACAAGTGAATCTAACATACATATGGCTGTTATAGAGTGAAGGTGAGTTATCCCCCAACTAGAGGAAGAACAATTGTTGGAACACTCAACTTGAAATGAAACGAACCAAAATCTTCGGTTCAGAAAGGTTAACTTAAGTCCTACATTGAGGTTGAATGACACTACTGGTGGAGGGTTACATTTATTGAACATTATATATATTCTTCATTGTTTAATCTCCTTTTTTGTCCAACTTTTGGACTGAATATTGATATTAGCTCTATAAAGTTCTGCCATTGGATATATAAGACCATTTACTAGATGGTTATTGATCAATGTAAATAATTTCTCCAAGGGCTTGATTCTCCTTATATATGTTAATGTTTGTTAGCAATACTTGCAGTTTGGTAACCCAGTAAGTCCTTGACTGTGGCAGTCTTTGACACTGGACTTACTGCTGAAGGTAAAAGGTTGGACTTCTTTGGATGCGCACCCTGTCTTAAGATATTGACTTTTTACTGCAATTATAACTCTATAAACTTGATATTTGAGACTAATAATTCCATTTTCTTTGTCTCAGATATCGTGCAATCACAAGTGCATACTACCGAGGGGCAGTTGGTGCATTGGTTGTCTATGATGTCACCCGACATGTCACATTTGAGAATGTCGAGAGATGGTTAAAAGAGCTGCGAGACCACACAGATGCCAATATTGTGATAATGCTGGTGGGAAACAAGGCTGACTTGCGTCACCTGCGTGCTGTTGCCACTGACGATGCAAAGGCCTTTGCTGAGAGAGAAAGCACTTTCTTTATGGAGACATCAGCCCTCGAGTCGTTGAATGTTGAGAATGCATTCACGGAAGTTCTCAGTCAAATATATCATGTAGTCAGCCGGAAAGCACTTGAGATTGGGGATGATCCTGCGGCATTGCCCAAGGGGCAAACCATCAATGTTGGCAAGGATGATGTTTCGGCAGTGAAAAAAGTTGGTTGCTGCTCTGTCTAACTACAAAAGTAAAGCCCATAGGTGAGTGATATATAATTTGAACTTTTCGAGAACTCCACTTAGCAGCTCTGGTGTGTCCCAATTATTCCGTATTACTGTTTCAATAGTTGGGATGGATTAAGATTATCTGAGGCTTATTGCTGATTTTGGAGTATGAGGAAATGCACCATGAGAATTTTTCATATATCTAAGGCCAGTTCTTCAGTACTATTATCTATCTAAAGTTGTTGTTTTTTCCTTTTTCCCATCTGTGTTGTTTCATTTGGTTACATCAGTAGTTTGTATTGTATTTTGTTGCGCAGCATTACATTTTGGGGCTAGGTTTGAATTTTATACCACGCGTAGTTGAATACTGGTTCTATAAAATGACAGTTCCTCTAGCAAGCAACTTACAAATCTTCGATTATACATTGTGTTATTTCCTCAAAGCAATGCAACGCATTTAATTCCTTTCCAACTTCCATCCAACAAAGCTCCCAAAATTAAGCATCAAGGGTAAGAGGGTGTTTGATAAAAATTAAATGAACCTGAATCTAAATGAGTTTAATTTGAATCTGAATGAAAAAAGTTGTTTAATTATTGACATGTCTGAACATTTGAATAGTAGATTTTTATTATTTTATCTCTCTGAAAAAATTCAAAATTATTGTAAATTTATTTAATATTATAGTTAATATTATATAAAAAAAATCATTCAGCTACCTATTCAGCCAAAAAAATAAGGCTAAACCATTCAGTTCAAATTGTCTGAATGACTGATCGATTTAGCCATTCATACGATTTTTTTTCAAAACAAACGCATTGAATGGTTGAATCGATCAGCCATTCAATGTTCATCAAACAGCCCCTAACTATGAAAAATCCTACACCTTTAGCCCATGAATACCAACCTCGGCTGCTATGTTATTGCTGTAATCCACCATTTATGATACAAACGACACCAACTTATTGGACATAAAGAATGGATATACATCCACGGAAGCATCTTGGGATATCCATAATACTAGTGCGATATATAAAAAAAATTTGACTTTTAGATTATTTAATGACCTTTGGAACTCATTTTGGGGGAGAGGGACTAAGAATAAGAATTGAATGCCACAACAGCCCACAAAACAGAAAAGAATCAAAGAATATTCACATTTTATTATTGTTATATTAACAATCTATTTTATGTACTAATAATACATAATAACATCATGGTACTGACCGAAAAGAGAGGGAGGGTCTGTACAACTTTGAGAGGTAGAGGACAAGAGGCCAACGAATACATTGTTTTGGACAGTTGTTGACTCTGTCATAGGGTGAATACAAATCCATATTTAGATTACATTCAATTAAACAGATTGAAAAAATCCCTCTCTTTTAAATATAAATAATTAGAAAGAGGCCAAAGCGAAAAAGTTTTCTCTTGATCTCCAAACCCATTTCACCTTTCTTCTCACGACTCCTCCTTCCTTTCTGTGGTCAATGCTGCAGATTTGCATATGGGACAACTATTCTTCACAAGCAGCCATTTCTTTATGCATTCCAAATGATACTCGTGCCCACAGTCGAGAATTCCCATGATTTCTTGATCGTTATATTCAGCCTATAAAAAACACAAGAAATTCAATAAAAACGCCATCACTATCAACAGCAAAATATAGTTTTAACATAGATTTATGATTGCCAACCCGTGAAGAAAAAATTCTCTATGATATTATAGGGTTCATGCAAATACGAACCCAACAGGGAAGAAACCAATAGAGTGGGAAAGTAAGGAAAGGTGCTTCTTATAGTCACATAACTTGTGCATATATTCAAAGATATAGTGATGAATTATAAACGCCCGAAAATCACTTCAGGATCAAGGATCAGGACTATTTGTAGGAAGACATGACAAAGACAACATTCACCAAGAACACGCGTCATTCAGAAGGGAGTATCAAGCATGGGGTCGCTTATATCACGTGCCCCACTGCCTTTCAAAAATAAATAAATCATACTTATTTATGCAATAAGTATGTATGCGATTAAGTACGTATGTTTAGGAGCTTTAAGCGCCTAGCGGCTTCCCTAGACGGTGGTGTAAGTTTTATTATTACTTCTTGTATTTGTAGCAAGACTAAGTCAATTCTTTTGTATTTATAATAAAATTAATCTTTTGTATTTATAATAAAGTTAATCTTTTGTATTAATAATAAAATTAATGTTATCTATCTATTTTATTAAGGGAGAGGAAGAAAAATAACTCTTAAAGTTAGTCACAATTTTCTTCTTGACGAGTTTAAAAAAAAACAATATTTATCTTTTTATTATTATTTTATCTCCTACTTTTTCTCTCATTCCTAGATTATTTTCCAACTAATTACCTTGCAGTTTTTCACTTGCACAAGTAGGACTAGTATTTAAAAAAGTGGAAGTTTAGGGATTAAAAAATTGTCAAATTATGGGGCCAAGTTTGAATTGTGGTAGAAATTTGGGACACTTAATAATTTTAACAAATTGAAAAAATATGTCAAATGTTATCCCATCCCATCTGTTAAAAAGAAAACATGTCACAACAACATATATTCTTTAGGGAAGAGCAAGTAACAAGTTGCAGCGATGTTGGTGGATAGTGACAACTATGGCATTTGATGGTCAGACCCTAGACGGCTAGGCAGGCTAGGGCCTAGTACCTACTCGCCAAGGTTGGGCAGAGCCTAAGTGGCACCCAGGTGGGTGACTAAAACCATGTTATAAAACACTGATGCTACGTCACTGCCCATTGAGGATGGGACTTGAAATCCTCTATTGGGCAAGTATAACAAGCACTCGACCACTCTGCCAATATGCATGCTAACTAAAAGAAGAAGTATCTCTGCATACAAGTCAAGTCATGTTCACGGGAAAATGCGAGTAAACAATGAGAAACCAAAAGAGACAAACTCTATACCTGGCATATGACACAGGATATAAGTTCCTGATCCACAGATGCTGTATCTTCCATATTAGCACAAGATGTGAATGGAACAAATGTTCTTGATTTTAGATGATCTATAATAATTTCCTCTGACAAGCCACTGCCTACACTGCCAATCTGTTCCCCTAGTGCAAGTAGCTCCTGGCATAGAATTTCAAAAATGAAACTGTGAAGTGTCCACAGAGGAATTCGTCGAAAAAGATGAAATTATTTTCAAGAATTTGCAGCATCAATAAATGTTTAAGACAATATTAATGAACTACTCTACCAACTAAATGATTGGAAACTCCAGATTAAGAAGAAAAATAATATAACAGGAAAAGGATAAAGAAAGAAAAAAACACTCCACAAACAGATACTATATACTTCAAAAGTGAATTCTTTTTAATATTAAGAACGAGAGACTACTCAAGTTACCTCATAAGACATGTGATCTATATCCAAGCGCATATCTCGGTGATGATCAATGGAATCACCTATTTCATGATAGTCCAAAAGCTCCATTAGGGCAACTCCCTACATACATCAAACAGATCAGTAAAGCCAGCATCTTGAGCATTAAATGAAACACCAAATCATCACAAACAACAATATACTCAAATATCGAACAAAACAAAGCCAATCCAATTAAAATGAGAATCAATCAAACATAGGGAAAACATTACATCTTCCGGAAGAACTCTCAAGTGAGGAAGGTTGCGCTGCCTTGCAGTTGCATCAATCATCAGTTCCCTTCGATGAGGCCGGTATATCCGTAAGCCGGTTGGTGGAACAGGTCCCACAAATCTAGACCCTGTTTCTCCACAATCCTGGAAAGGATTCATACTGGCATGTGAGGTGCTACTTGTTGAAAGTCGGCGTGAAGATGTTGCTACTTGAGAATTCAAGTCAATATTGTGGCCTCTGGCCCCTAGCATAGGTGGTGGTGGATGATGAAGATTGAAGTGCCCCTGGGGTATGGGAGGAGGAGGTGGTAGAAAAGTTGCAGAACTTCTATTGCTAGCAGCAGCAACTTGATATCCCTGTACACCCATGTTGGCAGCCTCCATACAACCTCCATTGAAGCTCCCTGAGAATGAGTATGTGCGTATGAGAGAGAGAGAGAGAGAGAGAGAGAGGATGGGGGGAGAGAGATATAACTCAGGGAAACAACTTGATTTTAGGAATGGCTTTGATTTTTGTACATTTATTATTCAAGATTTTTTTAAAAGAATACCAGCTTGACTTTAACCACTACTACTAAATCCATATCGAATTAACTATCTTCACTACATCATTTCTTAGTTTGACATAACTTTCAATGCAAGCAGTTATATAAGCTATTCCACTCATTACACTAGCAAATTAGATTAAAGCATCTCACCAGAATTTTCAAAAAAAAATATCAAACATGAAACAAAATAATGTTGGCATACAATTCTTTTAGCTGTCATATGGGAAAATCAGCATGTATAAGCTAAATAAACAAGAACCAAGACACAAAATGAGGAAAGAGCCAAATTGGAAATAACCCAAATATACTCATGTAAAATGCTCAAGAAATTACCATGCAGATAGGGTAAAGCATGTGGCTGATTCCAGGACAAAGTGCCAATATCACCAGCATTACTATTTAACTGCTGATTCATCCAAGGAGTGCCGGCCGCCTGAAAGGGTTGACCTGGATAATGTCCTTGGATGAAATGGTTAGTGCTATGTGGCAACAGAGAATTCACACCAATAGCACCAGATCTGTTTCGCGCACTTCGTTGAGATCCAACATCCATCAAAGATGGCATGTCATTCCCTCTGCCATCAGGAACTGCAAAAGATACACCGTCCATTGACGTAACATCAGACTCAATAGGTCTTACACTCGTAGGGGTAGCTGAAGAACTGGAGCCTGCAGAAGCATAACAGTACTGGAAATTTCTCGAGAGACCTTCAGCATTCTTTCTCTTGAATGAACCTCCAGAGCCATCCATGAAGTGATTGTTCCTGCCATAACTGTTTGCGGAAACTTCAACAATTCCATGATTGCTAGATAATGGAAACTGATCATGAGGCCCGTGATTTACTGGGGCAGGGAAAACTCTTGTACCAGATGAAGGAGTGCTATACATGGTATAATGGTTGGATGATGGAGAAACAGCCAAGTCAATATTACCGGTAGGATATTGATGCTGAACAACATTATACTGTGCCATCCCATAGGATGCAGCACCATGATGCTCGGGTAGATGACGAACGTCAAAATGAGTACTGTTTCCTGGTACAGGCAATACTGTCTGAATATTAGGCTGCGGAAAATTAGGCATGCTCCCATAAAGAACGCAGGGTTCAGCATGGAAAAGACCCTGGTCTTGTTGATCCATTTCCATATCAATCATCGGACCAGTGTATCGCATATTCCGGTGCCCCATATTGTTGAACGGAAAGTCGTCGAGATCCTGGTTAAGAGAAAAAATAATTAAAAAAGAAAGGCAATCTGAACTAAAATTCATTTATTATAAATTTGAGGATATGATCATATAATATGTACATGGTTTGACTAAGAACAAGATATGTTCATATAATATACCCAAATGAAGCAAAAAAAAAAAACTATATCAATATATTCATTTATTACAAAGATAACTGAAGGCAGTCCAAACTACAAATTCATTTATTACGAATCTAAGATATTCCAAGTATACAAGCTAAAAATAGTAGATATGTACAAAAATTCTAATCAGATGATGCCAGCCCCTTATCCTGGTATCATTTAATAGTTCTAAAATACAATTCATTTATTACAAATTTGGGAGAAAAAGCTCCAAGTACATATTTTAACCATCAGAAGATAGTTATAGAATCCCGTAAAGAAGCCATACAATCAATCTTTATACAAACTCCACTTAAAGATAAAAAGAAATGGTATGGGATAATGTTTCTAAAAGCTCAAGTGGAAAAAGAAGAAGCTCAAGAAACAATACAAGCTTATCAATATATTCAGTAATTCATACATAAAATCAAAAATAAGCACGTACTGATGAAAACAAATAGGAGTAACAATATTGCTTTGAGATGAATCAAAAAATTTAAAAACAGATTTATTCTGCAAAACCACCAGTAGAGAAACAACGAAACTATAGTATATTATAAATGTATGTTCTAAGCTGCACTAATAAACAATGATCATCAACTAGAACCTTTTAGGAGGACAGTATATTCCTGAGTCCTGACACGTATCACAAAGTTCAAACTTCTGCTTCAAATAACTCTTCGGGTTAGGACTTTAAAAAATATATAGCAAAAAAGTATAGGCTTAAATATAAATTATTATCCTAAACTATTATCTTTTTTCCACTTCTGTAATCCACCTTTTAATTTTTTCGATGAAATTATTAAACTTTTAATTTTTTCCATTTTCGTTCAATTGGAATTGCCATGTCACAAATTGATGATATAGCACAGACATGTGGCATTTTAGTTTTGATGTGTCAAAAAGAAATAATTTTTTATTTAATTATTATCATTTTAATTAAGTAAAAGGACAAAAGCAAAACAAAACATAACATGTACTAATTATTAAAAAGCAAAACCAAAATTAACCAATCTCCTCTCTCCTGTGTTACTCGGATTCGGGTGCGGGTGTCGGGAGCGCTTACGAATCTAGGTGTCAGACACGTGAACCCAAAAAATAGAGGATACGCGGATATGGATCCGAATTTAGACACTAGTGCGGAGATACGGTATGTTATGATTTTTTAACAATATTGTTTTCTAATTGTATCACCAAGTTTTTTTGGCTCTAGGGACTGAAGTGCAAAAATATAAAGAAACAGAAGAACTAAAACTTCAGGGGTTAAAATGGAAGAAAACAAAACTACAGAGACTGATATGTAATTTTTCAGGGGCAATTTTGAACAATCAGAAAAACTGGGGGACTAAATTAAAAAACTATAAAAACTATGTGTGATACATAACTGTAATTTTTCAGGGAATATTTTATATTCCAAATCTGTTCAGATCTCTATTCTATTTTGATTATTCTGCTCTGCAAAGATGAGGATGGCGGCGGCAACTCTAGCGGCAAGGGATGGCGGCACTGCTGTTTTACTTCTTTGATCTTCCCTTAATTTTGTTGACTCTCTTCTTCAACCTTTCTTTTTGTTGGTCTGTTTTGAAACACAAAAAATGGGTTGCAATCTAGGGCTATTTGGTTTGAATGGATGGTTGAAATTTGGGGTTATCAGAGCCGTATCCGGATTGAAAGTGCCGCACCCGACACAAATCCAGCACCCGTGTCAAATCGTGTCGATGCGGGTACACCATCAAAAACAGGCAAGTCCGAGTAACACAGCCTCTCTCTTATTCATCAGTGGGTTGAGACACAATTTCAATTCAACAATGAAAATATATGTATATACACACACATATATATACAAGCTTCAGTTATTGTATTCAATAGCATATATATCCACTCAACTACCCAAGTAACAGACTCACCAACCAAGAAAAACAGAGAATTGAAGAAGACTACTCTTTATTTTAGGTGTTTGATAAGTTTTCATATTTTTTGGTTTGTTTTGCTTTTTGTCCTTTATTTTGAGTCTCAGATCTCTAGGGAATTTAATGGAATTGAAGAAGCTCAATGGCAACTCAAAAGCATGGTGAGGAGTCCATAATCTCTGGGAATAGAGCACGATGTGACGGGTCGTGTAGCGGGTCATGTCTCGTGGCCTGCGCATTCCAGCGAAGAGATCCATCTCCGATGAAACCCTCCGATACATTAACACGAAGATATTAAAAGATGTGGCGGGTCGTGTCCCGTGGCCTGCGCATTCCATCGAAGAGATCCATCTCCGGTGAAACCCTCAAACCTCACTTCCACAAATTCTTCTCTTCTGCCCCAAATTCATTTCACTTTTCATTGTTGAATTGAATTGGGTCTCAACCCACTGATGAATAAGAGAGAGAAGATTGGTTAATTTTAATTTTGATTTTAAATAATTAGTAGATGTTATCTTTTGTTATATTTTTATCCTTTTACTTAATTAAAATGATAATAATTAAATTAAAAAATATATTTCTTTTTGACACATCAAAACTAAAATGCCACATGTTTGTGCCACGTCATAAATTTGTGACATGGTAGTTTCAATTGAACGAAAGTGAAAAAATTAAAAGTTTAATCACCTAATTGAAAAAATTAAAAGGTGAACCACCAAAGTGGAAAAAAGATAATAGTTTAGGATAGTAATTTATATTTAAGTCAAAAGTATATCACTTTATAGTAGAAACAAACCCATGATTAAAACCTGCCTAAAGGAAAATGTCTATTTTCTTATTAAAACAAATGCCTATCACAGAGTTTGCACAATCTAAATTTGATATTTCAAGTTCAGGAGATGAAGGTACATCTAAATTATGAAAATGAATATTTATAAATTACTTTTATTTCTTTTTCCATTTGTTTGATTAGATATAGTTATGAGCAATAACACTACGATGCAAATATTTCTAGAAGTGAAAAAATTACTAATACATTTTGTTCTTGCTCTTCCAACCAAATTACTGCCTTACCCCATGCCCTCAAAATAGTTCAACCACAAAAACTAACAATAAGAAGCATAATCGAACCAAAACCAACAGCTGCTAAATGTACCCTAAGCCTCCAAACTTTAATCATCACCTTCTGAAAATGATACAAACAAAAGTTTACACAAACATAATCTAATACCTCTTAAAGTACCAAAAAGGGAAATAATTAATGAAACTACAAGTAAACTTGCAAAGCATTTTCCCAATTATCAATTGTTGGTGATGAGAATAGAAATAAGACCAAAATAAACAAACTTGTTACATTTCATAGAAAGTAAATTACTTGTTGGAGTAGAAAGTTTCAAACGCGGAATTAAAAACTGACAAGAACTAATAGTAAGTATGTGGATTTTCGTTCCATGGCTTTTATCTGGAAACAAGCATAACAAAACCCATTTAGAATGAATGCAACCAAATTTGGTAAAGATATAACTATCACAAGCATACTACCACCAAATATTCAATAAAATTACAACAAATACACAAATAAAAACAAAACCCTACCTTTTTATCATTAACGATATTGCAAGGGTCACCTTGTAATATTAATGGAAATATATCAATTTTGGGGTTCCTTTATAAATCAAAGAAAAGCCCTAATTTTGGGTCAGAAATTAAGGTTCGAGCATCCAACTTACAATCAACATAAAACCCATCAAAATAATCAATTTTAACATCTAATGTGTATACATGTGTGCATAAACAAAAACAATATCTGTTTTTTAGAGAATCAAAAATGAAATAGAAATAGAAGATAAATAGTGGGAAACAGAGGCCGAGTAAAGAGAAAATTAGGGGTGAGTAACGATAAGCTCACCAATTTGAAGGATGATCGAACAGATGAAGATCAAGAGATCTGTCAGGCAGATAAATCCCTGAAATTGAGAGAAAAGGAAAAAGAAATAGAGAGAGAAAGAGAGTATCAATGGAAAATCCCCTGTTCTCCTTCTATTGTTGTAAGAGTAATTTACCGTTAACGGCGACGTGGCTGTTAGTATTTTGTCATTAATAGCCATCGGTAGTATATTTAACTTCCAAGGTACCCTTTACTTCGAAAAAGGAATATGAATTAGAATGTTTTTTTTTGTTTTTTTTAATAATAAAGGAAAAGGATAATAGTTAAAGAATGTTGTTATATATGATGATAAATTTATATTGATATTAAATATCTACCTACGTAGATATATGAGATAAGAGAGTATAAAGAAGGAATTCACAAATTATTAGTATAGGACAGTATATTCCTGACACGTCTCACAAAGTTCAAATTCTGCTTCAAATAACTCTTCGGGTTGGAAGGACTTTAGAAAATATAAAGCAAACAAGTATATCACTGAAGTAGAAACCAAACCACGGATTAAAACCTGCCTAAAGGAAAATGTCTATTTTCTTATTAACACAAATGCCTATCACAGAGTTTGAACAATCTAAATTTGATATTTCAAGTTCAGGAGATGAAGGTACATCTACATTATGAAAATGAACATTTATAAATTACTTTTATTTATTTTTCCATTTGTTAACATGATTAGATATAGTTATTAGCAACAACACTACGATGTAGATATTTCTACAAGTGAAAAAATTACTAATACATTTTGTTCTTGCTATTCTTCCAACCAAATTACTGCCTTACCACATGCCCTCAGAATAGTTCAACCACAAAAACTAACAATCAGAAGCATAATCGAACCAAAACCAACAGCTGCTAAATGTACCCTAAGCATCCAAACATTAATCATCACCTTCTGAAAATGATACAAACCAAATTTCACACAAACGTAATATATTACCTCTTAAAGTACCAAAAAGGGAAACAGTTAATGAAACTACAGGTAAGCTAGCGAAGCATTTTCCCAATTAGCAATTGTTGATGACGAGAATAAAAATAAGGCCAAAATAAATAAAAATGTTCCATTTCATATAAAGTAAATTACTTGTTGGTGTAGAAAGTTTCAAACGTGAAATTAAAAACTGACAGGAACTGATATTAAGTGTGTGGATTTCCGTTCTTTCTTCTTCGTTGTTAACCCTAACGATTATGTTTATCACTATACGAGATTATGTGGCTAAAAGGTTCCATGGCTTTTATCTAGAAACAAGCACATGATAACAAAACCCACTTAGAATGAATGCAACCAAATTTGGTAAAGACATAACTATCACAAGCATACTACAACCAAATATTCAATAAAATTACAACAAATACATAAATAAAAACAAAACCCTACCTTTTTATCATTAACGATATCCAGAGCTTGCAAGGGTCACCTGTAATATTAATCTTCTAATATTAATGGAAATATATCAATTTTGGGGCTCCGGTATAAATCAAAGAAAAGCCCTATTTTTGAGTCAGAAATTAAGGTTCGATCATCCAACTGACAATCAACATAAAACCCATCAAAATAATCAATTTTAACTGCTAATGTGTATACATATGTGCATAAACAAAAATAATATCCGTTTTTAGAGAATCAAAAATGAAATAGAAATAGAAGATAAATAGTGGGAAACAGAGGCTGAGGAAAGAGAAAATTAGTATTGAGTAAGATAAGCTCACCAATTTGAAGGATGATCGAACAGATGAAGATCAAGAGATCTGTGAGACAGATAAATCCCTGAAATTGAGAGAACAAAGAAAAAAATAGAGAGATAGAGAGAGAGAGTGTTTCAATGGAAAATTCCCTGTTCTCCTTCTTCTATTGTTGTAAGAGTAATTTACCGTTAACGGCGACGTGGCTGTTAGTATTTTGTCATTAATAGCCATCGGTAGTATATTTAACTTCCACGGTACCCTTTACTTGGAAAAAGGAATATGAATTAGAATGTTTATTTTATTTTTTATTTTTTAATAATTAAGGATAAGGATAATAGTAGTTAAAGAATGTTGATAAATTTATATTAATATTAAATATCTACCTACGTACATATACAACAATGCTACTATAACATAAAAAATAATCATATAAAGCTCACATATACACACGTACATATTTTTAGGCCCCGCCTGGCACGTGGGGCCCACAATATGCATGTCAGCATGTGTGTGTATGTGAGTTTTATGTGACTATTTTTTATGTAATACTAGTAGTATTATTTGTATATATATGAGATACGAGAGTATAAAGAATGAATTCACATATTATTATTTTATTTTATTATTTTTAATCGTAATCTATATTTGATATAAATTTAATCAACATATATATTATTTTCCATAATTAAATAAGACTATGTGATATTTTAGTACTCCTTTTGTTATGAATTATAAGATTAATATTGACTTTTAAAAAGTCAATCTAAGACAATTTAAAATTTAAAATTGACAATCTTCTTTTAAACCTTTGAAAACAATAAATATTATATCTAATAGTACTTTTTAGATAATTTATAATATTCATAATGATTGCATAGACTAAAAATAAGAACTCGTGCTAATTTTAAGTTTTAAATTAATTTTTAATAAATTAATAATAATCTTAGAAGTTGGAAATGATCGAGTATTTTTTGAATTTAATAGTGCTAGGATACTAGTAGAATCTGAATATTAGGGGTAAAAATACAAATATGTAAAATTGTAAAACACTCATTTTTAATTTTCATGTTTAATTATCATGCTCGTATAGAAGAGCTCAATTTTGAAATTTTCACAGTCTCTCACGAGAGTAGTTAGCAACTTAGCATGAAGTTAACTTTGGTCAATTGACCAATACATTGTCGACACGCAGGGCAGGAAGTGATCTCTCCCTTTGCGTGTCAGCACTGTATTTGACAATTCACCAATTTACTATGAAGTGTAACGAAATATGTCTATTGTAAGAGAGTACGGTGAGTCTCACCTTTATGTGAAATGAACATATGTTGAAATATCAAAATTACATGTTGAAATATCATTTTTCTAATTATTTGTTATTTGTTTGAAAAATTACCATTTCAAATATATTTTTTATAATTTTTTCATCTTTTATAACAATTTACAATTTCAATGTTTTAGAGTTTTTGATCATACAAGAAAAAGGGGAGAAAAAAAACTTGGAACCATGTGCATGTAATAACAACTGTTTTGGCTCAGCGTCTAAACCAACAACATGGCACAAAGTATAAACCATGTGCATCTAATACTACCAAGAGTTGCAACCGTCTTGGTTCAACTTCTAAACCAACAACAACAGGATTATAATATTATCCTTCTTCCATTTCCTAAAATAAAATTATTGTTGAATTTTTCAAGTCAATTTAAAATTAATATGAATTTTTGAAATTTTATTTAATACAATGATAATAATTATAAAGCGTGGTAATATTTATTGTTTTATAATTTTTAATAAATTATTTTAATTTATAATTTAAAAATATCTCAAATCGACTTTTAAAAATCAACAACAGTCTTATAATTTGAAATGAAGGTACCTGAAATTATATTCTAATCTTAATCATCAGCTTAAGGGAATTGATATTTCAGCAAGTTAATTTGATATTTTCACAAGTGGGTCCAATTTTTAACTAAACCAACTTTTTGTGCACTAAACTGATTATAGAATTTAGTTATTATGTCCAAATTACCCCCACTTGATAAATAACTAAACATCTAATTGCTTAATTTTATTTGATTATTAGCGTTACTCAATTGAAGAGAACTTTTATTTATTTAATTATTATGGTAGTAATAATATTAATAATAGTTAGGAAATAAGTGAGAAAAATTATTTACACATAAAAATTAGGATCTAAGGCTTTCTTCTCCCACCAATAAAAAAAGTTATTTTCATAATTTATATTATCATATCATATTACTAAATTAAGATTTTTATGAAACAAATTATACTTAAAATGTGTAAATTTTATATATAAGATTGTGTAAATATAAGATTGTGTAAACTTTATCATATCATATTATTAAATGTGTAAATTATTTTCAGAATTTTTATTATCATATTATATTACTATATTAAAATTTGTTTACATATTATACTTAAAGTATAATGTGTAAACAAATTATACTTAAATTAAAAAATTTATGAAACAAATTATACTTAAGATTTTTATAAATGTGTAAACTTTATATATAAGTCTTTTTCCATATATATAAAATGTATATTAGTCTATCTGATAGATCATAAGATGATAAAAACTTACATGTCTTGTGGTCCGAAAACTTCGAACAAATAAACAATTTGAAACTTCTATTTTATCTTATTACATCAATTTTTACAAGATTAATTCAGATGAGCAGTTCCAATGTCAAATTTAAATTAATTTTTGCAGTCTTATAAGACTAATTTTTACACAGTCTTATGTATAAAGTTTACACATTTTAAATATATTTTGTTTCATAAAAATCTTAATTTAGTAATATGATATGATAATATAAATTCTGAAAATAATTTTGTTTCCTAGTGGGAGACAAATGCCTTAGATCCTAATTTTTATATGTAAATAATTGTTCACACTTATTTCTTAACTATTTTTTAATTATTATTAATAATATTACTATCATAATAATTAAAAAAAATATCTTCAATTGAGTAACGCTACTAATCAAATAAAGTTAAGCAACTAGATATTTAGTTATTTATCAAGTGGAGGTAATTTTGACATAAGAACTAAATATTATAATTAGTTTACTGTACAGATGGTTGATTTAGTTAAAAGTGAAACCCACTTGTGAAAATATCAAATTAGCTTATGAAAATGTTAATTCCCTAACTTAATATCTCATTGAAAATTGTATTAAACGTAAAAATGTACAATCTATTAACTTTTCTTCTACTTTTTGTATTCTCCCCCTTAGTTTAAGTAGGGCTTTTTTTGTACTTATGTTTAAGAGTAAAACTAAAAAATAATTATACTTTATCTTTTAAACTAATTTTTTATTATTATGAATAAAAATTGTACATAGATCATCTTCTTTTAGTGGGCAAAGGGAATATATTTTTGACTAAAAGATAAATTGCACCCCAAACTTTATATATTTTTGACTTTTGTACCCCAAACTGAAAAAGGTGTCTAAGTACATCCCAAACTTCATTAAACGTAACAAAAAAAATACACTTTCACCACTTAACCGATCAAAAGTGACCGTCTGTGACTGACTAAGGCTGTAATGTTTATTACAGAGGGGTAAGCTTGGTAGTTTACATTTATGCCATATTGCAGTTACTTTGACACCGATTATGTTGGTTATTAGACAAAAATTCCCAAATCAATTGACTTAGGGTTCGCGATCTGAAGGAGAAGCTTACAAACAATGAGTGATTGCGATTCTTGAGGGATTCGAAAAACAATGACATTTATGGAGAGAAGGGGGTCCCAGAATACAGTAAGTGCTTCAATTACATGTCTTTAATAATGGTCTAATGTTTTTTAGTGTGCACTTTTTGTAGTTTATTGACTTCTTTTTGTAGTTTATTGTATTCTGGTAGTAGTTTAACTTTGTTGGTTGCTTTTTGTAGTAGTTTTTTGTAGTGGTCCCTTTTGATGCGTGGTGGTCCCGATTATGGGTAGTGGTCCACACATTTAACCGGTAGTGGTCCCTTTGCGTTTGTGGTTTTGCAGGCAATAAGGAATATTTTACAGTCAAATTTTTCCATGGTGGACACTTTGAAGATATCCCACATAAACAATGGGTGGGAGGTACATTTAACTTTTTTGATTTCTGTCATCCTAATTATATCTCTTTACTTGATATAGTCAAAATGGGGAAGGAGTTGGGATATAAAGTTGGACATTTTAAGTTCCAGTATAAGACACCTGCAACTGATACGGATAAGGGATTATGGGAGTTAGAAAATGATGATGATATACTGATAATGTGTATGTTCATCCCTCCTAGTAGGCTAATTGAAATATATTTGGAGGTGATTAGACCTGTGGGAGCATCAGTTGACTTGGAAGTACAAAGGAAAAGTGATAAGAATAATGAATGCAGAGATTTGATATCATTTGGGGATGATGAAATAGAGTCAACTGATGAAAGTTATGTGTATAGTTATGGGGAAGAATCAACTGAGGATGAAGAGGATTATGATTTAGATGAGGATGATGAGGATGAAGAGGATGAAGAGGGTGATCATAATAGTGGGACTGATGGTGGGCCAGAGGGTGATCATGAACTAGGACCAGAGGTTGGGGAAACTAATAAAGGGAAGGGAAAATAAACTGCAGAAACTGAGGCTGGGGCAAGGGACAAAGGGAAGAGAAAACAAAGGGAATGGAAGGGTGCAAGATAGAAAGGTAAAGGAAAAGGAGCTGAAAAAGCGACAAGAGCAGCCACTAACAAAGGGAAGGGAAAACAAACTGCAGAAACCCAAACTTCACAAGAAGAAGCACATGAACCAGGATTTTCATCATCTAACTATGATGACTCTGAAGTGGAAAGGATGCCTAGGGTTGATGAATTTGATCTTGAACCACATGAACAAGAACATAAAGGGTATCTAGAATTTAGGGAAGGTGTCACAGAGGATCCTGAGTTTGAGTTGGGAATGACATTTAACAATGTCACTGAAGTGAGGGCAGCAATCAGAAATCATGACATCAAACAATGAAGGAAAGTTTATTTCAAGAATAACCTGTCAAATAAGATCCAAGCAAGGTGTGTGGAGCCATGTACATGGTACTTCTATACTGCAAGGTGCAAAGATAGCACACATTTAAAATCACTAGGTTACAGAAACTGCATACTTGTTGCAGAGAATGGGATAATTATTGTATAAATGCAGAATACATTGCCAAAAAGTATGAAGATGATCTGATGATGAATCCAACATGGGAATTAGATCAGTTTCATACTAGAGTGGTTAAAGATTTGGATATGGGGGTATCAAGGAGCCTAGCATACAGAGCTAAGAAAAGAGCAATGAAAAACATTGAAGGGAGTGCTGAGGGGGATTATGGATTGGTTTTGGACTATGCTGCAGAGCTCAGAAGAGCCATGCCTGGGAGTACTTGCATCTTGAAGAGAGCAGAACCAGAGGCTGGACAAGACTTAGGCAAATTTTTGAGGTTTTATGTGTGTCTCCAACCACTAAAAGAAGGATTCAAATTGGGGTGTAGGCCACTGGTAGGGCTTGATGGTTGTTTTCTCAAAGGACCATATGGGGGTCAGTTATTGACTGCAGTTGGTGTTGATCCAAACAATGGGATGTGGCCAGTTGCATGGGCCATTGTTGAATCTGAGAACACTCAGACTTAGGTGCGGTTTATGAACTTGTTGGTGAAAGATCTTGGGATTGCAAATGATGGAGGCTGGACATTCATTTCAGATAAGCAAAAGGTGAAAACATCTCTGACATCTTTTTGTTATTCCATCAATTATTACACCCCAAAATATGTTTCTGATAACTTACCTTCTTTTGTCCCCAGGGTTTGATTAATGCTTTAGAAGCTGTGGTCCCATGTGCTGAACACAGACATTGTGTAATGCATTTGTACAGGAACTTTTGGCAAAAACATAAAGGTTCTGGATTAAGAAAGTTGGTGTGGAATGCTGCTAAAGCCACAAATCCTTATGTATTTCAAAAGGCAATGGAAGTGCTAAAAAGTTCAGATAAGAGTGCATATGAATGGCTAGCTCCTAAGCCACCTGCTCAGTGGAGTAGGTCTCATTTTCAGACCATATGCAAAAATGACATATATGTCAATAACCATTGTGAGGTATTTAATAGCAAAATTCTTAAGTCTAGAGTGAAACCACTAATAGGGTGTCTAGAAGGACTTATATTATATTGCATGAATAGGATTGTTAAAAGGAGGGAAATGATGTTGAAACATAATGGTGTAGTGTGCCCTAGAATAGCTAAAAAAGTATAAAAATAGAAAGGTCAGGCAGGGGGTGGACTGCCATTGTGGTCAGGTGGTGGTGGCAGGTTTACAGTGACAATGACTTCTGGGGGTTATTCATTTGTGGTGGATTTAGGAAATAAAACATATTCTTGTAGGAGGTGGGACTTGTCTGGAATACCTTGTGCTCATGCTGTGTCATGCATCAACAAAATAAGCTATGATCCATACACATATGTACATGACTATTTAACCAAAGACATGTATATAAGGGTTTACAGTCACAACATTGAGCCTGTAAGGCACAAATTTGAGTGGGATCCAACTGGGGTTGAGCCACCTTTGCCACCAGTTAAACATACTCCTGTAAGCAGGCCAAAAGTTGTTAGGAGAAAAGATAATGATATTCCAGAATCAAATCCAGAAGGTACAAGTTTGAAGAGGAAAGGAACATCATTGAGATATGACTTTTGCAAGGAATGGGGTCACAATTCAAGAAGGTGTCCTCAAGTAAGTTAAATGTGTGTTTCTATTTGTGTATGTTGAAATGTGGAACATCATTAGTGTATGTTGAGTTTAATACATTTCTGTTTGTCTGTTTTCAGAAACTCAACAAGGAGCCAGATGTGAATGAAGATTCTTCCCATGCTCAACCTCCTCCAAAGGCTAAGAGGGCCAGGAAGGTTCAAAAGACTTCAACAGCTGCAACACAGGAGGGTCTAACACAAGAGGCTCCAACAAATGAAGCTCCAACACAAGAGTCTACACAAACATTGCAAGGGGGAATCCATTCTGAGGGTAGCCAAAGTAAAGTGTCAGGTGAGGGCTTGCTGCCCAAAGACTACACATGGAAGGGGAAACATGTTACAACACTAAGAGACCTAGAAGCTGCAGCAAGATCCAAAAGAAAGAAGATCCAGTTTAGAAAACCAAACAGTGGAGGGTCTGCTGCAGATAACTAGTGTTGGGATGGGAGTTTTGGCATCTTTTTGTTAGTTTTTGGGTACATAGATTTGCAGTGTTATTGACTGCATTTGATGTATATGATGCTTGGTATTTGTTTTGGGTACATAGATTTGCAATGTTGTTCAGTGACAGTATATGATGTTTTTTTTTGTTAATAGGCATTTTAAGTTAATTGTTTTGAATTGCAGCTCCTTTGAGACATGTACTGATCATTAAGTATTTAATTGAATGGTCTCTGTTTTTAATGGCCTCTGTTTAGAATTGCCTCTGTTTTTTGTTCATTGAATGACAATAGCATATATGGTTTGTACATGAATGCAGGGATTGTTGCTGGTTATATGATGTGCAATAGCAGTATGGTTGGTGTGCCTGTGTTTTTTGTTCATTGAATGGCAATAGCAATATGACAGTAAATTGGTATGGTTTTTTTGTTCATTGAATGGTAATAGCATACTTGTTGCAGCAGATATACTTGCACCATTTTACTGTCAACCAACTAGCACACCAACTGTCAGGCCACATACTCTTAGATATCATAGCATCCATGGTTGGTGTGCAAGTGATAATTTAAAGCTTACACCATCTTCCTTCAAATAAAGTGCCCATAAATTACAACCAAAAACTTCCCAGAGTACAACCAATACATACATGATTTCAGCATTACTACCTAGACTAACACTATATTGCTAGAAATTACAATCCTAGAGTACTACCAATACATTGCCTAGAAAATTACTTGTGGGCAATTTCAGCCTTTGTTGAGATAAACATGAAATAGAAAATCACAACCCAAGTTGCAATCAACAGACCCTTTGCAAACCTTGCCCTAATTCTGTACTCCTTCAGCTCATCTTTCAGAGCTTTAATTTCAGCATCCAAATTCTCTAATCTTCTAATTAATCCAGGTATTACTTCCCTAGAACGCTCACACATTGGCGGATCAACCCAGAAGAAGAAATTACAACCCCGTGCCCAGCTGCACACCAATCTGGACGACCAAGGAATCTTCTACCGGCATTGTTTGAGCTTTTCCAAGCCGTCTTCATCACTGATTTCTTCTTGCACCAACAATTACGATCCATGAGCCCTAATTTTCCTTGATTTTCTTGCTCGAATTTCTTGGATTTACTTCCCTAATCGAGCTGCACGACTACTACTGAATCACTGAGCTTTAGTTGCTTGTTCCAGCTCGGGTAGTAGAAGAAGATCTGAAAAAGACTTAAACACCCCTTCAGATCCACATGTGTGCCTTAGCCGGTCACTTTTGACCGGTTAAATGGTGAAAGTGTGTTTTTTGTTACGTTTAATGAAGTTTGGGGTGTACTTAAACATCTTTTTCAATTTGGGGTGCAAAAATCAAAAATATGTAAAATTTGGGGTGCAATTTGTCTTTTAGTCTATATTTTTTTATTTGTCAAAACAATTACATGTACAAAATATTCAAAAAATAAATAAAACAAAATTGCTAACGCCGTCAGTTTTGGCGCTTGCTTTATGTCAATCCTCATCTTCAATCTAATCAAAGTGTCTAACAAGCTGTCGCATTTTGAATAAACTTTATGAAATTGAAGTAATTAATAATGCACTCAATTGCCTTCAGCTTAAATTAAGATCAATTCAATATTTTTATGATTTAGGTAGAAGGGGACCAATCCATTACTGTCATAAGAGAGCTGTTGAATGCTACTCTCTCACTCTCTTAATATAAATTTAATAAATTATTTTAGAGTTGTGTAAAAATATTAAAAAAATAATTATATAGTATTAAATATAATATTAATTATTTATATTATTTTGTATTGAAAAAAAAGTGTTATTTACTAGATAAAAAATAGTGAGAGAACCAAAGTTATTTTTAATACTTGGGGGTAATATTGAAAACTAAACAATTAATGTTTCTTGAAATCCTCAAACAACTTATATTAAGGGACAAGAATATTTTTCTAAAACGACTTATATTAAGGGACAGAGAGAATAATGTTTTAGAGTTTTGCATAATAATTATATAGCATTAAATATAATATCAATTATATATAATACCCTTAAATTTTTATAATTACCGTACTTATTTTATTCTCTCTCATCTGTAATATTTTTCTATGAGAAATAATTTTAAAAAGATTATAATTAATTATTCTAAATTATATAAAATGATAAATAATTTAAAAAAATAAAATCATCTAAAACATTATATATTATGTGACGGAATGAGTATTTATTTGATTTGATTTGATTTAATTGTCACCTCCAAGGCCATTATTCTCTCTCCTCGAAGTGCAATTATTCTCTTTCCTCGAAATGATGTTTAAAATATAAATTTTATACAAATTTAAAAAATTAAAAGAGATGAGAAAGTTTAAAATAATTATTAATGTGATTTATAATGAACTCCATACAAATATACTAATAAATCATTCTCTCTTTTAAACTCAATAGAAAAAAAGTATCGTCTCTTTTACTACTTAAGTGCGCCATGTGAAGCATTAGTTGTTTTTAAAGGATTTTATTAAGGTAAAGCACGAAAATCAAGTGTTGGGTATTGAATTTAAATAATAGGGTCCACTAAAATATAATTAAAATATTATTTCAGTTGGGCCATATGTATTTAAAAATTATATGTTAGTGGATCTCATCTCTTGAATTCAGTGTCCAACACTTAGTTTTCGTGCTTAACATGTGTTCTAAGAGCACATATTAAGAAGACCCATTTTTAAATGATAGTAGCACTATGACATTAAATATTTTAATACTACCTCCGTCTCATAATAAGTGTTTTTTTAGCTCAAATCACACATACCAATACACAAGCTAAAATGACAAAAATATCCTTAATATACTTTCTTTGTTTTGTTTGAGACTTTTTTTATTGACTTTTGGTCTCTCTTTCTCTTTCTTCAATCTTTCAACTTTCCAATAAATACGCAATAAATAACATTGGTTGCATAAGGGCACATATGAGAAAATATTATAAAAATTGTATTGAAATTCTAACACATCACTTATTTTGAAAAAAATGTTAAACCTAAAAAATCATATGAGACGGAGGTAGTAATAATTTATGGCATAACTATTAATCAATCATATAAGATCAATTAAACCAATATTATGATAATACATCATTTGAAACACATTTTTAAACTAAAAATTTAAGACTCCTGTCATCATCACCCTTAATCATTTAACTATTAGTTGGATATATTTGGAGGCATGGATTCCGCGCTTTGTAAGTGATAATGAAGAAAAAATAATTCTAAAATTGAGCTTGCAAGAGCCCAATTAAAATTTATGACATAAACTCAATGCAAGCACCCATAATTTCATAAAAATTAACGCATTTGTAAATATTAAAGTTATATTTTTGTTCAACATATATTCTTGAAGTAATAAGTTAGTTAATAATAGTAGCATAATATTAAAATTATGATGACTGTTTGAGGATATTATTTCATCTTATACTAATATCAATAATTTTTTTTTTTGTTTTCGTTATCCTGGCAATTTGCAAATATGTGATTTTTTATTTAAAACGGAGGCGGAGGCGGGGGCGGGCGTGGGGGAGAGGGGGAGGGGGGAAGAGTAATAAAATAAGATCCCGTTAGCATGAAGTAAATTTTATACTAAGTTCACTCATATCCAATACAGTACTGACACACAGGTGAGAGAGCGATCTCACTGCCTGCGTGTCAACATTATATTGAATATGAAATGAACTTATCATAAAATTCAATTCATGCTGACAGCTAACCACTCCTAATAAAAAATGTGTATATTCACTAAATGTTTTAAAATTTTATCCTAGGTAGAGTCAAATGTACTTTGGTTTGTGCGACACTGTTGGCACTTAGCCCCATCATGCTTCTAAGTTCTAACGTCGGACAAACCTTATAATAATCGAAGTAAGTATGTAGTTCCAGCTTGCGAGTTGCTTAAGATGAATGGTTAGAACAAGATTCTTTTGCGCCTGAAAAGGAAAGGAATGAATGAATGAATGAGGTTGGTTTTTGTCAATAAATATTCAAAGTATACCATTTCCTCTCTCTACTCTTGCCGGCCTATCTCCATATTCCTTCTTCTATCCATAACCTATGCTTTGATTCCCTCTTCCTTTTTTTTTAATTGATAAATTGAGTTAACCCCTGCATTTTTTGGACATAGAAAAATTTGGGGGATACGAATAAAAAGATAAATACATTAATATCACAAACTTAGATACCAATGGTTTCTCCATCCCTTGTGTACCAAGAGAGCGGAGTTTCAAACCTTGGCCAACAAAAGCTGGGTGTGCATTTAAATTATGTCACAAACTAGCAACAACAACAACAAAAAAAACCTTAGATCAACATAATTTCATTTAATTTTAATTAATTTAATTATGAATATTATAAACTATCTAAAAAAAATTATTTTATAATTTTCAACAAATTATATCAATTTTAAATTTAAAAATATATCGATTTAAAATTCAAACGTTAATAATAATTTTTATAATTTAGAACGGGTGAAATATATGTTAAAATATTATAAATATTAGATTATTTCTAAAAATATAAATAGTTTTATCTTTGTTAGTTTTGAAGTAACAGCCAGAGGCCACTAGGCCAGGGCAAGTAGGGCTGCCCGAACCCAAAGCACTATAGACGGGTGTATTTGATAAAAGTTTTTAATTGGGATATATTTCATCTTAGTCGTCTAAGGCAAAATCTGAGGAAGAGGTTGGTAGTAGTTGTAAGATTTTGTGATTTTAAAAAGATATTTTAAAATAATTAAATTGTCATGATTTTGACTTTGAGTCATGGGTTCAGTGAAACAGATCCTGTCAGTACAGGGAACAGTAGCTTAGTACTCCTATAGAAGTGAAAGTAGTCGAGTCTTGGTAAAATTTAAATATGTGACTTTTATTATTCTTAACTTATATGAACTTAAGATATTAATTCAATTAATTTATTAATTAGGAGTCTAAAGCTTCACTATAAATACTTCAAGAGCAATGTTACTATCACATAATTTAGATCATATAAAACTCATATACACACATGTATATTTACGGACTCTGCATATCACGCAGGACCCATAGTATACATGTGTGTGTATGTGAGCATTATGTGACCCAAAATTATGTGATAGTAACATTATTTATACTTCAAATGTTGTTTACATGTGAGGCATGCTAAGAAACGCAGTCTCGCTAATGGAAGCAAGCTAATTTGTAACGTCCTCGAAATTTGGGTCTATCTTAAAATCCGAAATCTAGTCTTACTCATTCAATATATGTACATCATAAAGATAATTATATTATCCTTGAATATTACAACATTACTAATATATTACAATTAATACAATCATTCTTCTAAACATTTATTTATCTTCTCTTTGGCTCTATTAGATTTTTCAGTCCACTCCGATTTGGCTGCAATTTTATTAGAATTTGCAAAAGTGGGCATTTAATTGTTCAGCAAGTCATAACAGTTGAATAAACAACAAAATCAAGAATCATAACATTTTTCACTGAAAACTTCAATAACGGAATAATAGTTATGAAATAGCTCGAATAAATAGGAATTAACTTGGATACCTATCATTCAACACCTCTATCGCCATATTAAGAGAAAAAACATTCTCTAACTTTCTTACTAAAAGGTCATTTTGACCTTGAACTCTTTTTTCTGCTTAAACAGTGTTTTCTAACTGAAAACCTACATAACACCATAGTAATTATTTGATCATAATTATCGAAGGGTCGTTAGGACCATCTATCTTCTCATTACTATTAAGAGAAAATATTCTCTTATAGCACTTCTAGGACTCAGCCTATTCTACAAGTATACATATGTGAAAAGAATCACATTCTCAACATATATATATATATACATATATAAGAACATCACAACACCAGTTTTCAACAATTAACAATATAGTAAAATTGAGTGGCTCCCTGCCTAAGAACTAATGAATTAGTTCCTCATCTCATCTACACTGTTATAAATATATCTGAACGCGTACGCTTTTGCGATACTTCTACACTAGAACAACTATTTTTTAGTGAGTTAGATCGGTTTCCTAATACATCTTAAACATCTACCCATACAAATGAGTTGTTCAACTCGATCACTACATGCCAACAGTTAAAAAAACACGTGATTACACATACACCTTTAACTCAGTTAACACCTTAACATTTATTTAGCCGAAATAATTAGCATCGACATACTTCTTAACACCATTCGCTAATACACAAATCTTACACTATTGAATAGTTCCATTTTTAGAACTTTTATTCTTATAAGTTCGGATATTGGTTAGATACGATCTTGCGTACAACCATTAACTAGGGCTGTAAATGGTAACCGAAAAATTCGTATTCGTCCGCATCCGTATTCGAAAAAAACGGATATTATTCGTATTCGAAAAAAAACGGATATTATTCGTATTCAGAAAAAAAAACGGATATATCCGTATTCAGTTTAAAGGTATCCGCAAATAAACGAATACGAATACGGATATAGGCGTATTCGAATTCGTTTAACATCCGAGTGTAAATATATCCGACGGATAGCGAATATCCGGATTCGAATCCGTATCCGAAATTCGTATCCAAATAACTTATATTTTATATAATAAGCAAAATAATTTTTTATAGTGACATTCCTTACATAATAATTAGTTTTCACTATCATACGAAAATTATTTTAAAAATATATCATTTTACTTTTAAAAAGTAGGAAATAACACTTTTATTTTAATATTAATAAACTGAAATAAATTGATTTAAATATAGTTAATATATTTTTACTATTATAAAGTTAATATATCTAAAATGTATCATTTACCAAGAAAATTATATACTAGAATAACAAAACTATAGTTATTAGCTTGTTATAAGTTTTTTACTTTCTAAACCTATTTGCAATGTTGGGATACAAGAACAATGAACAATATAATTTTATTGTTAAAATATGTTAAGTCCGAATTAATTTAGAATTAATCTAGAAGGAGGTTGAATAATTAATTTACGTTTATGAATTGTCGGGTGGAGTGAGTATTTATCACTTTCATTTACCTAATTATTTAAAAATTAGAAGTCCAAATATTCAAAGCAAGTCCAAAGTAAATTTTGGATTAAGTTGTATTAACTAGTTGTCAGTTGTCACATATATATTATAACTCGCACTCTCTATAAATATAATTAAATAAAATAAACTTTTTATAACTATGTAAATTGTAATCTATGTATTGAGAATAAATTATAAATAAAGTTCCCATAAACATATTATTAAAATTTTAATCAAGTATTTGAAAAAAAAAATTAAATATTTAATGTAAACTTTTGAATCTAATTATAAATTATAAATATTCATACACACTACAATATTAGACATCTAAGCATTATTAAGTAGTATTAAAATTTAGGATTTCAAAAATGATGAAAACTTATTTGAATTGTAATTAAAAACATTGATTATTGTATTTAAATATTTATTAAAAATAAATAAATTAACATTCATTCATTAATAAAATATATTTTAAAACTCATTATTTTTTTATTCTTGTTATAGTTAGGACTATAAATGGTAACCGAAAAATCCGTATCCGTCCGCATCCGTATTCGAAAAAAGCGAATATTATTCGTATTCGGAAACAAGCGGATATTATTCGTATTCGGTTTAAAGGTATCCGTAAATAAACGAATACGAATACTACTATATCCGACTCCGTATATATCTGTTTACATCCCTACTATTAACGACCATATCATTGCACGGAGTGCAATCATACCCTTATTTGCTCACATAATGATATCCCGTAACCATTAGGTTCCGACTAATCCAAAATCAAGCTACAGTCAGACTGTGACGCCCCCAAAATAGGTTCAATACTCAACCCATTTTGAGTCGTCAAATACACTTAACAAAATTCAAATACAATCTTTCATATCACACGCTCGTGCAAAATACGACCACACAACTGTGAGTATCAATACAGACATGTAGAAAATATTAAAATTCAAACTAAGTCTTCATTACATTTATTATCACACTATTTTAAATACAAAAAATAGTGAGAACTTCTGCAGCTCTAACTCGGACCATCACTCCATTCCCCGACTAGTACCCGCGATATTCTCATTTTCTGAAGAGAATAATGGAAGAAAAGGGTGAGCTCAACTAGCCCAGTAAAGAATATTATGACTAAGATAATGAAGAATAAATTATCGTTAGTCTTCAACAAATCAGATAAAATATTATGGACAACCAGTTTTAGATCAACAACTGCAGCAAAAATGATAATTTATTAGAAGAGTTAAGTAGAGAATGATGTCTACTATCTTCTATAATTTAAAAGTCCATCATCAATATTTTATCCCTATAACATCAATCAATATTCATCTCGAATCAAATATTCGTCTTTTGTACTACGGCCAAAGATATTCATTTGTACCACCAGTTGGTCATGTTCATCTCAACACCTGTCCATCTTTGCACTACGGGCCAAAGATATTCATCAGTTAATCATTCATCTTTACACTACAGGCCAAAGATATTCAGTTATATCACCATTTAGGACTGAGGATGATGAAAACAATACGAATAACTAATCCAGTGAGATAAAGGACAAATATTAGATAATTTATCCAGAGTTCAAGAATGAAAATCAAAACCTGGATCCAATCAAAGATGATTTGAAAAGAAAAAAAAATATTATTTATTTTTATCATGAATAGTACCGCATGAATATTAACTCATGAATAGTAACTCGACATAAAAAGATAAAAATTTTACAAGAAAGTTCAGACCAATATTTCAGTGAAAAAATATTAGATGAAGCGTAAAACTCAAGGAATTTCTGATCATTTCAGGAATTCTAGAAGCAATACTTACTGTAGTAAGTTTAGAGTTAGGAATTTAAAATGAAACAATATACGAAACTGTAATTGGATTTTCACCTGTCTAGCGGTAGTCCGCTCAGACAGATTATTTCCACAATTTAATAACAACTGAATACGAAGGGTTATTCACCAGGCATGGGTAGTCCGCGTAGACAGGTTATTCCCACAGAATAATAAAGAATGGAATAACAACAGAATTTCACCATGCATGCGGTAGTCCGCATAGACAGGTTATTCCAACAGAATAATAAAGAATGGAATAACAACTCTTACGAATATTAAAAGAAAATAACTCTCTTCATGAATACGAAAGAAATAATAACCCTTACCTTAAAAATTTGGAGATTGCACTAGTGTAATAGCAGAATACTCTTCTTCTTTCTCTCTTATTCTCTTTATACTTTCTCTCTCTATAGCTTTAGTGAATTGGTGAGAAATAATGAAGAAATGAACTTCTATTTATAGGCTCGGCAGAGTAAGGGTAAAATAATATTTTCGCCATAATTTATGACATCATCGCTTACATCATCGATCTTATGACATCATTGCTTACCTCATCGCTTCGATGACATCCTTGCTTATCTCATCGCTCCGATGACATCATTGTTTACATCATACGAGTTCAAATTTAATTTGCACTCTTTCACCTCGTTTAACTTTTATACCATGAATTTACTATAATAATGTTACCATTCAAATTATAAAAATCATACTATTATATAATCACATTATACTACTATAATGTAATATTATAATAATATATTTGAATGAATTATTTTATCAGTCAAGATAGAATACCAACTTTCAACAAATGTCACATGTTAAAAATTCCTCCTTTTAAATTCACATTGAATAAATATTTCCTTATCATATATATCAAAAATTAATTATTCACAAATAATATTACAGAACTACAATACTGACAACCAGGTCGTTTCTAGGAAAGAGGGGGCCTTCTGATAAGGATTTTTCCTTACTAGCGCGCAATTAATCAACCCATTTCCTAGACAGAACTTTCTTAAACCTTGTCAATAATGCTATCTAATAATATTATTCAAATAATATGAATTATAGATTTGATAATTTAAAATAATGTGTAATGACAATTATTGAATCAATAATATAAAATAGCAAAGCAGCACTTATTGATTTAAAATATCAACGTAGCAAATATTGAACCAATAAAATATTATGCAATTATTGAATCAATAATATAAAATATTGAACAGTAATTACTGTAACAATAATTGAGTAAGTGCCTTACTACGTAAGAATCAATAATTCGAAATACTGTGTAATGCCGTGTGCTACTGTGCAACATCACGTATTACTGTATTTTAACCACCGGGTATTTCAACAGTACTAACGGTAATAGTTTTGTCGTTATTTTTATAAAAAGGTTACTTCTGTCGCTTTCTATATCCGACATTCATTCCGTTGTGGGGTCCACCAATGACTGCGCCGTCGTACGAATATTCTCCGACAAAAAGAATATTCCTCGACCAAACGAATATTCTCCGACACAACGAATATTTTATAACCACTTGCTTACTTTGTAAACTTTACACATTTCACCCATAACTTATCATATTTATCAAATCAACACCATACTATTTCAAAATAATATATAAAAAAAATTAAATCTTATTCATAAAATTTGGGGTCTGACACAGACCCAATTGGGGAGCTCTACCAACACCATTTTTCTCATTCGCAAGGCTCAAATTCAAGATCTTACTTAAAGGGAACCGAGCTCTTTCCGCTCAGACCAATGGATGTTGGTAACTGTAAGACCCCAATTTTTATGAATAAAGATTTAATTTTTTTATATATTATTTCGAAACAGTAAGGTGTTGTTTTGATAAATATGAAAAGTTATGGGTGAAATGTGCAAATATTTTAAAATAAGCAAGTGGTTATAAAATATTCTTGTTGTCGGAAAATATTCGTTTTGTCGTGGAATATTCTTGTTGTCGGGGAATATTCGTACGACAGCGCAGCTATTTGTGGGCCCCACAACGGAATAACTGTCGGATATAGAAAGCGACAGAAATAACCTTTTTATAAATAACGGCGTAGTTGTTACCGTTAGTACTGTTGAAATACCCGGTGGTTAAAATATAGTAATACGCGGTGTTGCACAGTAGCACACGGTATTGCACAGTATTTTGAATTATTGAGTCTTACGTGAGAAGGCACTTACTCAATTATTGTTACAGTAATTACTGTTCAATATTTTATATTATTGACTCAATAATTGTTACGTTGATATTTTATATTATTGACTCAATAATTGTTATATTGATATTTTATTGACTCAATAATTGCTACGTTGCTATTTTATATGATTGATTCAATAATTGCTACAATTGAGATTTTGTATTATTGATTCAATAATTGTCATTGCACAGTATTTCACATTATCAACTCAATAATTTATATTATTTGAATAAAATTATTAGATAGCATTATTGGCAATGTCTAAGGAAGTTCTGTCTAGGAGGAGTTATTTAATTGCGCGCCAGCAAAGAGAAGTCCTTATCGGAAGGCTCCTGAGAACGACCTGGTTGTCAATATTGTAGTTCTATAATATTATTTATGAATAATTAATTATTGATTTATATGATAAGGAAATATTTATTTTGTGAATATAAGAGAAGGAATTAGTGCTGATGTGTTTTTATCAATATTTTTGTGTGAAAAATCATCCATTTATGGATTTCGGATAATTTATGTTTGGAATTTGGAAAAACTTCCTTCTACAAAGTTGTAGAGAATTAAATTTCCTATAGAAAGATATAGAATTTGTATTTTTCTGACAAAGGGGCTATTTATTATGAATTATTGAAATTTCAAAAAATAAATATTTTTTTAATGGGTGGGCCCCACTTTTGTTGTTTTGTTGAAAAATTCTGATTTTTTTGGAGCAGCCGGCGGTGGAATTTTTTAAAAAAACAAAATATTATTTTATTTAAAAGTCTACTTTGGCATTCTAAATTTTTCCTATAAATAGGGTGCTTAGGTTATAATTGAAAATCACACCAGAATCAAAAGTTTTCTCTCTCTATAATATTAGCGTATTTTTGTGAGTATTTAGATACTTTGAGTGTTACTATTCAGTGCAAGTTTCATTCGGTATTATATTCGATATTCCGGTCAAAGGTACTATTCTTTTGAGGTAAGGGATGTTATTTTCTTTCGTAAATGATGTTATTCTTTTCAATATCATTATACCAAAATATTGGCATGGATTTTATTATGAAATTCTTACTTTTTCCGTCGGGGTTACTATTCACGTATACGGCACTATTCACGGAAAAATTAAATTTTCTTCTATATGTCCAAGTTGTTTGTTAAAGTTCTTATCTTTGATTGGATCTAAGTTTTGAGCTTTATTCTTGAATTTTGCTCCATAAGGTATTATTATGAAATATTCTTGAACTTGAATAAACTAAAATACGAATCCTTAATCTTTGTCCTTTATCTCACTGGATTCGTTATTTATATTATTTTTCATCATCCTCAGTCCTAAAAGGTGATATAACTGAATATCTTTGGCCTGTAGAGCAAAGATGAATGATTACCTGATGAATATCTTTGGCCGTAGTGCAAAGATGACAGGTGTTGAGATGAACATGACCACTGGTGATACAAATGAATATCTTTGGCCTGTAGTGCAAAGATGAATATTTGATTCGAGATGTATATTGATTGATGTTACAGGGATAAAATATTGATGATGGACTTTTAAATCATAGAAGATAGTAGACTTCATTCTCTACTTAACTCTTCTAATGAATTGTTATTTTCGCTACGAATATTGATCTAAAATTTGTTGTCCATTATATTTTATCTGATTTATTGAAGGCTAACGATAATTTATTTTTATCTTAGTCATAATATTCTTTACTAGGCTAGTTGAGCTTACCCTTTTCATCTATCGTCCTCTTCAGAAAATGAGAATGTCGTAGGGACTAGTCTGGGGACAGAGTGATGGTCCGAGTTAGAGCAGTAGTAGTTCTCACTATTTCTGATAAATAGTGTGATAATAATTGTAATGAGGACTTAGTTTGAATATTAATATTTTTTACATATTTGTATTGACACTCACAGTTGTGTGGTCGTATTTTGCACGACCGTGTGATTTAAAAGTTTGTATTTGAATTCTGTACCATGTATTTGGCGACTCAGAATGGGTTGGGTTGACTGGGCCTATTCTGGGGGCGTCACAGTTGGTATCAGAGCCATAAGTAAAGAGCCTCGAGCCTCTATCTGGTGACTTCCTGTGTATGGGGATGCACGGAAGCCAGACTCTCAGTAGGGGACGCCGTTCTGCGGTGGCAAACTGATAGGTATCATTGTGAGGTGTTGTCCAAGGTTGGGACATGAGTCACAGTTGGTATCAGAGCTTAGGGATATGATCTTTGACGGAGATCGGGGAATAGAACTAGGAGGGGAGAGACGAGTAAATCCTTCACTAGTATGTCCTACCTAAGCTTATGTGGTATTTAATTGGTCAGTCGGAGCATAGGATTAATATGTGATATGTTATTTGTTTAATTAACCCTTGTTTTATGACAGTATTTGAGAATGGCAGCTGAGAATGTTAACAACGAAGTGAATGAGACCGTGGAGACACCTTTAATCACAAACCAGGAGAACGTGCAACAAGAAGGCAATATTCATCCTGAAAACAACGCTGGTCAGACGATAAACGATGAGATATTTAGAAGTTTTTTGCAGTTCATGCAAAACCAGACGAGGGAGACTCGTGTGCAACATACAGGTGGAGATAATAACAACTCGCGAATTGTCACCGCCAAGCAGTTCAAAGAATTGGGACCACCAGAGTTTCTGGGAAAGCCAGATCCGATCAAGGCAGAGACGTGGATTAAACAAATTACTAAGATATTTGATGTCTCGGGATGCACGGAGGAACAGAAGGTTCCATTCACCACGTTTATGTTCCGTGGAGAGGCAGATTACCGGTGGGAGTCTGTAAAGCGTACCCAACCTGCCGCACTCAAGATGTCTTGGGAAGCGTTTTAGAAACTGTTCAATGACAAATACTTTCCTGAAAGTATTCGTCATATGAAGGAGGTAGAGTTTATTAGACTAGAACAAAACAACATGACGGTATCCTAGTACGAGGCTAAGTTCGCGGAGCTGTCAGGTTTGCACCTCATTTGGTGGAGAATGAGGAACGTATGACGCGGATGTTTCTAAGAGGTTTGAAACCCGAAATACGTCAATACCTCATTTCTCATAAATTTTCTCTATATTCTGATGTAGTGAACAGGGCCTAGTTGTTAGAACGAGATAATGATTATGTTCAACTGAGGGACCACAACCAAGGTCGTACTGGTGGCAGCAGTCATCGGAGCAATGACAACCAGCGAGGAGGAAAGTATGACAGAAGCGGTAACCACTTCGGTGGTAATCGTGGCCATGATAGTAGAAAAAGCGAATCGGGAGGAGATTTCAAGAAGAGAAGGTACAACAATGAGAACGTGAAGACGTCAACATCAGCACCAGCATCAACTGTTTCTAGGGGAGGAGAACGACCACCGGTCGTATGCTATAAATGCGGGAAAGAGGAACACATCAACCCAAATTGCCCACAACAATTCAAAGTATGTTATAACTGTGAAAAAGAAGAACATATAGCTCGAGATTGTCCTGTTGCGAAACCAAGTCCAGCGGGGATGGTGATTCCAAAGGCGGTTTCGGACAAGTCAAAGTCGGTGATTTCTGGAAAAGCGTTTGTCGTGACTGCCCAAAACGCGAGGGACCCAAATGAATTTATCACGGGTTAGTTAATCATAAATTTTTGCGAAATCTATACTCTATTGGATACCGGTTCTACCCATTCCTTTATTTCGCCTGCCTGTACTCAACGTTTGAACTTAACTTCTGATAAATTAGACTTTGACTTATCTGTTGAAACTCCGTTAGGAGAAACCTTCGTTACATCTATAGTTTACAAATCTTGCTTGATTCAGATTGGTACCCTTACCTTACTTGTTGATCTTATATCTTTGAAAATACTTGTATTTGACGTGATTTTAGGAATTGACTGGTTAACCACTTACCATGCCAGAATTGATTGTTTTCGTAAGGTTGTTAGTTTTCATATTCCTAATCAACCTGTTGTGCGAATCCAAACCACTAAAATCAGTCAATATCATTTTAAATCACAAGGCTATTCGTTTATTGAAAAACGGATGTCAAGCTTTCTTATTTTATGTCACTGATCTAAACCAGAATACGTTAGGTTTGAATGATATTTCTGTTGTTAATGAGTTTCCTGATGTATTTCCCGAAGAACTTTCCGGTCTACCCCCAAAACGTGAAGTTGAATTCTTTATTGACCTTGAACCCGGTACAAAACTCATTTCTAAAACCCCATATCGAATGGTTCCTATTGAACTTCAGGAGTTAAAGGTCCAATTACAAGAGTTTTTAGACATTGATTTTATTCGTCCTAGTACGTCTCCTTGGAGTGCTCCTATTTTATTCGTTTGGAGCGAGGAATGCGAGAAGAGCTTCCAAGAGCTTAAGAGGAGACTTATCTCGGCACCTGTTCTGACAATACCATCTGGTTCGGATGGATTTGTTATCTACAGCGATGCTTCGGGCAAAGGGTTAGGATGTGTTCTCATGCAACATGGGAAAGTTATAGCCTAGGCCTCGCGACAACTCAAAGAATATGAGAGGAATTATACTACTCATGATCTAGAGTTGGCAGCTATCGTTTTTGCGTTGAAGATCTGGAGACACTACTTGTACGGGGAGAAAGTGGAGATTTATACGGATCATAAGAGCCTTAAATATTTTTTCACTCAGAAGAAACTCAACATGCGGCAACGGCGTTGGCTTGAGCTGTTGAAAGATTACGATCATACCATCCAATACCATCCTGGAAAAGCGAATGTGGTAGCTGACGCGTTGAGTAGAAGATCATATGTGAAAACGAATGCGATGATGTCCAGTATACGCGTAGAACCAGCTTTGATTGATAAAGTTAAAGCTGCTCAAGCTACGGATGCGGAGCTGATGAAGATGAAGAAGAAGGTGCAAGAAGGTACCATTCCAGAAGCAAGAATCGTGAAGAAGGAATACTTCGAGTCAACTCCAGACTTTGTGTTCCTAACGATTCTGACTTGAAGTATAGAATCATGATGGAGGCACACAACACACCGTTTGCAATCCATCCTGGGAGTACCAAAATGTATCGTGATCTTCGACATACATTTTGGTGGAGAATATGAAAAGAGAGATCGCAGAGTTTATTTCGAGATGTTTAACTTGTCAACGTGTAAAGGCGGAGCATCAAGTGCCGAAGGGTCCATTGCAACAACTGGAGATTTTAAAATGGAAGTGGGAACACATTACGATGGATTTCATTACGGGTCTTCCCAATGTTTCTCAAGGCATAGATACGATTTGGGTTATTGTTGATAGATTAACCAAGTCTGCTCATTTCTTGCTGATACGAGAGACTTATTCCCTTGAACGTCTTGCTCATATGTACGTGAATAAGATTGTGAGATTGCATGGCATGCCAGTATCCATAGTTACGGATCGTGACCCCAGATTTATTTCACGATTTTGGATCAGTTTGCAGAAAGCTATGGGCACGGATTTACGATTCAGCTGGGCTTATCATCCTCAAACGGACGGACAATCGGAAAGAACTATTCAAACTCTTGAAGATCTATTGAGACTTTGTGTTCTAGACTTCAAAGGGAGTTGGGATAAGTACTTACCATTGGTGGAATTCTCCTACAATAACAGTTATCAGGCAAGTATAGGCGTAACTCCATTCGAAGCGTTATATGGACGAAAGTGTCGCTCTCCAGTATGCTGGGATGAGGTGGGTGAAGCAACATTATTGGGACCGGAGTTAGTACGTATGACTACGGAAAAGATCCAAATAATCCGACAACGTATACAAACAGCACAAGATCGACAAAAGAGTTATGCAGATCTCCATCGAAAGGACGTGAAATTTAATGTTGGGGATCATGTATTATTACGTGTTGCTCCGTGGAAGGGAGTTACGAGGTTTGGCGAGAGAGGAAAGCTCAATCCATGATTCATTGGTCCATTTGAGATTCTTGACCGAGTAGGAAATGTGACTTATAGACTCGTTTTACCTCTAAGCATGTCTCGTGTTCATAACGTGTTTCACATATCCGTGTTACGTAAATATGTGAAGGATCCAAACCGCATTATTGAGTTAGAACCAGACGAGATAGCCGAAGATTTAACGTACGAGGAGGTACCTGTCAAAATCTTGGATAGGAAGGAGCATGTCCTACGCTCGAAAATAATACCTCAAGTTAAAGTTTAGTGGAGAAACCATGCTATTGAGGAAATGACCTGGGAGTTGGAATCGAAAATGAAAGCGAGGTATCCTCACCTTTTCTATATACCAGGTACGTACGTCAATTTCGAGGACGAAATTTCATAAGGAGGGAAGGTTGTAAGACCCCAACTTTTATGAATAAAGATTTAATTTTTTTTATATATTATTTCGAAACAGTAAGGTGTTGTTTTGATAAATATGAAAAGTTATGGGTGAAATGTGCAAATATTTTAAAATAAGCAAGTGGTTATAAAATATTCTTGTTGTCGGGGAATATTCGTTTGATCGTGGAATATTTTTGTTGTCGGGAAATATTCGTACGACGGCGCAGCTATTTATGGGCCCCACAACGGAATAACTGTCGGATATAGAAAGCGACATAAATAACCTTTTTATAAATAATGGCGTAGTTGTTACCGTTAGTACTGTTGAAATACCCGGTGGTTAAAATACAGTAATACGCGGTGTTACACAGTAGCACACGGTATTGTACAGTATTTTAAATTATTGAGTCTTACGTGAGAAGGCACTTACGCAATTATTGTTACAGTAATTACTGTTCAATATTTTATATTATTGACTCAATAATTGCTACGTTGATATTTTATATTATTGACTCAATAATTGTTACATTGATATTTTATTGACTCAATAATTGCTACGTTGCTATTTTATATGATTGATTCAATAATTGCTACAGTTGAGATTTTGTATTAATGATTCAATAATTATCACTGCACAGTATTTCACATTATCAACTCAATAATTCATATTATTTGAATAATATTATTAGATAGCATTATTGACAATGTCTAAGGAAGTTCTGTCTAGAAGGATTATTTAATTGCGCGCCAATAAGGAGAAGTCCTTATCGGAAGGCTCCCACTTTCTTGAGAACGACCTGGTTGTCAATATTGTAGTTCTATAATATTATTTGTGAATAATTAATTATTGATTTATATGATAAGGAAATATTTATTTTGTGGATATAAGAGAAGGAATTAGTGCTGATGTGTTTTTATCAGTATTTTGGTGTGAAAAATCATCTATTTATGGATTTCGGATAATTTATGTTTGGAATTTGGAAAAACTTCCTTCTACAAAGTTGTAGAGAATTAAATTTCTTATAAAAAAAATATAGAATTTGTATTTTTCTGACAAAGGGGCTATTTATTATGAATTATTGAAATTTCGGAAAATAAATATTTTTTTAATGGGTGGGCCCCACTTTTGTTGTTTTGTTGAAAAATTCTAATTTTTTTGGAGCAGCCGGCGACAGAATTTTTTTAAAAAACAAAATATTATTTTATTTAAAAGTCTACTTTGGCATCCTAAGTTTTTCCTATAAATAGGGTGCTTAGGTTATATAATTGAAAATCACACCAGAATCAGAAGTTTTTTCTCTCTATAATATCGAGCGTATTTTTGTGAGTATTTAGATACTTTGAGTGTTACTATTCAGTGCAAGTTTCCTTCGGTATTATATTCGATATTCCAGTCAGAGGTACTATTCTTTTGAGGTAAGGGATGTTATTTTCTTTCGTAAATGATGTTATTCTTTTCAATATCATTATACCGAAATATTGGCATGGATTTTATTATGAAATTCTTACTTTTTCCGTCGGGGTTACTATTCACGTATACGGCACTATTCACGGAAAAATTAAATTTTCTTTTATATGTCCAAGTTGTTTGTTAAAGTTCTTATCTTTGAGTGGATCTAAGTTTTGAGCTTTATTCTTGAATTTTGTTCCACAAGGTATTATTATGGAATATTCTTGAACTTGAATAAACTAAAATACGAATCTTTAATCTTTGTCCTTTATCTCACTGGATTCGTTATTTATATTATTTTTCATTATTCTCAGTCCTAAAAGGTGATATAACTGAATATCTTTGGCCTGTAGAACAAAGATGAATGATTACCTGATGAATATCTTTGGCCGTAGTGCAAAGATGACAGGTGTTGAGATGAACATGACCACTGGTGATACAAATGAATATCTTTGGCCTGTAGTGCGAATATGAATATTTGATTCGAGATGTATATTGATTGATGTTACAGGGATAAAATATTGATAATGGACTTTTAAATCATAAAAGATAGTAGACTTCATTCTCTACTTAACTCTTCTAATGAATTGTTATTTTCGCTGCGAATATTGATCTAAAATTTGTTGTCCATTATATTGTATCTGATTTATTGAAAGCTAACGATAATTTATTTTTATCTTAGTCATAATATTCTTTACTGGGCTAGTTGAGCTCACCCTTTTCATCTATTGTCCTCTTCAGGAAATGAGAATGTCGCAGGGACTAGTCGGGGGACAAAGTGATGGTCCAAGTTAGAGCAGTAGTAGTCCTCATTATTTTTGATAAATAGTGTGATAATAATTGTAATGAGGACTTAGTTTGAATATTAATATTTACTACATATTTGTATTGACACTCACAGTTGTGTGGTCGTATTTTGCACTACCGTGTGATATAAAAGTTTGTATTTAAATTCTGTACCATATATTTGGCGACTCAGAATGGGTTGGGTTGACTGGACCTATTCTGGGGACGTCACAGTAACTATTATACCCTTACCACTATAATAACAAATATATCACATTCTCATTAGTTTGAGTAAAAATAGATATAATAAGATAAATTTGTCATTTTAAATAAAATTAAAGGTTAATTTTGTTCACAAATGGCATGGGATTATAATACCTAGTTGGACACGGTATTAAATAATCATGCTTTAAAATCATTTTATTATTCCGGAACTAATAATCACAAGTCTAATTTTAAAAGTAAACATGAGACTTGAAATTAATAGTCTAATTCCAAAAATAATCCTTACAAACAAATATAACATAAAAAAAATTTAAATAACAAATAAAATCTATAAATCTCGTAAGAAAGTTAAATTACAACTAACATAAAATTCTAAACGTGTTATTTATCGATCAAAGACTAACACTCTGTTTCTGAGTTTTAAAATTGACAGAAAAGAAAAGAAATAGACAAAAAATTTAAGTTTTCTTTTCAATTCTTATGTTTTTGAGTTTTTTAATAAACGGAAAAGAAAATAAATTGATAGAAAACTTGGCCACTTCTCCCGCCAAAGTTTTTCGTCCAAAATTGGCTTGATTTGGACTGAAAAGATATTGGAATAGGTAATATTTTTATAATTCTCATATTATCCTCAACTTTCAATATAAAAATTTTAAATTACAACACATGTCTCCAATTTATTTTCATAAGAAAGAGACTTCTTGAGGCGAACGACTTCTTTGTTGCCGCGAACGAATTCTCAGACTGCAGCGAACGATTTAAGTACATGCATTTGCTTATCTGTTTTACCTTCTCAAACAGTTTGATTACTGAATTTAATTCCCACCTTTTTTTTTGTAAAATTAGTGAACTCCAATTCTTTTTAGTCCCTAGTTGTTCCCTTTATAATATAGTAATAGTATTTATATAGTTTCTATACATGTAACATTATTCATGAGAGTTTGCGGATCCACGTTCATTACATGTTGTATTTGTAATATATGTAATTTGAACCTTCTAAATTTCTTGTGCAACATAAAATTTATAATAATAAAGATTATGTTTAATGACTTTTGAGTATGGTATGACAATGATTTTGTAGGAGTAGTTTTTGTTTAACATTTATTTGAATATTTGTATTCGATTATGAATTTTTTTTATTTGATTAAATTTATCTTGCATATTTTTATTCATGATTTAATGGTTATAATTAATAGAAGGGTAAATTTATAAAAGTGATATTTTTCTTTTCTTTTCATTGGAACTCAAAAACGCAAGAAAAGAAATTTTTTTAATTTTTTATTTTTTTCTATTAAAAACTCAGAAACAACACAAATAAAAACTTTAAATTTTTTATTTTTTTCTTTTTTGTTCTAATTTAAATTTTATATTATTTTTTTTTGCGTCCAAAACTCATAAACATAGTGTAAGTCTACTTGTGGTAAGGTATAAGATTAATTTGTTATACCCGGGCGAGACGGGGCGGGGGAGAATTTGGATATAGATTGATAAGAGCCGACAGCCGAGTATGCAAAACCCACCTTGTCCCATTGCTATCCTAAACTAAATTTATTATCAATCATTTGTGTTTTTGTCCATTGCCCATTAGTCAATCCTTTTGTCTTGTTAAATCTACACAATAGTCTTAATCAGCATGATGCTGTGTTACATCAAATCTTTCACTATTTTGACATTAGTGATGAGATTATGAGATTAATATTTTTTTAGAAACTGATATTTTCACGTATTAAAATATTATTTTTACATAAATCTATCTCATATGAAAATAGAACTCACTCACTATTCATATAAGACGAATCATGTGAAAATATTAATTTTTTATGTAGAAATATCAGTTCCATATTCTCTTTTATCTGTCTTTTTAAACATAATTTTTTGTTTATTTTTATTTGTCGTGTGTAATTTTTTTTAAAAATATTAAATATTAAATTTTCAATATTATCTCATGTGATTAAAAATTAATTTATTTTTCCCTTATCTTTCCAATATATTTTAAAATGTCAAAATTGAAATTTTATTTTTAATTTAATCAATCAGACAAAATATTAATAGCATTTATTAATTTACGTGCATAGCCATAAAACGTCTATAAAAAAAAGAGTGAAAGGAAGTACTAATATAGTGATGCAATAAAGTATATCAATATAAAAGGTACACTGGTTAATTTTTAAATATTTCGCAAAGTTATTTTGGTAAGGTTTTAAATTTAATGTACAAGTCACTTTTAAAAAAGAATATTAGTATATTTTAGCTTCTCCCAACAACAGCTTAGAGTCGACTTTTTTTTCCTTGTTGATGAGCAAAAGAAGTGACAAGATGAAAATTCAAAAATTTTTACTATTGAAATTGTTTTGTGATCAAAACACTTGAACACAAGTATTTGCACAAGAAATGCCCCCTAGTCACTTTGTTTTAGGGATGACAAATTAAACCCCATCAAATCGGTCGATTTTTATCCGAATTGCTGGTCTAACTATTGTAGTTTTGGTATAAATTTTTTTAAATGGATAGCGGTGCGATGCGATTTTAGTATTTGTTTTTGAATCGGCGGTGCGATACATCGCTCCTTGAACCCATGGTGCAGCGGTCCTTGAACTGCTCTATATATACTTGTATTTTAAATACATGTCCATATTTCATAGTATTATATATAATCTTAGAGTTAGTCATACATATATTTCTACTATTTGTACTTTTGCATATCATAAGTTAATTTATGATTTTTTTATATATTAAAACTATAATAATGTTCAAATTTTAACGATGCTATCTTAATTTTAATTGAACATGTATTTTTATATTACTTGTTAATATATTTTGAGCTATTTTCCAAATGTTATTATAATGTATTGTAAAAGTATTAAACTAATTTAATAAAAAATAAGTAAAAAATATCTTAGTTTTTAACTAGTGCAAGTCGGTGCGGTGCGCAGTTCAAAATGTTAATCGTCCGATGCGGTTTTGATATAGAAATTTTTTGAATTAGTGCAGTTCCAGTTTAAAATTTTGTAATACCGATACGATTCTAAATCACTGGACAATCGAAATGGCATCGCACTATTGCCATCTCTACTCTTTTTGTACAATGAAGGGAGTATAAAATTACTTGTCTGTATTCTTTACTACCACTTCTTTATATTTTTCAAATATACTCCCTATGTCCCCAAAATCAAAACGACGAATAAAGTACACTTTGCACATATATTAAGAAAGTAAAAGTAGATGAAAGAAAGTAAAAAATTCAAAATTTATCCTTAATGGATCCACAAAATTATATAAATAATGAATACATTTTTTTTATACTAATGAACCCCATTAAATAACTAAGTTACCCTTCACTATATATACTTTATTTCATTTTTTTTGCGACAATTTTTGTGTGTGTACTTTTTGCCATTTTTTTGGGAGGAAAGGAGTAAATGATTATATATTTTAAAGCAGAGATAATATTACTAATATATCCTTACTTTATAAAGAAAATAATTTTGCATCATAAAAAAGTTTAGAGCAAAATGAGTATTAGCAAAGTTTTTCATTAATTAAATTTGTTCTTTTCTCTAATGTCTCATACTTCCTAGGAGAAAATAAAATTGGTTTTCTTTGACCATTGATCATTATCCTCTCCCTATAATCTTCTTAGCAATTAGAAAAGGGAAAAAGGAAAAGGGAAAAAGGAAAAAATATAAATAAAAAAAAAAAGAAAAAAAGGGAAGAAGAAGAAAGGAAGCGACGTCGTGTGGTCGTGTTAACAAGGATAGGACTCGGAAAAGAGAAATACCCACACGCGTGAAAGAATGAATTAGCAAAGAGGCGAAGAAGAATATGGGAAGTCGGAAGAAAAACCCTATGCAGCTCAACCCCAACTGGGCTCTGCTCTGCCAAGTAACCCGTTCTCTCTCTCTCTCTCTCTCTCTCTCTCTCTCTCTATATATATATATATATATATGTATCTAATACCAACTGGGTTACACTCTTATCCCTTTAACATCCGCCATTCATTCAACGTCTTACACTGCAGAAACTAAACATCAACGGCGTTACTTCAAATACGTCGCATAACTCAAAAAACGAAGCCCAAAACTCCATTCTAGGTAAATGAATTGGTTTATCGTTGTTCTAATTTCAGTTATTTATTTATTTTTTATAAAATTTTAGCTGCGGATGTTTTGTTAAAAATTACTTCCAGGAAAGCGCAAAGTGAGGTCCAGTGTGGAGTTTGATGAATCAGAGGCTAATCCCCTCATTCCTACTTCTTCCGATTTAAGGTTCAGTCTATTTTTTCCCTTTTTTTCTAGTAGAGTTGTATGTAGGCTTTACTTGGTTCATGGAAAATGTTGGAATATTAAATATAAGCTGAATTGATTGTTGAATTTTTATAATATATTAACATGGAGGAGATGTGCAAGTTTGACAATATGCTTAACTTATGACCATTTGCACTTTTGATAAGATATTGTTTTTAAAAAATTATTTGGTGCCCAATAATTTTTGGTGTTCAAAATATAGCAAGCAAGATTTGGAGATTACACAAGTGGAGTGACTAGTTTATGAGTATTTGTTTTTGGTATCTGCTAGCCTATGAGAAACTAGATTTAGATGCATGTTGACACTGAAGTGGCTAACATTTGCTTCTCAGCCATCTGTGTACAATTTAAAGATTAACCAGTCACCACATGGTTCCTAAAGACTCGATTATAATTGTCTGCTCGAGTTTAAGAGGCAATGCCTTAATAAGCCTTTTAAAAAAATTAAGCTATCAAATTTTATGTTCGATCAAAATTTAAAAATGTTATTGGACATATGTGTACAAGATTTATGGGTTGTACCTTCTACTTAATATTAGTGCAAAATTTTCAAGGTTGGGATTCTTTTGGGTGGGGTAAGTGGGGAGGGGGGGTCGAGGAATTATAATTTTTTTACTCCTACTACTTCATCGAGTTAGCAAGAAATCACAAGTAAAGAAAGGGAAACCTGGTAGCTTCAACACCCACATCGTCCTGGGCCTTCTGTAATGGGGTTTTCTATGTTTTGATGACTAATGTCATTTAGTTGTCAAGGGTTCTAATTCTATTATCCATTTGGTGTCAGTTATGATACTTAACTCATAACTCATAAAATATTTGACAGTATCACAGATGTGATGGCCATGGATTGCGAAATGGTTGGTGTCAGCCCTCTCGGAAATAAAAGTGCCCTCGGAAGAGCCACACTGGTATTGATTAATTCTCTTTACATCAGTCATCTGTCTTTTTTTTATTCCATTGGTTGTGATGCATGACATAATGGGTTAGTATCATGACCTGCAGATAAATTTCATGTTATCAAGAGATTTACGCTATTAGCTATAGAAGAATCACCTAGAATCTTGCTTTGCCAGTATTGTAATTGGGAATAGTGACGAGTTACAATGATTGAAAACAGGGTGAAATAGTGTAAATCTGAAGAAGCCCATATGGAAAAGTAACACACTCGGAATAGATGACATAATGCAAATTCAGGATGCTTATCACTCATTTTGAGTCCACTAGTTCCTCTATAAAATGGATTTTAAACAGTATATTCTTAAAGTCGTATGTGGTGGTTTTACTGGAGTAATTCTTGGACAAGTAGTTTTACCAGCTATAAAATACATAAAGTCCTATTATTAGTTCTGGAAGGAAGTCAAAATAGTTCAATTTTTTCAAGCATGTGATTAGCAGCATGAGCTAGAAGCTCGTGTATGTTTTTCCTATGTGTTATATCCGTAAAAAATCTTGAATCAATTTCCAAATTTATCTGCTAGTAGTATGATATTGGATTTATCATTAGAGTTCTTTTGAATATTGAATCTAATTCAGTTTATGACAGGTAAATAAGTGGGGAAATGTTATATATGACGAGTTTGTTCGCCCGGTGGATCGTGTTGTTGATTTCCGGACACAAATTAGTGGTATTCGACCTCGTGACTTGAAGAAAGGTTGGGCTTTTTGTGAATCCCTCCAAACATATGTATCTCAATGCCTAACAATAAGAAAATAAAAAATAAAAATTGAAGCATAAAAGTTTGTTGCGCAGTAGTTTTTTGGTGACTTCTAATTGGCGATATCTATGAATTTTTTATTTGGAGAGGATAACTTATGGTTCTTATTTTCTTAGTTAACCTATGCTTAATATCCTTCATATTATTCAAGTCAAGGTGGAAACATGCTGTGTGATGGGTACATAACTACAGATGAATAAATTTTAGTAGTTTTTGTCCATATGAAAGAAATAGCTTTTGGTACTTATTCTAAAGAAATAGGGGAATGTTATTTCCCCAAGTAAAATTGTTAGTTTAGTAGGGTCTCCTCTCACAGAAAATGTATATGAGTCCTACACTCGTGAAAGATCACTATGCATCACTAGTGGAAACAATAGTGGAAACAACAACTCCTAAATATTGTTATACTTTGTATTGATGGTTCTTTGTTTTGTATGATAATTCTTATTTGCAGATTTTTCATGTTCTTTGCTGTTATTTATTATGTTTTTTATAAGTAGATTGCTCAAGTTATAATATCTGATATCCTTCCTTCCTAGTACATAGAATGAATTTCTCAAATCCTGACATAGAAAGACCATCCTCTTCTCTATTTTACAACATAACGGTTATACGTATATGATCCCTATGCATGTGCAGTCGAGAACCACTTATGGCTGTACAGGAATTCTAACTGAAACTGAAATCTACAGTGACATGCTTGTCTTAATCTGCCAGTGAACTATCCCATTTTACAAGTTTTAACAAGCGAATCGTCTTCATTTTTTAGCAAATGTTTCAGTACTTGATTATTTCATGTATACATAATCATAATGGAATCCAGTAATCCACTAATGGTTTTTTCTCCACATATATGGCATTTAACTAATGTTCAATCCCTTCCTCATTGAATTTCTCTCCAGTTGCGCCTATAGTTACAACATGCTGACTTGACTATTTAACAAAGTCTATCTCTCCCTCTCTCATGGAGAGTAGTGATTTGTGTTTGTGACTTTATCAGCATGTAATATTATCATAAATTGGTAAATGTATATTAACTGTAGTCACTTGTCAATATATCAACAATAACGTGAATTTTGCTCCATGAAGCTATATTGAATTATTTTGTAAAAGATGGTATTAGGAGTTATTTGTTGAAATATGCACTTATAAGGATAATATTTGCAACTACAATTGATGACTAAAAGTCCTTCATTCACACTTATGTTGCTATTTACAGCAAAAGATTTCCGTGCTGTCCAGAAGAAAGTGGCAGAGTTGTTAAAAGGAAGAATTCTTGTTGGCCATGCCTTGCGCAATGATCTTAAGGTTGGTACTAGTAGTTTTGCCAATCTTCTTTTCCCTGCCCATCCTCTAGCTTTGTAATTTAAACTACTAATGTGAATATTCCAAGTATATGTTATCTTACAGGCGTACTAATAAAAAAATATGTTGTCTTATAGGCATTGCTATTAAGTCATCCAAAGACAGATATACGGGATACATCAGAGTATCAACCCTTTCTCAAGTACAGTTTTTTCCTGGCTTAATCAACTTCAAATGATCAACATTTACTTTGATTTGCTCTATTAACACGTGTTAATGAAGCAGAGAAGGACGAAGTAGGGCACTGAAGCATCTTGCAGCTGAGTTTCTTGATGTCAAGATCCAGAACGGAGAGCACTGCCCTGTTAGTTACTCCGGCTTCGTTGTCATACCTTAATATTTATTTAATTCTACAAATTTACGGTATTTCTGTATGAATGTCCAGTACGACGTTTCACTGATGTATGCCTTTTCAGATTGAAGATGCCCGAGCTGCGATGCTGCTGTATCAGAGAAGTAAAATAGAGTGGGAGAGGAGTATCAAGGATTATATACGCCTCAAGCAAAAGCCGAAGAAACGTAAACCCAAAAAGAAACTGCATCACAGAGAAGGTTCAAATGGAGTCGCTGATGCTGCTGGATCTTAGGATCAACTACTAATTGGAAGCCACGAAAACGCTTTAGAAGCAGCCCGACCAAATCATGCGTTTCATGAAATTTACCAACCCTCTCCCCATATGATTACCACAAGGGATGAAAGATTAAAGAAGAATCAAAGAGGAGTCCTGAGCTTCTGCAAAATTTTCGTGTTCCGACCAAACATTTTTTTTTCTTTTATCAGGGAGGGCTGGTATGAACTGTTTGTATGTAACATTTCTGCAACAGTTTTTGCTGACGAACAAGTATTTTTCCATGGAATGGTCACTTTTTATTTTTTGGAATTATTTCTCTGCCTACATGGTTAGTAGTAAATTACTCCCTCCGTCCCTTAAAGTTTTAGAGAAGTATTTTTGTCTTTTTTACAATTTTAAGCATTAATTGCTTAGTTTTTAATATTACTCAAGTAATAAATATAATTTTGGTTCTCTCTTTATTTTTGACTCAATAAATAATATTTTTTTTCCTTAATACAAGGGTAATATAGACAATTGATATTATATTTAATATTATATAATTATTTTTTTAATGCTTGTACACAACTTTAAAACCATTTATATTAAGAGACGGAGAGAGTATAATGTATGTACATTTCATTCAAGCTTAAAATTAATTTATGACCAATTTGCCTTACAAAGATGACATAAATACAGTCAACACATTACTCTCTCTCCTCTGAAATTTCTCGCCCTTCAATTTTATTCCTTCTCATTATTTTTTCCCCTTAAACTAATTGCTTCTTTCTTTAAAATATTCTCTCTTTAATTTGACACTGAGTCACTGAAGTTTAAAGTTTAACTAAAAATCATGTTAAAAAAGTTTTATACGTCATAAATAAATCAACAAAAATAAAATAAAGAGAATATGAGAATTAATTGTGTAATGCATTATCATTACAAAATAAATATGCATAAAAATGAATAAATAAATAAATATAAAATGCATTATCATTTTTTAACAAAAGATTAATAAAGGATAATAAATTACTATTTATAGTCTTATAGCACTAATTAAAAAGAATTTTTTTATACGAACATAATAATACTTTATAATTATACTTATTTATATTTTGACCCCATTTTTCAATTAAAAAGGGGGTGTAAGTGGAACAGAAAGATTTTTAAGGCCCACAAATCCACAATAAAGGGCACAAGTTAACTGGTCAAATACAATTTTTTTTTTTGGTAACACAAATCAGTCTTTAAGACAAATAAGCAATTGGATTAATAGATTTTCATCAAAACGTCGTCGTTAACTTAACATTTAATGACAAGTGTCCAGAAAAAACCATATAAATATGAGCGGTCCTCATCGCTCTTCACACACCATTTTACGTGCGCGAATTGTTCAGACTCACGACGAACTTGGAATTGTCAGGTACGTTTTCTTTTGTCTTTGGCTTTGTTTTAGGCTTAGTATTAGCTATTGTTTTTTTGTTTGTTTTTGTTTCTTTTTCTTTTTCTTCTTTTTGATTGTGATAATTTCAGATAGTGTGAATCTCTGTCGATGATTCGATAATTAGGTAACTTTTTTTTCCGTGTTATATCTGTTCGAGCGCCATTCCATTTGTTATTTTTAAAAAAATTATTGTTTTCTGGTAATTTGACTATGAGTTTGATTTTAGAGGTTTGCTACGTTTGAATTTCGTCATTAAGGGTTTGCTTTTTCTGATAAAAAGGAATTTAGGGCATACCTCATGTCCTGTATTGGAATTATTCACTTTTTGCCACATAATTCTTAAGATTCACGCAGAAATGCCAAAATAATTTACCTTACTTAAAAAGTCTTTGTTTTATTTTTCCCCTGGCCCTTTTTTATTTTCTGCTTGTAGGCAGTTGGTGATCAAGATTAGTGACTGTACTGTGGTTTGTAATCTACTTCCCTGTTCTTAAAGCATTTGGTATTTTATATTTTACTCTATGAAGCTTTGAAAATGAGGGGCTCTTCAGGGTATGTTTTCAGGGTGTTTCTGCTTTTAAAGTTTGGTCAATAATCCTTGATTTGCCATAGATGTTGTCATGTGAGAACTTCGTCCTGAGTAATTTAGAGTCTGAGAGCTTATTGTTATAAATAGATACTTGCTAGTGGGTTACATGCTAGTGGGTTAGTGCTTTAATAATCTAGTTGAATTACTCCACTGGTATTTTGTATGTATCAAATAAAGTTGATGTTCCAATGTCTATAAGAATTATTTGTAGTTATACACATAATACGCAAACATGCTTGTGTGCGTGTGTGTATATATGTATATCGATTAACATTGACATTTTAAAAAAATTGGCATTTTCAAATTTAAAATTGATATAAATTCATTTAATTGTTGTCAATACAATTATGAATATTATAAACTGTCTATCAAATATTAGTACTAGCTATGAGATCTATTATTTTAAAAACTTAAATGAATCATGTTAATTTCAAAATTTAAGAATCTCAAATTGACTTTTATAAAGTCAATATTGATCTTATATTTTGGAACGAAGTGAGTATTTATTATTATGTATTGGTTGAATTTTTTTTATGCTGTATGATTTGGAAACTGAACTAATTAGTTGAACTTCTGACAGCAGTGAAGGATTAGATATAATTAACCAATGGGTAAGAGGAAGTCAAGGGCAAAGCCTCCCCCGAAAAAGAGAATGGACAAGCTTGATACTGTATTCAGCTGTCCTTTCTGTAACCATGGAAGCAGTGTGGAATGTCGTATGTAAGTATAAAGTATTTGTAAAGATATTATCTGTGATGTTGTTTGCATTAATGAACTATCTCTCCGAGACTAATTCCTTAACTGTATTTATGGAATCATAACGTTGTGCTACCCCCACAATTTATCATCATAGGTTGGTGGCGTAGAAACAATCTCAAACTCTTTCATTTGCTAAAATATTAGGGAGTGCTTCTTTTGGTTTCAGTTGCTTTAAATAAGTACGTGTAATGTTTAGTTTATTCATGATGTGGTACAAAATATTGCAAAAGATGTCAGTGTTTTATTTGTATGAAGTAGGGGAGAATGTTAATTCAAGTCGTTCAAAAGTAAAATGTAATGAGTGATATATGGAAGCCCTTTCTTAACATTGCTGGTTAATTAATAAATTTATGCTTACATATTTTTTTTGAAGAGTAGAAAAAGGATTTCTTTTTCCTTTCCTGTGGGATTTACTTGGTCTAAAAGCCCTCTGATCTCTTTTTGTTTACTTTTATTTTCCACCTTTTCTCATACCGTGAAATATTTATTTTATTAGTCCTATTTTTCATCCCCCTTCCACTTCACCGTCCTTCTATTTCTTTTAAAACAGTCGGCCTCTTTATAAATGTAAAAGGTCATGTTGCCACAACCAATTTCAAGTCTGAACATCAAGGTTTGAAGACTGATATGCGCAGTATAGACTGAACATTTATTATTATTATTATTATTATTATTATTATTATTATCATTATTATTATTATTAAATTTTTTTTTTTTTGGGGGGGGAGGGGATATGTTTTTCTAGTTGTACACATCTCTCTCCCTTGTACATGTCATGGAGGATTGCTTTTCATCCAGTATGCTTTTGTAGCTGTCAGACTATTAATTGTGTCGGTTGTGATGAAGAATTACTGCAGCTGGATGCAGTTATGATATTTATATTGTGACATATTTATTTATTTTCTATGGACTACGATGAAGTAGTATTTGATATTTTTATTTTTGTTAATATCTGAAATGCACAAGTTTCTGGCTTTTCAGTGATATGAAAAACTTGATTGGAGAGGCTTCCTGCAGGATTTGCCAAGAGTGTTTTAGCACCACTGTTACAGGTAAATTCTTCTTAATTGTTCTTGAGTGATTTGTTTATTTAAATTCCTGGCTAAGACTTTTCTGTCAAGTGAGGTCTTCATGGTTCTCTTTTTCTCTCTCTAGTTGGGCTTGCTTAATTTGAGTGTTATGGGGGTGATCCATAGCCAAAGTTGGCTGTAGATTGTTAGATAGTACCTCATCTTGTAACATCCATTCTCATATTCAAAACACGGGATTTCAAATTAAGAAATTGCCATATGCACCATTATAGTGCGTATAAAAATGCATACATGCACCGTAACAGTGTGTAAGTTAGCTCTTCCCAAACGCGCCATAATTGTGCATATGGGAAGTTGGTGCACACAGGAACTAGTTGTGAAATTCTCCCTACACGGAGAAATTTGTTTCTAAATCGTGTTTGTCGAATCTGGAAAATGAAAGATAGGATGTTGGCTACTAATTACTAAGCACTTCATAGCCAACTTTGGGTATGGATCGCTTATATGTGTGTGTACACACACACACACATATATATTTATCCAATTTGACCTTCTAGGCAATCTAATAATCTTGGCTACTAATTACCAAGCACTTCATAGCCAACTTTGGGTATGGATCGCTTATGTGTGTGACACACACACACATATATCCAATTTGACCTTCTAGGCAATCTAATAATCTTGTTTGTTCCATGTTTGCAGCTCTAACTGAACCTATTGACATGTAAGTCCAAAAAAATTGAAACAATTTTTACACTTGGGAATAATACTCTCTTCCATAAAAAGAGTCTGTCATCTGACTATGTTTTTGTGGATACAGATATAGTGAATGGATTGATGAATGTGAGCGCGTGAACAACCCTGAAGACGATGAGGGTGTGAAAAACCTTGAAGACGATGATGAAGCTTACGAGAATGTTTAGAAAATCTAGTTAGTTAGAATGGTTTGATATGAAGGTAGCTAGGCTTGTCATCCCCGTGTGGTTAATCTTATTAGGCAAGACATGCATGTATATATGTTTCCTGCTATTTGGTAGACTGTTCTGCAACTAAATGTTGGTATCATGGATATTGTGTAATGCTACTACGTCCCTTCCGCTGTTGAGTTAGTTATCTTCAGCTATATGCAACTACTACTAAATTAGTTACCTTTTGCTGCATGGACATGACATCAAAGAGTTTATGATAAACTTACCAATGAAAATGTAGAACTATCCAATAAATTTATTTATTGATATTATTTTTAGAGGTACGTGTTCCGGTAGTGTTAAAAATGTTCCGGTGGTGTTAAAAATAAATATCTTTCGAGTGTAATTTATTTTTGAAAATTGATTTTTCACAACATTTTTTGATATTTTTACAATAAAATTGTCGCTATAAATTTTGTTACGAATTTTTTTTTTTGTGTGTGGATTTATCGGTTTCCTTTACTATTAACACCATGGAGTTCAGCTGAGGGACCTTGTGATACATGTATGTAATAGGTTGTTTTCCAATCAAAACAAATGAAAAACACAGGTAAATTTCAAGATGTACATATATCATGGTTTTAAAACTCCTTGAAAGCATAATCAATTTAATTAAAATTAAATTTCAATTTAATATTTTAAAAATTCAATTTAGTATCATCTCTCATTTTAATTGGTTTGATGGCTTTAGAAAATTAAACGCATTATTAATCTTGCGGAAAATTATAACCCCCAAGGACTAATAACCCCATTCACCGTAAGCTCCTCATCAATTTAATTTCTAAAATTATAAATACAATGTAAACATATAAGAAAGTAACATATAAATAAAGCAATGTATCCCATAAAAAAATTTCATCTATAAAATTAAAAATTTAAGAATATCTTTCTTTATATTTATCTATATAGGGCACGTTATGTCGTTTTATATTATTATTAATAAAAATATTATTTTTATAAAATAATTATTATTCTTATTATTGGAGTATTAATTTTTACAAATAAGACTCTTTATATATCACAAGCTTGATAATCCGTGCGAGCAAAGCACGAATAAGTTTTAAAACGACATTAGCGAGTTTTTTTTAATCAAATCGTGCATAATATAATTTATTTATTTATTTCCTTACATAATCGAACAGGATTTACATATAATAAAAATGATAATTATTGAGTATAATATAGTTTACTTAATTTAATTTTGGTTAGTAATTAATAGATGTTTCTAACTCATAAATGAAAACGAATATTGTAGATTTATTATAAAACTTTTGATTTTTTCACATATTGGGAAAGAGTAACAGACTCTTTATGTCTTAAAATTATTATATTCAGTTATTTGTGTAATATGCATATACTTATATAACGACTCCTAACTCAATACAATGAAATAAGAATAAATAAAAAAGATACAATGTATTTATATATATTTAAAAAGTCATTATAAATAAATATATACCCCATTAAAATAGAAAAATTAAAAAATTCTTGAATTCTTAAATTATTAAAATATATTTTTTAACTTACTTCGTTTTGATGAGTCAACTCGGGACAAACTATCAAAGCGACTTGATAATTGTATTTTGATATTTGTGTACTGATGATTGATTGATGTATTGATAGGCAAGACTGTAAAATGAGCAAACAGTTCGGGCTCGATTCGTACTCGCTAGCCTAAAAGTTCGATTCGGAATATAAAATTAATCGAACCTTCTCAAATTACTTTTTTATTGATACTCGGATCATATTCGTTTGAAAAGTTGAAACTGTTCAGGCTCGATTTGAGATCGTGCTCGACTCGGTAGCTAAACGAGCCTCAATCAAATCTTATATTATACTCCATAAATTTTGTAAATCAAATCTAAGCAACTCAATACTCGACTCGACTCGACTCGACCCTCTTGATAGTGTATGAGTAATTGGCTGAGCAAACCCGAAAATTTTCATAGCCCGAATTTCGGGTATACGATTATCCGGGTATAAAACTAAAAACCGAAGCCACCCATTGCAGTATTTGTTTCGGCAACTGAGAAAGATTTTCAATTTCTTTTGTCCGAGAGTTGGATTTACCTGAGAATTTGAAGGGAGGAGCCGATGGGAAGACCACCGAGTACCGGCGGCCCTTCCTTCCGCTTTAACTCTACTGAGGTTAGTTACTTAGCTCTTCAACTCTATCTTTCTCCTTTCTTATATACTCCTATTCATTATCTAATGTCGATTCGTTCAATCAATTTGTGGATTGTAATTTCAACGTCACCTGTACTAAAAATTGCCCCATCAATGGTAAAAATTGTGACTTTAAGGTGATTGTTAAGTTTTGTATGGGGTATTTTAACTTTTTTTTTCCCTTATACCTTTTGGAGCACCTAGAAAAATTTTTATTTTGATGGAATTTTTAAAATTAATTAAGACCAGCTTGTGAGGAATATATTTAACAGCACATGTTTCCGTGCAGTTGTCTCTGTATATATGTGGTGTGCTTTTTACAGAGTATATGAAACTATGGCATTATGTGTTGAGAACAAATTCGTACCAATGTCCCACTGTAAAAAATTTAGTTTTGCCTTTATGTATTTGCTTGGGGCATCACATGTCTAGTTGTATGAAATTTTTTAGCTGATAGGAGTTCATGAAGTCCACGTGCATTTTTAATCCGGGTTAATTGTGCTGTTGCAACATCATTGCATTTAGTGAAAGTTTATTTTCAAACTGGTGAGGACATTGGTATAATGGCTGTCAGAGATTGATTAAAAACACTATCTGAAGGATTAATTAGATGCATGTCATGACTTATTTACACAACGAAAAACAAATATCATACCTCTTGAAGCGTGTTAACCTTTTGGTGCGGATTTCTTCTTCTTCGTGCAATCCCACGTGCTACACAATCCAGCGGCGTCTCCGAACTACAATCCTTGTGGGATGAGAACGTAGCTCAAATCCACAGTCCGTAACGACTAGAAAATCACTCAGTATTTGGGAGCTCTCTCTATTGGCAGTATGTTATTACTCTGTTGGAATTCTAAAAAGCCCATCAAACCCTTAATCACAGAGACGTGGGTTTATATGGGTGAAGTGGTTAAAATCACTTCTTAAAAACTCTCCAAAAGATAAGTCAAAACACTGTTTAATAAATCAAACAGGAATTGACCAAATCTATTCAGTAATCTGACCAACTACCAAAATGTGTTGGACGTCCATGGGCGCCCCATTTGGATACCCAAAATCCAACACTATCTATATTTGTCATGCTGTTTATCGGGAAATGAGAATAATTAATATTACAATTTACTTATAATAAATAAATAAATTAATATTACAATTTAAGAATTACAAAGTAAAATGAAGGTGTCCCCAACTAGAGAGCTAACGCACTACAAATTTGAGAGGCCGTTATACAATTTTTATCCCTCCATTTCTGGGCTTGGATAAGGCTGGAATCCATACAAACCTAACAACTGACATCATTTGTATCAAATTTGGCTGCAGTTAACTTGCTCCAAAGTTATTTCTAGTAACCACAGCCTTTATGATTGCACCAAGCATTGCTCCTTGCAATGCAATATGAGTCAATAGCTAAGATAATTTAGCTTTTATAGCGTACTTTTTTGTTCGCTACAGAATTATAATCAATCGTAGTGAAAGCCACGCGGTAACTTAAGAGAAGGCAGGAAAGGCAAAATTGGTTTTAAATTGAGTACTTTTTGGTAATGTTTCTCTCGGTTGTAAGTGTTCTTCATAATTCTCGTACTTCTCAATTTTTTTAATGGAGTAATCTCTTTCTCACCCATGACTCTCTCTCTCTCTCTGTTTTCTCCTGTTTCCATTGCTTGTTTAGAGTAATCATAGTAATTGTCGTAATAAATCTAGTCAACCAAAACTTCTCTGTTGCTCCATGGACCCCTTTTTTTCTTCACACAGGTTCCACTATGACACCAGATTCTTCTTACCCTCATGCCATTTCATCATTGTTTGAAGTTAGAACATACCTGTGGTTTCATCTCTACTCTCAAAATGCTTGTGTGCTTCTTTGTGTGAAGGATCTCATTTGTCAAAATGCTTTTGTGGATCAAGTGCATGTGTGTTTTTAACCGTAGATAGGATGTTCATCTTGATAACATCTCGTGTTAGTGTTATGGTTTTCATTTTATTCTTGTTAAAAAGTCATATATGCGGTACTTTGGCTTTATGCTGCAGCATTGCCTTATTTGTAGCGACAAGAATGATCTAGATTCTCGAAGAGTTTAAATGCATTTGCTCGATCTTAGTGATTTGAATAATTTTATTTGCAAATCGTAGGTCACGGAGATGGAATCTATTCTGCAAGCACACAATGCTGCAATGCCAGCACGTGAAGTTCTTGAAGCCCTTGCTCAGAAATTCAGGCATGTACTTGATATGCAGTAATTTTTTGAGGATTTCTTGGTCCCCTTCTAAATGCAAAAGCCTAATTGGGATTTTGTTGTCTTGTTTGTAGTGTTTCAGCAGAAAGGTCCGGAAAGTTTGTAGTTCAAATGAAACAAGTGAGAAACTTTTTTCTTAACCAAAATATGTACTATTTTATATGGTATCCTCTCTTTCTCTCTCCTATATTGTGTTTCTAATCTGCTGTGTTCCAAATAGGTGTGGCATTGGTTCCAAAATAGGCGGTATGCTCTAAGAGCAAAAGCGGCTAAGGCTCATGGGAATTTAAATTTATCAGCACTGCCTCAGGATGATTCAGTTATTGCGACAAATGTGCCTCAAGCACCTCAACCAATACCAGCTCCTCCAGGTTGAATTGATTTTGGTTTATGCTTGAAGTTTCAAACCGCTGTATTTAAGCAATTCTGGATATTTGTTTAGTATTATTTTCAGTGCTAAGTTGTTAGCCTTCATTGATTCAGTGACAGTGAGAAATGTGCCTCAAGCCCCTCAACATCTACCTGCTCCTGCAGGTGAGATTAACTCCTGTTATGTTCAAAGTTCTAAAGTTCTAATTTGCTTCTCATTTCTTGAAATGTGTGTACGCTTAAATGGGTTCATTCTTTTTGGTATTGTTTTAGGTCTAATTTATGTACCAAAGTCATGTTAATACTTTGTCAACTTTATTTTCGATACTAACCAAGTGAAATTTTCTGAAATCGCTTAAACTAGCATTTGGATGAGTTGATTTTGTAACTAATTAAGTGAATTTTGACATTGTTGATTGTATTGTATGACTACATACTATTTCCAGATAGTTGTATAGATATGTTGTCATTCATATACAATTATACAAAAGTAAAGAGAGCTAAAACATCAACTATATAGAAGTAAATGTAACTGAACTCCAAACACAAACCTCTGATAATACATAACCATTATCTGTTGAGTAGCCATAAATGGTTGATTAATAGATGACAGAATTCTCTAGACCACAACCAATAGACGAGGTCTCTTATGCCACCATTAAAGTGTGTTAGTTCCTTATACTAACATGATTCGAATCATGATATGGCGAGTTTGCTTATTGTACTTATTTCTGAAAGAAGAGTTTGCTTATGAATTTTGAGACGATGTCTCGAATTTTAATTTTGACCAATTTGAATGAAAAGAAAATAAACACACAATTCATGTTATCTGGAAAATAAAATAGAATCATGGCAATTGCATTTTGGAATCATGGCAAAAATAACCATTTCACCATTGGTGTTGGCAGCCTTTTGGTTTTACCCACTGAATTTTTAAAAGTTGATCTTAAGCTACTAAACTAATTAAATTTTTGCAGTTGACCCGTTCCGTTAAATTTGTTGGACAATTGAATGTGTGGCACGGGGAAAAAAATAGAGAAACCAAGTGGAATTGAAGTGGCAAAAAATATAATAAAAAATAATGACACAGTGGCAACAAACAAGAAAAGGAAAGTGTGAAAATGCTTTTTTTTAAAAATATATTTTTTCTCTGAATACTAAAATCTGAATCCAAGAATGCTAATTATATGAAGTAGAGGAAGAAACCTTAAATCTAAAATTGACTTTTATTTCTTGTTTTTTTTGCATGAAGTGGGACGAGGAAATTCTAGGAATTGGTTGAATTAAACAGGGAAATAAGTAAAAGAGGAAGAGAATATGAACCCTAGATGCATGATGAACTTAGAAGATGAACAAACCAATTCTCTGCACAATCTCAAAAGTAAAAGATTAATGTGATTGCCATATACATAAATTAAAAACAAATTTGCCATATGAACTGAGAGCCTTTGGCTTGAGTGGTACTCTAGGTCTTTTGCCAGACAAGAGGTCCTAGGTTCGATTTACCCCCACCCCCACCCCCAATCCCAATCCCAATCCCAATCCCAATCCCAATCCCAATCCCAAATTAGGAAAGAAATAAAATAAAATTGCCAAATGAGACGGGGGGGAAAAGAGGAATGGTTACTAAGAAAACAATAAAGAATAGTTTTTTGTCCAAATTGAGGACAAAGAAAGCCTAGATTGAGGAAGAACTTCAGCAAGGAACCACCTTCCAGTCTTCCACCACCGTCTGAAACCATAGCACACCATAAAACCCTAACTGGTTCCTTTAATTTTACTCCAAATCATTATTAAGAGTGTTCTCTTACATGTACTATGTTTTCATACTTTGCTTTTCAATAATATGAAAATATATAAAGTGAAACAAAAAGAGAGCAGATAGATGAAGAAGAGAAAAGGAGGAAAGAAATAGAAGAAAAGGAAAAACATAAAAGAAGAAGTAAAAGTTCTTTTTAACACCACATGGGATTAACCCTTTCATATTTCTTTTCCTTTTTCCTTTTCTTTTCACATGCCACATATGAAGATTGATAGATTTTGACGTTTGTCCAATTTTTTGGATGGAATGGGTCAATCAAATAAATTTATTAGTTTAGTAGTTTAAAATCAAAAATTAAAAGTTCAGTGGGTTAATCCAGAAAAGGTGCCATCTTCAGTGGTGAAAAGGTTAGTTTTGTCCATAAATAAGTGTTGCTTATACAACATCCGACAAACAATTTAGTGGATAGTATATAGAAGCTCATCTAGTCCTATTATTGTGGTTCCTTAATGCCAGAAACTAGTTAGACTAAGATTGTTCCCCCATACTATGATCAAGAAACCCAAAATTACTCATCTGGTCAATACGCCGATTATGAATACAATGTCTAAGTGGGAAGATGCCTTTTTTTGAGGGGGATGCCACTAATCAGCCAGCTCTTCTTTTTGCTCTGTATAGTCTTTAAACTTCAAAAGTCTTTGTTTAACTTTCAGAAGAGTGGTTCTCTATTTTGTTGTTTCTAATTATCAATCTTTAGATACTCCCGATGTTCAACAAAAAGTCTCTCATTTTGACTTTCAAAGCCAATTTGTGAAATCCTAAAACTTTAAATTGATGTGATTCTAACTTATAAATTTTAGAATTTTGCAAACTGACTCCAGAAAGTCAAAATGAGACTCTTTAAGTGGGACAAAGGGAGTAATATTATGTTTGCATGCTACTTCTTCACTTGATGATGCTTGGATTTGTTTTGTCCTTATTATTTTATCACCAGTTCAAGGTGCAGGCAGGAATGGAGCAGACAGTAATTCAATGGAATTTGAAGCTAAATCTGCAAGGGATGGCGCATGGTTGGTATTATGGGTCATTCATATATATGTCTTCCAGATTCCTGCTAGTAGGTGGGGTTCCTTTGTGATAAGTAGTAGTTATTTTTTGAAGTAATAATGTAGTCGGTCTTTTCTTTCTCAGGTATGACGTTGCAACCTTTCTATCACATAGAAAATTTGAAACTGGCGACTCGGTAATTGCAAAGCCAATTTAACCTCTCTCTCTTTTCCCCCCTCTAAGCTACCTTTAAATAATAAGTTGTTCAAATAATGTTAATGTTCCTAGTTAGTTTGTATGATTTGTTGTTTACCATTTGCATGTTACATTCTTTTATTGTAATTGGATGTTACCCCTTCACAGTATCCTGTTCTAAAATACAATTACTCTTTAGAGTGTTATATATAGCTGCACATTGGGTGCATTTTGTTTTGCAATTCACCAATTTCTATGGTTTTCATTAGATCTTAACCAGAACTATCATGTGTATGTTACTAAGTACCTAAGTAATATGATAGCGGAACCAGCTGGGTTCCAGTTAGGAACACCTATGATAAGGGGTCTGCAGTTAGGAAACTTTGGCAGACATAAGTGCAATTTCTTTGATCACCTTGGTAATCCTTCAATTTTTTCGTAAAGATTTCATTGCCTTGCTGACCACAGCTGGAGATTGTTTTATTCTTTTTTAAATGTGCTCCCTGATGAAGAATGATTCAGATGCCAAAAGGAATTTGTTATTGATTTTCTCACTTAGTCTTAAGTTTTTACGTTTATTCTTGACCTTCTGCCAGTCTATTTTCCTCATCTTATGGTATCTGATATATATATTTCAGGATGTTCTGGTGCGGTTTGCTGGTTTTGGAGCGGAAGAGGATGAATGGGTTAATGTTAGCAAGCTTGTTAGACAACGGTCTCTCCCATGTGAATCCTCAGAATGCGTTGCAGTTCTCCAAGGAGATCTTATACTCTGTTTTCAGGTATTTTGTTCATGTGAATCTCACAGGAAGATTATAATCATCTTTATGATAAGATGCTATTTGTTAGTAGATGGAGTCCTCTCTAAAGGCTCTTAAAATCTCTCAGGAAGGCAAAGAGCAGGCTCTTTACTTTGATGCCCATGTCCTTGATGCTCAAAGACGAAGACATGATATGAGAGGTTGCCGTTGTAGGTTTCTGGTACGCTACGATCATGATCAATCTGAGGTATGCGACTGCCTTAGTGTTTTCTATGCATGGATCAAGTTCATGTGTTTTGTTCTTTTTGTTCTGTTCCATATATTTTATTGTGTTTCTTACCTCAAATAAGTTTAGATGATGTCTGTATGGCCATGGCTGTATGTTTTAAGTTGCTCTTTTCTGCTGATTTAAGTGGTAATTGATCTTTCTAGTTCCCTTCTTTCCCTCTTTGGTTGCCCAATGCACATTTCTTTGGTTTTGTTTTGATTGCCAAAATTCATTGATAAAGTAAATAAATAAAAAACTTGGAATCCTGTAACAGCTGTTCTACGCTTTTGGGTTTACTTCATTCAGTAATTTTCTAGCTTGATGGCTCATTTAGGCTAAATTTATGGTCTTTAAATAAATAAAATGGATTGACTTATCTGACAGTTGTTTCACACAGTAACAACTACAGTACTGACACTTGAAATAGTTGTAAATAAAAATAAATAATTACACCGTGACACATGCTTATCTGGTTTGCAAATGTTGTGGAATTAACTTTCACTTGATGAAGTGGTGCAAAATTATCTCCTCTTGACATGTACGTAAAAGATACTCTGATTAAGTTGCTTTAAAAAAAAGTTATAGCTCCTTTTTTTTCCAAAAGATTTTGGTAAGAAACTGGAACAGGTTCATTTAGCTGCCTTCCTATGCAGGCAGAAAGACCAATAAAATATGAATATTTTAGAACCAGGAAGCTGAATATTATTATTCATTGTTGCACAAACTATTTTAATGTATCATTGAAAGCTTGCTCTTTTTATGGTTGAAACATGAACAAGATTTTCCTGACTCAAGAAAGGTCTTTTTGGAGGCTCAGAAACCAGATGTGTATGCATATATGTGTGTCTATATAGTATATATTATATATTGTGGAAACGGGAAATACAAAGCAGTGTGCACAATGAATAGACACTGCTCCAATAAAATGACGTCGTTTTTAACTAATATAAAGTCCCGCTCCCTCTGTTTCCAATAAAATGGTTGTTTTGCCGATGAAGGTCACTATATTTATGGGTGGTTCTTTTTTATGTAGATTTTTGGTGTTTTGGAGTTTGATTTAAGTTCAGGGTTCATTTTTAGTGGTTAGGATTCAATTTCAGGTTTATGGTTCAATTTTTAGGTTCAATTTTCTGAGTTTAGGAACCAAAAACTTTTAGTATTTAGGTTTAATTTTTTGTTCAGATTTTTCGATTTAGGGTTCAGTTTTAGGTTTTTAAGATTCAATTTTAGTGTTTTTTTTTTCTGGAAAAGATGGTATTAAAATTTGCTAAGAGAAAGCCGGTAGGAGTGTTGTAGCTAACTTATAAGTCGCGGTGTATATCCTACGACCCCAGATATAAATATATAAATATATAGTGTCGTTCTGGTTGCAAAACACTCCTTTCATTTTGCCTCTAATGCAGGACGTCTGTTTGGTTGAACTCTAATATGCCATCTGAACCCAACTTCATTCACTGTTTTTTATGAACTTACTTCTGTTTTTAATTTTGCACTTGATGTTGGATAGCATTGATTTGGTTCTTCATTTCACTTTAGGAAATTGTGCCTCTGAGAAAGGTTTGCCGTCGACCTGAGACTGATTACAGATTGCAGCAACTTCATGCTTTAAACGAGTCTGCAACAAACCAGCCCAAAGCAGGTGGTGATCCTCGTACAGCAAACACTTTGAGGGTTTATCCTCCAGCTGAAGCAACAAAAAAGCAGCATAAATTAGAGGAACATGCAGATGTTGCAATCGTAGTGCCTGCTGCTTCTCATACTAATTTACCTGCGGTGACCGAAATCGAAGTTCAGCAACCAAAAGTCACAGAGATCGTCAATGCTGCTACTTTGGGAAATTCAAATGTTCAACCCGGTAATATTGTTATGCAACCAAAAGTGGAGATCATGGATGCGGGTACTCTGGAAATTTCAAATGTCTCACCTGGTAATGTTGTTAAACAACCAGAAGTCACGGAGATGGCTAAAACTACTACTCTGGGGAGTTCAAATGTGCCACAAAGTAATGTTGTTCGGCAACAAGAAGTTACAGAGATTGTCAATGATGGTAATCAGGGAAATTCGAATTTGCTACAAGGTAATGTTGTTCGGCAACAAGAAGTTACAGAGATTGTCGATGATGGTAATCAGGGAAGACTCAAATGTCCCACCTGGTAATGTTATACAGCAACCAGAAGCTACAGAGATTGTGAGCAGCGCTGGTATTCTGGGAAATGCAAACGCCCCACCAGGTTATGTTGTTTAGTAACCAAAAGTTACAGATAATCATCAATGCTTGTACTTGGGGAAGTCAAATGTCCTGCTCTGAATGGAAGTGCTACAGGCACGATGAGGGTCGGCTCGGCATCTTTTCATTCCTTGATTGTATTTAAAGAAAGCTGTAACTGCAACTTTTCTTAGTTCTCTAGTTAGACGAGTTTTGCTTGTTGGGGTAGGATAACACATTCTGTAAAAGAGATGTAGTAGTTATTGAGCTAGCTTGCTTACACTTTGGTAGTTCCAATTGCTCAGACTTGATTCGAGATCGTGCTCGACAATCAAATTTTATTTTATACTCGATAAATTTTGTAAATTAAATTTAAGCAACTCAATACTTGGTTCGATTCGGTTCATTTATACCTTTATACCTCCTTTTTCTAGTCTTTCTTTAAATTCTTTATTGCCATAAAAAATTTTCACTCATATTTCACCTTTATATAACACACGAACTTCACATAAATATTGTTGACAAGGCTTTAGCTAAGCTAAAACTAGGTGTAATTATATTGAATAGGATCAAAGTTTCATGTCTCATTCTCTTTAATTTCTTTTAAAAAAATAAAAAATAAAATAAAATAAAACGTCTGGATGGTCACGTGCTTCAATAAGCGGTGGTCACAAAATTATTTTTATTTTTTTTACTACTTTTATAGTACTTTATAATCCAACATAATAATCTCTCTATTTTGTCTTTAAATTAATTTTTTTAAAAAATTAATAATACAGTAAAAAAAATAATTAGTGACTAAGTGACTAATAAAAAGCGCAGACACATAAGCATGGAAAATTGGAAAATTAGCCTAAAGAAAAGTATTACAATAAGCCTGAGCTAAGCGGCCTCCACGAAGCTCATATTTCTCTTCTTCTGCGGATAAAAACCAAATACATGTCCTCTCACTCTCTCTTCTAAATTCTTCGATTAAACAAATCAATCCTCAGTCTAACATTTCTAGTTTGAAACCTAAAAAAACAAAAAATGAGTTCATGCATTGAATTTTAAGATTCTAATTTCAAATTCTGATTCCATCTACAATGATGCGGTTGTTATTGAGAAACAATGGCTTGAATTGCTTAGCTTCCGATTTCAATGATTCATCAAGGAAGCTGCTGGGGTTTAGGTCCATCGTTACGAGCTGCAGAGCGGTTGTATTGCCTCGGTTCGGTGGGCCGGAGGTGCTGGAGATTCGTAACAATGTAAATGTTCCTGATCTGGGCCCTAATGAGGTCCTCGTTCGAGCTCGTGCCGTTTCCGTTAATCCGCTGGATACCAGGGTCTGTTTTCTCTCTTTCTCTGCCATTATACTATAGTTTTGTTTCCGGTTTTGCATTGTGATTTTTTTCTATGCAAGTGTTGAGGCAATAAATATTACTAGTAAATTGAATGACTACCTTTGGATTTTAGTGCTTTTCTTGTTTATATTTGATTCCTGTGATATTTGTGAGGATTAGTTTAGCGATAAGATGATTTTTTGTTAGTATACTTTGTTTTAATGGTGAAAATTTACAGGAAAATTGATTTGTTTTTCTCTTTTGTTCTCTGTAAATTATCACTCTGCTCCAGCTGCAGCTCGGCTGACTTGCAACTTAGGTGAATAGGCTCCATCGATTCTAGGACTCTAGATGTTTTCTGTTTATCAGAGCATATATGAGCTTCTAGACTCCGGTTGTTCTTCATTTTCTCAGCTGGTGGATTTGGGTGTATTTGAGTCGATCATATTGGGATTCGAATAAAATATAGTAGATGAAGATGTTTATCCTGCCACCCTGTTGAACCCATGCAGCTTCTTGTTCTACTTAAAACCGTATGATATATTGATATTATTGAGTTGTCTCAGTGGAGAATAATAATGGAAAAGGCTTCATAAACCTGCAATTCTCACTTATTTAACTTGCACTGCTTACTGTTGTGGCAGCCTGTATCATGCTTTAGTGTCCCCAAACTTTTCAAGCTTTGTCTCTTTGGTTCTTTCTCTTCTCTACCTCGTGTTGTTAATTTTAATCGTATCAATGAGAAATTAGCATTGTACTCTTAACAATGTCATGCTAGATCTAGAAAACTTTTGCACAGAAATACAAACAAATGAATGGGGTAGAGTGTAATGGTGTGTTATTTCCTCCCTTATCATCTCATGTTTTCATGCCGGGCCTGAAATGAATTTATTTGTTAGCTGAATTAGAAATTTAATTGGATTCATCTTGACAATTCGTATACATAAAATTTACCGTGCTAGCTACTAATCAAAAATAGTTAACACACACATCCAGTTCATAATTTTACCTTACAAAATGCAGTTAGAAGGCTTGAAACAAAGTGGCATGCTATTTTTCTTACTAAGTGATGGTGCCTCATGGTGGACAAGTTAAATTTTTTCATTTGTACAGTTCATTTATAATTGGATCATGGGAAAAGAATAAAAGGAGTTTTCTTTTTGGACTAGGCTACTAATTAAAATGAAACAACCCAAAATACTGTCCTTAGCATCTCAAATATTCCTTGATTAATTTTTGAATAAGATGTTGCTGAACATAAATTATAGTCCTGGAATGGAACCCCTCTTGAATCTGTTCATGATTCATATTTTTCAGTTAGTTTCTTTTGGTGTTTGTATTTCAGATTTTGATTTTGTATTCAACATGCTTACTACTTATAGACATTACAATATTGATCAGAATCTGTCTTATTCAGTTGTACAATTATTTTGTCTTTCAGATGCGAGCAGGTTATGGTCGTTCCATATTTCAACCTCTTCTGCCACTGATTTTGGGCCGTGATATTAGCGGTGAAGTTGCAGCTGTTGGAAGTTCTGTCAGATCACTCCGCGTCGGGCAGGAAGTTTTTGGTGCACTGCATCCAACTGCTGTGAGGGGTACCTATGCTGACTATGCTATTCTTTCTGAAGATGAACTTACTTCAAAACCTGCATCAATTTCACATGTGGTAATTCTTGAAGTCTTTGGCTTTTAGTGGAAACATTATCTTAAGAAGATCTTGGTGATTTTTATTTTCTTAGTATATCGAATATTTCTATTTGTCTCTATGATGAGGAAGGCAATTCTTAGAGTATTTTCTTTCAATTTTTCAGCTGGATTTGCGTAGAAATTGATGGAATTAGGTATTTGATCAAATAATTGTGGATTTAAGGGAATTTATAGTAAATATGGATTTTAAATTTCAGTAGAAGCTAAAGATTCCTAATCCATTAAGGCTTTTGTTTCCTATTCCATCATGGATTTGTGTTTCTTAATCATAATTGTTTTGGTTTTCCATTCCATTATGCTTTTGCTTATCTTTAAATAGTTATGCAGTCCCCACAAGCTCATAACTCCTAAAATATTGAGATTTTGGTTGCAAATTGTTTGCGGACTTGAGAAATCTCTAAGGAGTGACCTCAAAACGTCCTATGGAGGGGTTGGTTTTATGTTGAGATAAGCATCAAATCATCCTTGTTGCAATCAAGAGTTTATTTACAGAACCCTAGCCTGATTTTCACGTCCTACATCAAATGGTATTGGAGCTAACACTTTTAACTTTAGAACATGGTTCAAAGTCGCGAAAACGACCTATATTTTGGAAGGTCATTTTTTATATGCAGCGTTATGCTACTTAGGAGCATCAAAAAAACTTAAAAAACTTATGAAAAAAATTAACAATATGGACCAATTAAGTTCACAAAAAACACTACTTGTACACATAGCACTGTCCAAATGATAAAACAGACACCTCACATACGTGCCTAATGCTACATTGCATAAAAATAAACAGTAAATTCTTAAGATATTTCCAAGTTATACTTAGCTAAGTACTTTATATGTATAATATTTTTTTAATTGATATTATAAAATATATTTTTTGTTTCTAAGTAAAATGAATACAATTTTTGTAAGCTCTAGTTAATTTAGGTACTATATAGTATGTATAGTCGTTTTTTGCTAAGTAGTTTAAATATAATTTTATAAGTTGTAGTTAACTTGAATGTTAGTTTTATTTTATTTTTTAATACCAATTCAGGTACTAGTTAAAATCTATTAAATACGATTTTTGTTTTGTGCATGTGGTGTTTATCCCTTATAAGCTAAAATTTCTTTCGCTATTTGGTTCGAAACTGTTCGGCTACGCCGAAGTAGGCAGAAATTTCGTTGATACATTACCCTTTACATGAACAATCGCTGATTTTTCGTCAAGGTTGCGGTTCGGAAAGGGCCAAAACCGCTCCGATACGCCAAAATTTGGGCGGATGCATCGAAACTTTAAACCATGTTTTAGAATGAACGAAGAGGATGAACTTATCAATTACCAAACCTTATTGGCTGTTTATCAAAACTCCTCTAAGGATTATGGTTAGCAAAGTTGTTGTCAATTTTTGTATCTTTTCTACTGTCCAATATTCTTTTAAATGACTAATTAAGAATATTTAACATGGTTTGGTAACTCTTTTGTCAATTCACAGGAAGCAAGTGCCATTCCTTTTGCTTCGTTGACTGCATGGCGTGCTCTAAAAAGTACTGCCAGAATAACAAAGGGGTATGACTATGATGCTTTTGTTATCAACTTTCTAAATAGGTTGATATGCATTCAAATTGTTATAATTTCTATGGATATTGTCAATCAACATCTAAAAGCAAGTACCTACACTAATAGTGTGACATTATTTATATATGTGCATATATTAATAATATATAAACATATATTGGTCATATTGACCGTATTATAATTTTGTACTTGTGTTCTGACCTCATATTCCCATTTTGTTTCTTAGAGAATTTGTAAGCACAAAGTTGCTGGCTCTTACTCATATGATAGTCATCGAATTCATTGAAACCTTTCCTCGAAATATCTACAGCTCTACGTTTGCTCCAAAGCACCCATGATAGGCAATAAGGGATCGTCTCCCAAGTCCCAACTAGCTCGCCTCTTCTTTGTAACTCTAACCCTTCCAAGCATCCAAAAATTCTACCACCGAAAAAGGCATCACCCACATCACTCCCCTTCAAAGAGAGAATATTGTTGACGATAAAAGGGTAACAAACTCGCAAATCCTTCTTGCACATGTATCCGTGCTTGACTAGAAATTCCCTATTTTCCATTAGAGAATCTTGGCTTAAGACACTACCAAGCTGTGCTGTCCAAGTGAATAAAGCCACCTTGCACGGCACCCCGACGTCCAAATACTCTGACACGGGAAAGGCCAACCACTCAAATAACAAAAGGCTCCTATAGTAAGATTTGATAGAAAACTGGTCAAACTCCCTCATAACGATCAACAGCTGATCTACCTTCTAACTCCCAGTCCTAAAAAAGTCTCCGAAAGTTATCTTTTCGGGTTCCACGTTCCAGAACACTTGCCCATCAGCAACCTTTGCATTCTGGTTGATAGATGAAGAGAAAAAGTTTGGAAAACGCGCCTCCACCCCACACAACATACTTCCAAAACAGGATTCACGGGCCATGGCCAACTTCAAAAGGGGTACTTCTTACAAATTCCTCCAAAAACAACCTTCCACATACTGGACTCCTTGACAATCCACTCCCTCCCCCCCTCCCTCCCTCCTCCCTCCTCCCTCCCTCCCTCCCTCCCTCTCTCTCCCTCTTTTTACATAGTGGCCTTTTAAAAATGTTTGGAAACTTGACAAAATAGGGGGGGGGGGGACTTTGAAAACTGAAGTGTGCTTACCCTTTATTGTATGGGGTGTGCAAACAAACTTTTCTATATATATATACATATAATTCTGATTATTCTACTATCGAAAATCTTAATAGTGAAGGGCAATTTTGAAACAGTTCTACGAGAAAATTGAATCTATCGACTCAATCACTTTATTCTCTTGATTCTCTGACCAATAAGTAATGTTTTTAGTTACCTAAAAATCCTCCTAAAGTATGCATATTTTTTCAGAAAAGTTAATGTACATTACGCTAATTTGGTGCTTTGAAATTTTGTTGAATTTTACCAAATCGGTAATAAGGATGTATGGCCTAAAACAGTGAGTGCTAATAGGAAATTCTAGTAATGATCCCAAAGGGCTGTGTTATGGATTTGACTAGTTGAATGTTTGATAGAATATTCTGAACTTATGTGCTTTATTTACACGAGTGCATCCTCAACCACAGGCAAAGGGTGCTAGTGGTGGGTGGAGGAGGAGCTGTAGGTTTCGCCGCAATTCAGCTTGCAGTGGCTGCAGGCTGCCATGTATCAACTACATGTGGTGATGAAAGTATAGATCGGCTTTTGGCAGCTGGTGTTGAGCAGGCTGTTGATTATACTGCTGAGGTAAAGACGTGAGTTATTTTGTTGCTCTGTGGGACATCTGATTGCAGTTTTGACCAAACACTGTTAAACTACGCCAGTTGACTGTGTTGGGTGTTGCTGGAGTCGTATCTTACCTCTTCCTGATAAGATGTGTTTTTTTCCTCCTAATTTACAGGATCTTGAAGTATCCATAAAAGGGCAATTTGATGCTGTATTGGACACAATTGGTGTACCAGAGACAGAAAGAGTAGCCATTAGTCTCTTGAAGAGAGGTGGGCACTATATGACGTTGCAGGTATGAGAGAATGCTTGTTGAAGTCTTTTTACTAACAAAGAATCTTAAGACGTTTCCTCTCTCCTTATATTCCAATAATGATACGATAATTTGGCATTTTTTTGTTATAGGGGGAGGCTGCATCATTGACTGATAGGTATGGAGTAGCTATTGGCCTTCCTATGGCTACGACCATTTTAGTGAAGAAACAGCTGGAATATCGATACTCTCATGGAATAGGTACTTAACTTTCTTTATCAGAGTTTAAATGAATTGTTACTTGAATATTTTTACATCGTCATAATTCAATAAGGTTATTAATCATTAATGAAAATGATAAATGAATGTAGTTTCCTTTCAAGATAAATGGAATAGTGGATTGATTTCCCCGTCATGAATTATATCAAGTCTTAATGGTATTAGGTAACTGGTTTATGAACCGAACAATATCCAGCATCCATGAAAAGGAGAGATAAGAGAGCAGGAACAATGCAATCATGTGTGCACTGCCTTCTGGGTACTGCCTTTTTCCTGAAATAAACAAATTCATGTAAGATAAACTGCCAAGAATATACCAGAAGCTTCGATTACCTTAGTTTTAAAATCCTTGTGGTTGGTTCAAGTTGTGGGCTCAAGGCATGGTATAACCTTTGAAGGTGTTCAAATCCAAGAATCTCATGGATTAACCAATAATTGTGGAAGCATCTTTCAATGAGATTATCTATAATAAATAAGATTAGATGAATCACCATCTGCAGTTAAAGTAATGTTTACGTCAAAATTTCCCTGTACTACTACAAAAGTAGTTTAAATGAGGGTCTGTCTAAGAAGCACGGAATCAGGTTCGTCATAGGGGGATTTGGTGGTTTGGAAAATCTAAAGAAAATGGGAAACAGAGTGAGAAATTAGGGAAGCAGTCAATATATGATCTTTTCTCATCTATCCTCTCGGACCTCTCCTAGTAATTGACGTTTGATGTGACCAATAAGGGGAATTGTCTACTATAGCTGATAAAGGCAGCCAATAATGGATGCTTCTTCTGTTCACTGTTGAAATCGCCTCTTTGTTGTAGGCTCTGTAACATTGAAACCTTGACCATCTTTCCTTTTTGTTATAATTTTTCCAAGAGGTATATCGTATGAGGGTTTGTGAAGTGAATATAGCATTTGAATTGGATTTTGTTTGCTGGTCAAGATGGTAAATAGGTGGATAATCTCTTCAGTTTCACTCCCATCATCTATTGGCAACTGGAAACAGACGACATTTTTTATATATATTTTGAGCCTTAGCTGCATACAAATACGAATTTGGTTATGATTTTTCATGCTTTAATTATGAATTAATATATAATTGCTGCATAATTATGACATCACATTGATTCGGCGGCCTTCCATTTTATTATGTTGTTGCAGAATACTGGTGGACATACATGAGAGCTGATGCGGAAGGTTTAGATGAGATTCGCAGGTTATCTGAGGCCGGAAAGTTGAAGGTACCTGTGGAGAAAACTTTTTCAATTACACAAGTGAGAGAGGCCCATGAGGCCAAAGATAAGAGGAAAATAATTGGTAAAATTGTGCTGGAAGTTGACTGACTGATCCAAATATATATCCGCACAAACTCGTTTGAGGAGAGGATATATATATAATCCAACCACCCTTTTTGTAAATGTTTCTTTCAAAAGTTGTTTGAAGGTGGATACAAAATTTGTTGGTCCTCTGCAATAATCCACGGTATTTTGTAAATGAAAATAGTTGGAATTTTTTTTTTTTTTTTTGTGTTTATTTTTAATGAATGAAAGTTATCATGTAAATTCACGTTCTCACGGCGGTTCAAGGGGGGGTTCCACTCCACCGGGATGGGTGTTAGTGATGTGAAAGAAGGATAAAAGAATCCAGAATAACTATTCTAGTTAGTGTGTATATTAAAGTATCTAATATCATTTCTTTCCTTCCTCTTCTATTTATGCCTATAATCTCCGGTGGAAATCTTCCCATCAGTCCATCAGTGGTCATGATGAACCACCATCCCACGCGAGATGAGCGGTTACAGTCCTGCCAGCCGTCCTAACCTTTGGTCCCCTAACCGGTCATTTGTGGGACTATTTTTAGGAAATGCTTATGTCCCTAATATGGGCCGCCCAAATATATATCCTGAGTCCACTAGGCCTGAGCACTCCCTGGGCGGCAACCTCCTTCACATTGTTCCTATGGATATTGGGTCTCCTGCCCAATGGATTACAGGGTATACGTCTTTCAGCCCAATCACTCTCCCTAATAGTTAATTATAAAATAAAAGGAAATTATACGAATTTCAAAATTTAAAAATTCTCAAGTTGACTCTGAAAAGTACAAATATTTCTCTAATTTTGAAATGGGACAGTATTAGGTTAAATAAAAATATCGTTATTATCAGAGCCATAAATACAAATGTTGTGAAGAGCTCCGAGCCTCTAATTGATGACTACCTGTAGAAAGGAAGGCACCGAAGCCAGACTTTCCGTAGAGGACGCCGAACAAGTTGATGACAAGCTGATAGGTATCACTGTGAGGTGATGTGGTTGGTACTATGAAAGTCACACGTTGGTATCAGAGCTGTAGATTAGGAACCTTAGGTAAGGACACCTTAGGTTATAATCTTAGGCTATATAGAAGCGTCAGAAAATAAATAAGCTCAAGTAGAGTTTAAAAGAGATGAATTGAGAAAATTTATCGTAAAACGAAATAAAAGTAACTTAAATGAAACTATTGTTTGATAGTATATATAATGTGTATTATGTACTAATCAAGATAATTTATGTATAAATGTCAGGCGAAGAAGAAGTAAAAGACTTTCATGTCATAAGTAAAGAGTCGATCGTTCCACCAGAGCCAATACTCAAGCCAATAGCTGAAATAGATGTTCATATTGAGAGTGATCTTGAGAAGGCTTTAAAGGATGAACCAAGGGTAGATCTGGGCAGTGATCATGATGAATATCCAGAAATGGAGCTAAATGAATAAATAGAAGAAAATCCCAATGAGGCTCATGTAGAGCAAGAAAGAGAAGAAGAGATCGTAGTAGTAGCAACAACAGTGGTTGAGCCAATGACAGAAGAAGTGCAGGCTCTGAAGAATAAGATGTTTGTTTTGGAGCAATTATAAATATTATTGAGAGGGTTGATTGGTCCATTGGAAGTCGCATTAAAAGAAATGACTAAGGAGCGTGACATGCTGAAATAACAGGTTAGTAAGATGGAGGTTGAACACAATGTAATGCAGAAAGCTCTAAATAAGAAGGAGAAAAGAAAGTTTTAACGTCAGTGATCCAGGAAATTCTGGAAGTAATCAAGAAAACGTTAAGAAAAGGATAAGAGAATGTAAGAACTGTAGGAGGATACATCAAGGAGTATGTAAGAAAAGGCAAAATACATGCTATAACTGTGACGCCCCCAGAATAGGTCCATTCAACCCAACCCATTCTGAGTCGCCAAATACATGGTACAGAATTCAAATACAAACTTTATATCATACGGTCGTGCAAAATACGACCACACAACTGTGAGTCTCAGTACAAATATGTAGAAAATATTAAGATTCAAACTACGTCCTCATTACAATTATTATCACACTATTTATCAGAAATAGTGAGGACTACTACTGCTCTAACTCGGACCATCACTCTGTCCCCCGACTAGTCCCCGCAACATTCTCATTTCCTGAAGAGGACAACAGATGAAAAGGGTGAGCTCAACTAGCCCAGTAAAGAATATTATGACTAAGATAATGAAAAATAAATTATCGTTAGCCTTCAACAGTTCAGATAAAATATTATTGATAACATGTTTTAGATCAATATTCGCAGCGGAAATAACCGTTCATCATCAATATTTTATCCCTGTAACATCAATCAATATTCATCTCATCAAATATTCATCTTTGCACTACAGGCCAAAGATATTCATTTGTATCATCAGTGGTCATATTCAACACCTGTCATCTTTGCACTACAGGCCAAAGATATTCATCAGGTAATCATTCATCTTTGCTCTACAGGCCAAAGATATTCATCAGGTAATCATTCATCTTTGCTCTACAGGCCAAAGATATTCAGTTACATCACCTTTTAGGACTGAGGATGATGAAAAATATTTTAAAAAAAACGAATCCAGTGAGATAAAAGACAAATACTAAGGATTCGTATTTTAGTATATCCAATTCAAAAATACCTCGTAATAATCAATTATGGAGCAAAATTCAAGAATAGAGCTCAAAACTTGGATACAATCAAAGATAGTAACCTTAACAAGCAATTTGGACAAATAGAAGAAAATTTAATTTTTCCGTGAATAGTGCCGTATACGTGAATAGTGCCGTATACGTGAATAGTAACCCCGACGGAAAAAAAAGTAAGAATTTCAACATAAAATCCATGACAATATTTCTGTATAATGATATTGAAAAGAATAATATCATTTACGAAAGAAAATAACATCCCTTACCTCAAAAAGATAGTACCTCTGACTGGAATATCGGATATAATATTGACGGAAACTTGCGCTGAATACTAATACTCAAAGTATAGAAATACTCACAAAAATACGCTCGATATTATAGAGAGAGAAAACTTCGAATTCTGGTGTGATTTTCAATTCTAACCTAAGCACCCTATTTATAGGAAAAGCTTAGGATGCCAAAGGAGACTAAAATAATAAAATAATATTATTTTTACAAAACTTCTCCAGCCGCCGGCTGCTTCAAACATCTGATTTTTTTTCAACAAAACAACAAAAGTGGGGCCCACCATTTATAAAATAACATTTATTTTCCGAAACTTCAATAATTCATAATAAATAGCCCCTTTGTCAGAAAAATACAAATGATGTGTCCTTCTATAGGAAATTTAATTCTCTACAACTTTGCAGAAGGAAGTTTTTCCAAATTCCAAACATAAATTATCTGAAATCCAAAAACAGATGATTTCTCACACCAAAATATTGATAAAAACACATCAGCACAAATTTCTTCTTTTATATCCACAAAATAAATATTTCCTTATCATATAAATTAATAATTAATTATTCACAAATAATATTATAGAACTACAATATTAACAACCAGGTCGTTCCCAGGACAGAGGGGGCCTTCCGATAAGGACTTCTCCTTACTGGCGCGCAATTAAATAACCCCTCCTAGACAGAACTTCCTTAGACATTGTCAATAATGCTATCTAATAATATTATTCAAATACTATGAATTATTGAGTTGATAACGTGAAATACTGTGCAACAACAATTATTGAATCAATACTACAAAATATCAACTGTAGTCATTATTGAATCAATCATAAAAAAATAGCAACGTAGCAATTATTGAGTCAATAAAATATCAATGCAGCAATTATTGAGTCAATAATATAAAATATTGAACAGTAAATACTGTAGCAATAATTGAGTAGGTTCCTTCTCACGTAAGACTCAATAATTCGAAATACTGTGCAATACCGTGTGCTACTGCGCACCACCGCGTACTGTATTTTAACCACCGGGTATTTCAACAGTACTAACGGTAACAACTCCGCCGTTATTTTGTAAAAAGTTATTTCTGTCGCTTTCTATATCCGACAGTTATTCCGTTGTGGGGGCCCACAAATAGCTGCGCCGTCGTACGAATATTCCCCGACAACAAGAATATTCCACGACCAAACGAATATTCCCCGACAACAAGAATATTTTATAACCACTTGCTCATTTTAAAAATATTTGCACATTTCACCCATAACTTTCATATTTATCAAAACAACCCCTTACTGTTCAAAATAATATATAAAGAAAACTAAATCTTTATTCATAAAAGTTGGGGTCTTACAACCTCCCCTCCTTATGAAATTTCGTCCTCGAAATTGACGTACGTACCTGGTATGTCGAAAAGGTGAGGATACCTCGCTTTCATTTCCGATTCCAACTCCCAGGTCATTTCCTCAATTGCATGGTTTCTCCACAAAACTTTAACTTGAGGTATAATTTTCGAGCGTAGGACATGCTCCTTCCTATCCAAGATCTTGACAGGTACTTCCTCGTACGTTAAATCTTCGGCTATCTCGTCTGGTTCTAACTCAATAATGCGGTTTGGATCCTTCACATATTTACGTAACACGGATATGTGAAACACGTTATGAACACGAGACATGCTTGGAGGTAAAGCGAGTCTATAAGCCACATTTCCTATTCGGTCAAGAATCTCAAATGGACCAATGAATCGTGGGTTAAGCTTTCCTCTCTTCCCAAACCTTGTAACTCCTTTCCACGGAGCAATACGTAATAACACATGGTCTCCAACATTAAATTCCACGTCCTTTCGATGAAGATCCGCATAACTCTTTTGTCGATCCTGTGCCGTCTGTATACGTTGTCGGATCATTTGGATCTTTTCTGTAGTCATACGTACTAACTCCGGTCCCAACAATGTTGCTTCACCCACCTCGTTCCAACATACTGGAGAGCGACACTTTCTCCCATACAATGCTTCGAATGGGGCTACGCCTATACTTGCCTGATAACTGTTGTTGTAGGAGAATTCCACCAATGGTAAGTACTTATCCCAACTCCCTTTGAAGTCTAGAACACAAAGTCTCAATAGATCTTCAAGAGTTTGGATAGTCCTTTCCGATTGTCCGTCTGTTTGAGGATGATAAGCCGAACTGAATCGTAAATCCGTACCCATAACTTTCTGCAAACTGATCCAAAATCGTGAAGTAAATCTGGGATCACGATCCGAAACTATGGATACTGGCATGCCATGCAATCTCACAATCTCATTCACGTACATATGAGCAAGACGTTCAAGGGAATAAGTCTCTCGTATCGGCAAGAAATGAGCAGACTTGGTTAATCTATCAACAATAACCCAAATCGCATCTAAGCCTTGAGAAACCTTGGGAAGACCTGTAACGAAATCCATCGTAATGTGTTCCCACTTCCATTTCGGAATCTCCAGTGGTTGCAATGGACCCTTCGGCACTTGATGTTCCGCCTTTACACGTTGACAAGTTAAACATCTAGAGATGAACTCCGCGATCTCTCTCTTCATATTGCTCCACCAAAATGTATGTCGAAGATCACGATACATTTTAGTACTCCCAGGATGGATCGCAAACGGTGTGTTGTGTGCCTCCATCATGATTCTATACTTCAAGTCAGAATCGTTAGGAACACAAAGTCTGGAGTTGACTCGAAGTATTCCTTCTTCATCGATTCTCGCTTCTGGAATTGCACCTTCTTGCACCTTCTTCTTCATCTTCATCAGCTCCGCATCCGTAGCTTGAGCAGCTTTAACTTTATCAATCAAAGCTGGTTCTACGCGTATACTTGACATCATCGCACTCGTTTCTACATATGATCTTCTACTCAACACGTCAGCTACCACGTTCGCTTTTCCAGGATGGTATTGGATAGTATGATCGTAATCTTTCAACAGCTCAAGCCAACGTCGTTGCCGCATGTTGAGTTCCTTCTGAGTGAAGAAATATTTAAGGCTCTTATGATCCGTATAAATCTCCACTTTCTCTCCGTACAAGTAATGTCTCCAGATCTTCAACGCGAAAACGACTGCTGCCAACTCTAGATCATGAGTAGGATAATTCCTCTCATATTCTTTGAGTTGTCGCGAGGCATAGGCTATGACTTTCCCATGTTGCATGAGAACACATCCTAACCCTTTGCCTGAAGCATCGCTGTAGATAACAAATCCATCCGAACCAGATGGTATTGTCAGAACAGGTGCCGAAATAAGTCTCCTCTTGAGCTCTTGGAAGCTCTTCTCGCATTCCTCGCTCCAAACGAATTTTGTATCTTTCCGAGTCAACTGAGTTAATGGAGTAGCGATTCGAGAAAATCCCTCTACAAACCTCCGATAATAACCAGCTAAGCCCAGAAAGCTTCGTACTTCGGTCACCGACTTAGGTTGCTCCCAGCTTTGTATTGCTTCAATCTTCGTCGGGTCAACAGATACTCCACGTTTCGATACCACGTGCCCAAGGAATGCTACTTCCTCAAGCCAGAACTCGCATTTCTTTAACTTGGCGTATAGCTTGTTCTCACGAAGCTTTTGAAGTACCAGCTTCAAGTGGTGCTCATGATCTTCACGGCTTTTAGAATAGATGAGGATGTCATCAATAAAGACAACAACGAATTGATCTAAATACTCCTTAAATACACGGTTCATCATATCCATGAAAGCAGCAGGAGCATTAGTCAATCCAAAAGACATGACTAAGAACTCATAATGCCCGTACCGTGTTCTGAAAGCAGTCTTTGGAATATCCTCAGTTTTAATCTTCAACTGATGATATCCAGAACGAAGATCGATCTTTGAAAAGAATTGCGCTCCTTGCAACTGGTTGAACAGGTCATCAATACGAGGTAACGGATACCTATTCTTGATGGTGACATGGTTCAACTCCCGATAGTCAATGCAAAGTCGCATACTCCCGTCTTTCTTCTTTACGAATAAAACAGGAGCACCCCAAGGAGACGTACTAGGACGAATAAAACCGATGTCTAACAACTCTTGTAATTGGACCTTTAACTCCTGAAGTTCAATAGGAGCCATTCGATACGGGGTTTTAGAAATGGGCTTTGTACCGGGCTCAAGGTCAATAAAGAATTCAACTTCACGTTCTGGGGGTAGACCGTGAAGTTCTTCGGGAAATACATCAGGAAACTCATTAACAACGGAAATATCATTCAAATCTGATGTATTCTGATTTAGATCAGTGACATGAGCTAAGAAAGCTTGACATCCGTTTTTCAATAAACGAATAGCTTTATGACTTGAAATGATATTGACTGATTTTAGTGGTTTGGTGATTTGGATTCGCACAACAGGTTGATTAGGAATATGAAAACTAACAACCTTACGAAAACAATCAATTTTGGCATGGTAAGTGGTTAACCAGTCAATTCCTAAAATCACGTCAAATGCAAGTATTTTCAAAGATATAAGATCAACAGGTAACGTAAGGGTACCAATCTGAATAAAGCAAGATTTGTAAACTGTAGATGTAACAAAGGTTTCTCCTAACGGAGTTTCAACAGATAAGTCAAAGTCTAATTTATCAGAAGTCAAGTTCAAACGTTGAGCACAAGCAGGTGAAATAAAGGAATGGGTAGCACCGGTATCTAACAAGGTATAAACTTCGCAAGAGTTTATGATCAGCTTACTCGTAATCACCTCGTGTGGATTCCTCGCGTTTTGGGCTGTAACAACAAACGCTCTTCCAGGAATCACCGATTTTGACTTGTCTGCAACCGCCTTTGGAATCACCACCCCCGCTGAGCTTAGTTTCGCTATAGGACAATCTCGAGCTATATGTCCTTCTTTTCCACAGTTATAGCATCCTTTGAATAGTTGTGGACAGTTTGGGCTGATGTGTCCCTCTTTCCCGCATTTAAAGCATACGACCGGTGGTCGTTCTCCTCCCCTCGAAACAGTTGATGCTGGTGCTGATGTTGACATCTTCGCGTTCTCATTGTTATACCTTCTCTTTTTTGAAATCTCCCCCCGATTCGCTTCTTCTACTATCATGACCACGATAACCACCGGAGTGGTTACCGCTTCTGTCATACTTTCCTCCTCGCTGGTTGTCATTGCTCCGATGACTACTGCCACCAGTACGACCTTGGTTGTGGTCCCTCGGTTGAACATAATCATTATCTCGTTCCAATAACTGGGCCCTGTTTACTACATCCGAATATAAAGAAAACTTATGAGAAATGAGGTATTGACGTATTTCGGGTTTCAAACCTCTTAGAAACATCCGCGTCATACGTTCCTCATTCTCCACCAAATGAGGTGCAAACCTGGACAGCTCCGCGAACTTAGCCTCGTATTGGGATACCGTCATGTTGTTTTGTTCGAGTCTAATAAATTCTACTTCCTTCATATGACGAATACTTTAAGGAAAGTACTTGTCATTAAACAGTTTCTGGAACGCTTCCCAAGACATCTGGAGTGCGGCAGGCTGGGTACGCTTCACGGATTCCCACCAGTAATCTGCCTCTCCACGGAACATAAACGTGGCGAATGGAACCTTCTGTTCCTCTGTACATCCCAAGACATCAAATATCTTGGTAATTTGTTTAATCCACGTCTCCGCCTTGATCGGATCTGGCTTTCCTAGAAACTCTGGTGGTCCCAATTCTTTGAACTGCTTAGCAGTGACAGCTCGCGTGTTGTTATTATCTCCACCTGTATGTTGCACACGAGTCTCCCTCGTCTGATTTTGCATGAACTGCAAAAAACTTCTAAACATCTCATCGTTTATCGTCTGACCAGCGTTATTTTCAGGATGAACATTGCCCTCTTGTTGCACGTTCTCCTGGTTAACGATTAAAGGTGTCTCCACGGTCTCATTCACTTCGTTGTTAACGTTCTCAGCTGCCATTCTCAAATACTGCCATAAAACAAGGGTTAATTAAACAAGTCAACATATCACATATTAACCCTATGCTCCGACTGACCAATTAAATACCACATAAGCTTAGGTAGGACACACTAGCGAAGGATTTACTCGTCTCTCCCCTTCTAGTTCTATTCCCCGATCTCCGTCAGAGATCATATCCCTAAGCTCTGATACCAACTGTGACGCCCCCAGAATAGGTCCATTCAACCCAACCCATTCTGAGTCGCCAAATACATGGTACAGAATTCAAATACAAACTTTATATCATACGGTCGTGCAAAATACGACCACACAACTGTGAGTCTCAGTACAAATATGTAGAAAATATTAAGATTCAAACTACGTCCTCATTACAATTATTATCACACTATTTATCAGAAATAGTGAGGACTACTACTGCTCTAACTCGGACCATCACTCTGTCCCCCGACTAGTCCCTGCAACATTCTCATTTCCTGAAGAGGACAACAGATGAAAAGGGTGAGCTCAACTAGCCCAGTAAAGAATATTATGACTAAGATAATGAAAAATAAATTATCGTTAGCCTTCAACAGTTCAGATAAAATATTATTGATAACATGTTTTAGATCAATATTCGCAGCGAAAATAACCGTTCATCATGAATATTTTATCCCTGTAACATCAATCAATATTCATCTCATCAAATATTCATCTTTGCACTACAGGCCAAAGATATTCATTTGTATCATCAGTGGTCATATTCAACACCTGTCATCTTTGCACTACAGGCCAAAGATATTCATCAGGTAATCATTCATCTTTGCTCTACAGGCCAAAGATATTCATCAGGTAATCATTCATCTTTGCTCTACAGGCCAAAGATATTCAGTTACATCACCTTTTAGGACTGAGGATGATGAAAAATATTTTAAAAAAAACGAATCCAGTGAGATAAAAGACAAATACTAAGGATTCGTATTTTAGTATATCCAATTCAAAAATACCTCGTAATAATCAATTATGGAGCAAAATTCAAGAATAGAGCTCAAAACTTGGATACAATCAAAGATAGTAACCTTAACAAGCAATTTGGACAAATAGAAGAAAATTTAATTTTTCCGTGAATAGTGCCGTATACGTGAATAGTGCCGTATACGTGAATAGTAACCCCGACGGAAAAAAAAGTAAGAATTTCAACATAAAATCCATGACAATATTTCTGTATAATGATATTGAAAAGAATAATATCATTTACGAAAGAAAATAACATCCCTTACCTCAAAAAGATAGTACCTCTGACTGGAATATCGGATATAATATTGACGGAAACTTGCGCTGAATACTAATACTCAAAGTATAGAAATACTCACAAAAATACGCTCGATATTATAGAGAGAGAAAACTTCGAATTCTGGTGTGATTTTCAATTCTAACCTAAGCACCCTATTTATAGGAAAAGCTTAGGATGCCAAAGGAGACTAAAATAATAAAATAATATTATTTTTACAAAACTTCTCCAGCCGCCGGCTGCTTCAAACATCTGATTTTTTTTCAACAAAACAACAAAAGTGGGGCCCACCATTTATAAAATAACATTTATTTTCCGAAACTTCAATAATTCATAATAAATAGCCCCTTTGTCAGAAAAATACAAATGATGTGTTCTTATATAGGAAATTTAATTCTCTACAACTTTGCAGAAGGAAGTTTTTCCAAATTCCAAACATAAATTATCCGAAATCCAAAAACAGATGATTTCTCACACCAAAATATTGATAAAAACACATCAGCACAAATTCCTTCTTTTATATCCACAAAATAAATATTTCCTTATCATATAAATTAATAATTAATTATTCACAAATAATATTATAGAACTACAATATTAACAACCAGGTCGTTCCCAGGACAGAGGGGGCCTTCCGATAAGGACTTCTCCTTACTGGCGCGCAATTAAATAACCCCTCCTAGACAGAACTTCCTTAGACATTGTCAATAATGCTATCTAATAATATTATTCAAATACTATGAATTATTGAGTTGATAACGTGAAATACTGTGCAACAACAATTATTGAATCAATACTACAAAATATCAACTGTAGTCATTATTGAATCAATCATAAAAAAATAGCAACGTAGCAATTATTGAGTCAATAAAATATCAATGCAGCAATTATTGAGTCAATAATATAAAATATTGAACAGTAAATACTGTAACAATAATTGAGTAGGTTCCTTCTCACGTAAGACTCAATAATTCGAAATACTGTGCAATACCGTGTGCTACTGCGCACCACCGCGTACTGTATTTTAACCACCGGGTATTTCAACAGTACTAACGGTAACAACTCCGCCGTTATTTTGTAAAAAGTTATTTCTGTCGCTTTCTATATCCGACAGTTATTCCGTTGTGGGGGCCCACAAATAGCTGCGCCGTCGTATGAATATTCCCCGACAACAAGAATATTCCACGACCAAACGAATATTCCCCGACAACAAGAATATTTTATAACCACTTGCTCATTTTAAAAATATTTGCACATTTCACCCATAACTTTCATATTTATCAAAATAACCCCTTACTGTTCAAAATAATATATAAAGAAAACTAAATCTTTATTCATAAAAGTTGGGGTCTTACAATAACCGTGGGCAAGGGAGACATATATGTTCTCATCGTCCCAATCCGAAGCAAGATGCATGTTTTTTATATGGGGTGATAGGTCGCTAAATAAGAATTTGTCCAAAGAAGAAGTTAGGTAAAGGAAGCGCAAAGAAGTAGGATAATATGTTACACATAAGATAAGATATAGTAGATAATATGTATGTATATGCATATGTGTGTGGTATATAATTCCCAACTTTTATATAAGTTACGAGATATCTTTTGTAAATCTTAACTTTTGTATAAGTTGTGTGATAATTATAAATCTCCTCGTTTTATATATAATAGAGGGATAAAAAATGTAAATAGCAAACGCTATAAGATTGTAAGTGGGATATATCATAAAAAATATATTAATATAAATCTATGTTAAATATGTTTTGTAATGAGTATGTGTTAGTATGTGCAAGTTAAAATGCCTTGAAATAGTCAATGAAATATTAATATCAATAAATATTTTATTAATAGAAAAATGTCGCCAAATGGAATAAGTCGAGGAAGACCACCAGTAAACAGAAATAGAAATGAAGCCTCAGAGAGTGAGAATCAGAGTAGGGCCGGAGATCAGGGAGACCCCATGCAGCAGTTCACAGATTTGCTAGTGGGAGCATTTTAGGATATAAATCCTCTTAACCCTAATGTAAATGTGAAATCGCCAGCGGTACATATTGGCAGTTTTAAGGACTTCAAAAGTGTGGGACCGCTAAAGTTTAGGGGGACCACTGAGCCTATAGAGGCTTAATCGTGGATCAAGGAAATAGAGAAGACATTTGATGTTGTTAGAGTCGAAGAGGAACAAAAGATTGCTTTTACTACCTACATGCTAAAAGGTGAGATCAATTTCTGGTGAGAAGCCAATAGGAATAGGGCTAGAGCAGGAGTGATTGTGTAGGGAAGATTCAAGGAGTTATACTTTGAGAATTATTTCCCTCAAAGTGCGCTAAGTCGTATGGAGATACAATTCTTAGAACTAAAGTAGGGAGACATGACAGTTTCCCAATACGTTGCCAAGTTCAATGAACTGGATAGGTTTGCTCTACACCAAGTGTACACTGAAAAAAGGAAGGCAAGAATGTTTGAGCATGGTCTGAAACCCTAGTTCTACAACAAGGTCACCGTGTTGCAAATTGGTTCTTTTAAATCAATCTTGGAAAAAGCTTATCCGAAAGAGGAAGTGATGGCATAAGCCTCTACAAAAATGAAAAGAAGAATAAGGCTAAGCCCGAGGGAGTAGTTAACACTGAGGGAAGCAGTGAAAATGGAGATGGAAAAAGGAAATGGAATAATTCCAGGAATATAGGAAATGAGCAGGGAGACCCGAAGAAGAGGGTCGAACAATACAATAATTGCTGGAAAAATCACTCGAGAGAATGTTTAAAAGGAAGGTGTGTTTTAGTTGCGGGCATGAGGGACATATCTCTCCTATTGCCCCAACCCAAAGAAGAATAGTAGGTGTTTTATCTGTGGATCGACAGACCATATGGTAAGGAATTGCCCAATGAGAAGAATCGATGGGGGAAACGCCAGTACAGGGAATAGCAGTGGAAAATTGACTATAGTCGGTTCAACTCTACCAAATAGACCAACCGCGAGGACATTTAATATGACAGTTCAAGATACAGTAACATCCAGAGATGGAGTTTCAAGTACCATTCCGATCAATTATATAAATGCATATGTTTGATTCGGATGCGACCTATTTTCCTTTGAATATTATGATTTTGTTAAGATATTTACACTGACCTTTAGGAACATTAGAATCCCTTGAATATAGAGATAAGGAAGAGAAATTTAGAAGAAAAAAATGGGTTAAATATAACTAGTTAATAAAAGGATTTTTGAAGTAGGAATTTGAGTTCCGAGGTTAATTTATACTGAGTAGCTAAAATCTATATTAAATAAATCATTTCAAAATATATAGAATGTTAATTTTGATCATATCGAATTGGGATCTGTTTCGCGACGAATTAGTAAAAAAAAGACACGCAAAAGAAAATAAAAACACATCTAAGGTGGATTGACCCCCTGTCTCGAGTAGAATTCACATATAATAATAATTATTACACGAATGTAAGCACGTCGTCTTATGGAGTTTCGTACGAAGAAAATTGTTGAACGTCATTGAGGTAGCAGGTTACGAGAATCGTTAAAGTAATAAGGTCAAGGTTTGTAGCAGTTTAAGACCAACCGAAGAAGTACACTAATCATCATCTACAAAGGCAATGCAAAAATCAGTAAAAAAGTTATCCCTAAATATTTTTCGTAGTTTTGTTTTGCGATTCCAGGGACGAAATCCTTATAATGGGGAAGAATGTGACAATCGGAGAAATCGGATGACCTTGGAATAGGTTTTAAGATAAATATTTAATAAAAGAAATTTTTATGGATATTATTTGTGTTATGTGTTTTAGGTATTGTTTTTTTTGTGATTATATAAAGGGTTTTACGTTTTTTTATTTCTCAAAATTTTGAATTATGTGATAGTGTTTATTTGGGTGTTAGAAACGTAATATCTAATAAAATTTACGAAAAGGAAAAAATTAAGTTTTTGCTAATCGGAGGAATTACAAAAGCTAACTACAAGAATAAGCTTATGTGAGAAGCTAGAATAAGCTTATGTGAGAAGCTAGAAGAAGCTTATGTGAGAAACTAGAAAAAACTTATGTGAGAGACTAGAAGAAGCTTATGAGAGAAGCTAGAAGAAGGATATGGGAGAAACTAGAAGAAACTTATGGGAGTAGTTAGAAGAAACTTATGGGAGAAGTTAGGAGAAGGTTATGAGAGAAGCTAGAAGAAACTTATGGGAGAAGCTAAAAAGGAGCTAAGTTTACTTCGAAGTTAAGTTTACTTCAGGACTAACTTTACTTCGGGGCTAATTTTACTTCAGGTCTAAGTTTACTTCGAAACTAAGTTTACTTTGGGGCTAAGATTACTTCGAGGTTAAGTTTACTTAGGGGCTAAGTCTTGGGTAGATATTTTGTGGCTAAAAGTCCTAAATACCCTAACTTAGGAAATCCTATAAATATGTCCTTCCTTCTTCACTTAGAACTCACCAAGTCACCAAAACTAAGAGGGAAAAACTCAAGCAAATTGGAGAGAAAAGAGGGAGTGTTGGTCGGATCAAGAGTGAGAGGAAGAAGATCAAGATCAAGGGGTGATTAAGGCTAAGAAAAAAAAGAAGAACGCTTAAGGCAATTTTCTTAACTTACTCTAATGTTGTAACTGAGCAAGTCTCCTAACTTAATTCGATTTATACATCGAATGCAAATATCTTGAACTTATTTATCTTTGAGCAAGTATCCTGAACTTGTTTTCATTTAATCAAGTATCTTAACTTATGTAATATTTTTTTTAATTATGCAAGTTATCTATATTTGTATGTTTGTACAAGTTACCTAACTTGTGCAATTCGATTATTATTATAAGTATTTCATCTTTGTACATCAATTTTTGATGTACAACTAATGTATTCGTTTGACAACGCTCTTATGAATATCCGTATGTATTGACTTTAAAATTTGTGTAACTCTTTTATCGATTGCATAAATATAGTTCAGTTTGTTATAACGAATATTTCAAATATTCAGAAATACCTGAATTGTCTAAACAAGTCTAAGCAATTTGATACGACTAGACTAATATTTCTTTACTTCTCATTTGTAAGTCTTGAAATATTATTGAGATTAGATAGAGCTTTCCATCCAAATTGTTTTGGTTTGGAATTCTAGTCTGAGAATGAACATCACTTATTTGGAAAAAATTTATGCACCAAAGGCGGTCTGATAAACACAAATGTCATTCTTGCACGCTAGTGTTGAACAACGCATGACATAACGGGCTGATCACCCACCGTGCCCGTAAGCATGCCGGTTTGCAGATGATTTTTTGTCCAAAACTTATCAGAAACTTGAAAATAAAGTTCATGGTATTTTGACCACTCAGCATCTAGAATCATTACGTCGTTTAAAAAATGTGAATGATTTTGATAAGTTATTCAGAATTGTTTCAGTTACTTCACAACTATTGATTCGTTGTAAAAGTATTTTCAAAGAAAACCTTTAATCCTTGTACATGATGCTTATTAACTGCTAATACTTGCTAAGCAATTGAAATTCTTGTTTTGAAATTAAATGTTTTCAGTTAGACAGAATCGTACAGAAGGGTCCAAAAAGGACAAAGACAAAGAAAATATGAATGAATAATCGGAAGTCGTTGTTTGTAATAGTTAAAATTTTGTAATATGATAATACATTATCTATCATGTAATAAAATACTTAAAGGTCTACAAACCTGGATACATAAATTAAACTTGATATAATGAGATATTTTTGGTTTAAATATCAATGTTTGCAGTTTAAATAAATGGTATTATATAACACCCAATACAGATTTCAAATACTTGGATTTGAGGGTGTAACAATTATTCTATTGATAATTTGATCAAACAAGTATTAGGTACATTAATTAGCTAGCGGATGAATCTGTCTTCTTCATCTTTTTTCGGGGGCCACCCATTCTGTTGTTGTTCATTAGATATACATTTTGCCTTTACCAGGCTTATTGTTGGTTATACTTGTATTCGTATATACTACTAATAAGGTACCAACTCTACCTCAAGTCCAGGGCCCTTCTCTGGGAAGCCAAAAAAGTATTAAATTAATGACATTTTTCACAGCACTTGTAATTTGTTGCAATCCCATAATGACTTAAAACCAACCAACCTTTTTTTTTAAATATTTTTTTTGTGGTTTTTGTTATTAAAGTGGGTTAAGAAAGCTCAAAATCTTATCCACCCCCCCCCCCCCCACCCCCCCAAATTATTATTACTTTTTTTGCTATATTAAATAATTGAAGATATTGAGAATCTATTCCTCCATTTTTTTGAATTGTTATTTGATTTCTTCAATAATTGATTTGCGCTATTTGTTCAACTTTTTACATCACATTTAAGTGATTTAAGCCAAAACATAATAATCAGCCTAGAAGATATATTTTTGGATTTTTCCCAAAACATATATTTTTAGATATTTGTACTTCCTTGATATTATTTTAATTTCAAGTCTATCCTTATTATATAAAAAATAATTATAATTTATATAACTTCAAATAATATCTTCAATAAAATATTACAACTCAAAATTGTGGATACTATTATCTAAGCAATAATAAAATAAAATAAAGTTTATTCTATTTATTTCACAAAAATAGTCTCATTATTATTTTTTATTTTTTATTTTTCGACACAAATAACAAAATATCTTTAAATTTACTATTATCATGATCATGATCAGATATGCTATTTAAATCACTTTAATTAAAGGGAAGGGAGTGGTTGGTATGGATAGAGCTCCTAATCACTTTGTTGCATGAATAAATTGTAGGGGTAGCTAGTCCCACCACAAAATATCCGGCCCACTTAATTGCGAATAGACCATTAGTGGTCATCGCCAATTTCGGTCTTTGTCAGCCTAGCTGAGAGATAGGACCCAGCCCAATGGGTTTGCCGGGTGATCCAGGTCCTGGTCCTGGTCCTGGTCAATTTCTCCATCAAAACACATGAAGCTGCATGCATGTATTCAATTAGGCAATTGCCTGGACCACCTCATTCTTACAACCCATGTGAAGAACAAACTAACTTACCTCTTTGACTCCCTACCTAAACCCACCCATAACCATAAGGTCCGTAACAACATTTCTATATCAAACTTATTAACCTAGTGCAGGCGCGTTACGTGTGTAATTATCATAAAAAAATATAATAAGAATTTTATTAAATTTTAGAATTAAAAATAAAATAAAATAATAAGACAGATGACATTGTAACATAATCAAATTTATAAAGGTAAAAAAGAAAGAGTATTTATGACAGAGTCTCAAGAGGGTCTCCTTTAGTAAACCACAAAAAAGAAGGCTTTTATTTTTCCTTAATTCAATGCTTTTTCTACTGGTCACCCTTTTCTCTTTTTTCTGCTGCGAATATATGTTTCTTGGTCCAACTCTTACAATTCTTTTCAACCCACATTTTTTTACTTGGATATTATTATTTATTAGGGTTTTCATTACTCCCGTATCCTCTCTTTTTTTTTCTTTCGAGCAATGTTACTATTAAATAATTTAGGTCATATAAAATTCACAATACACACATATATATATTTACAAATCTTATATGTCACGCAGAATCTACAGTACGCATAAATGCGTATATAAAAATTATGTGATTTAAAATTATGTGATAGTAGCATTATTTTTTTCCCTACATTAAGGCATATTTTTTACTGTGATTAAAGATCGAACCCAGTGAGGCCTACCATATGACATTACTCCCGTATACTTGCCCACCAAATACCAACAAATCCAAATTAAACACATCAGCACTTTTATGCTGATCCGTACGCGTGTCAATAAATTATTAGCTAATCAGTAGGGGAAACACCAGAGAGACGAGCACAGGCCTACTACTTGTCACGCGCTCACGCTGCGCAGCTTTCTATGTAGTGCGTGGGAAGCCTAGTACATAAGCACGGATCTTTGCCAGCAAAGCTCTAAGCTATTGGTATTCACGCCCATAGAGGTCAAAAATAATAATCTCGACTCCGGTCCAATAGTAACTTATTCAAATTAATTTTGTTAAAGTATAATATTCGAATTTAAATATAATTTTGTACTCTCTACTTAGAATTAAATTCAACTCGACCAGACTCGTTTTTTAATAAAATTATTCGCGGCATACACAAATACTACTAAGAATTAAATTATTTATATTTATATTATGATAAAATTAACTCAAACAACTACTCCTACTATTTAGAATAGTTTATATTTGAACTCTTGGTATTAAATCTGGAACATTGTAAAAACAATGACTGAGAGAGGGTAATAATGATGTAGGTAAGTAGTAGTAAAAAATAGTGAAGGAATTGAGATGGGGTTTACGTACTAGTGGGGAGCGTGAACGGATGATCATCGGTTTTCATGCAAATGAGTAGTCTTGCTCTGCTCTAGGAGAGAGAGGCCACTCACGTGCGTTGTTTGGATTCTTGTATATTAATTACTTCAATACACGGAGGAGTAGAAGTGTACCAAAAACACCACCTCGTCTCTATCTGATTCTGACTTCCCATGTGATGTGATGTGATGCTATTCCCCAAAATACCCCTAATCTCGTGCTTTAATATCGGATATGACACTGGTTCACAAAAAACGGCTATACTGCCCAAAGGAGGAGGAGGAGGTCCCATAGAGGCTATGAGATGCCATTTCATTCACAATCAAAACAAAATGTCTTTAATACTCCTCCTCCTCCTCCTGGTCATTTTTAATTGTACAAAATGTCTTTAAGATATTCCTTCATCCTATAATTGTTCATCATTTTTTTTTAAAATTAATATTTTGTAACACTTTTTTAATATTTTCGCATACGGAACTTATTTGTATCCCACATACGAAAATATCAAAAAAGTAATATGAAAATATCAATTTTTTTTTATCCCCCATAATAATAGATATACTAGTTTGATGGCATACATATACAGAGGTGTGTGTAAATTAAAAAGTGTAAACTAAATTAGTAGGTAAGGGACATTAAGAGTGATGAATAAAAGTGGGAGGGAAAAGTAAGTTTTTACTATATTTTAAAGCAAGAGATTAAGAGTTCAATTACTTTGTTCTTCCTTAATAATATATAAAGTACTACATACATTACACATGATATAATTATGCAATGGATGCCTTGAATAGCATTTCCAATATTGAAATATATATATCATTTATGCACATTTTTAAAAAATAAAATTTTAAACAATCTAAAGAATTTAAATATATTGATGGTGTATTTGAGATAAATTAGCTACCCCAAGTATATAAGAATCTACATATTAAAATGATATTTTTACACGAGTCTCTCTCACGTAGAAGTGAGACCCACTCACTATTCACGTGAAAAAAATCATATGAAAATATCAATTTTTTTTATGTGAAAATATCACTTCCCTATCTATATAATACTAATATAATACCGTATTCTAGCCGTTGTGAAAGCCAATATGATCTGCCCATGTTCCAGTGCATGCTGCAAATAATTGTTGAGACTTGGCGGTATGGGATGGGTCGATTTTATCCTTGGTTATATGAGTTTAATTTTGGTGTCATATTCTTTGTCTCATCTTAGTTATATTTATTGCTTTCATCTAATTCTTACAATTTATTTTTAATTTAATTAATTTTGTTACCGAATAAGATGATATGATAGCAGATGAAACTGAATATGAAACCCTAAATTTAAATTCGCTATAGATTCTTATGCTTGAGATGATCAATTCAAAGATAACAAAACACATCACTAAAGGCATGTTCGGATATTAATGTTTATAACATAATATTTGGATCTGGTTATTATGAAGTTAATTTTATAATAAATTGGTCAATTGACCAATATAGTGCTGATACGCAGAGGAAGAGATCACCTCCCGTTCTGCGTGTTGGCACTATATTAATCAATTGACCAAAATTAACTTCATGCTAACCACTCCTATAATATTTACTGTGTTTAATAATGTTAGTTATTTAATTAAAAACAATGAGATATTTTTAAATTTTAGTATTATGTTTATGAGTTAAATAAATTATTTAAAAATGAAAAAAGATTTCAAATACGCTTAAAGCGGGAGAGAAGCAAGTAGTAAAAGATAGTGAATATATGGTATATGGGGATTAAGATCCTCTCCACCAAAGGTGAATCTACCTTAGAGCCAGCTAATAATAGGTATTTAATTACTATTTACTGTCTTTTGATAAAGATTGAATTACACGTACAATAGTAGTTAGTCTAATCATATGCGATACACAAATTATTTATAAGAAACTGAAGTAGAGTTTTATTAAGAAAATTGATAAATTCAATAGAAAATGATATTTTTACATGAAAATTATTGTTATAGATCTTATACTTTTATAGCTACACTTTTTATATGGAATATTAAAAAGTGTTGCAAAAATATTAATTTTCTTTTATTAACCCCCTTGATGTCTTCTTTTAAGTATTTATTTATTAATATTACCCAATTATCATTTTACTACTAACACCTTTTTATAATTTTGATTTTGGCTCTAATTTATTACGCATTGCTTTTTATATTATTATTATTACATTCTGATAAGTATGTAATCAATAATCTTTAAAAAAGGCTAAAATAAAATATCTTAATTCCGTATTATTTTACTTGAGGACAATTTGGTGGAAATATCACTTTACTTCTTTAATTACTAATTTTATAGTATCCTTGATCTTAATTTTTTTGAATATATTTTTCAATTTTTTTTTATCATAGCTTAACACAATTCCTGAATCCACCTCTACTTTTCGTTATATTTATTCTTTAATTTTTTTAATATATATTTAATGATAAAAATTATATTTAATAATAATAAAAATTTATCATAAATTATTAACGACATAATAAAATTTATCATAAATAACTGAGTTATTGAAAGTGACGCTAAAACTAATTTTTATGTCACCAAATATAAATTATGAATTTAGGATGGGGTACGCTCGGTATTATACGGTCATTGGTGATTTATGAGATGCGAGAGCTAAGCGAAGTAAAATGGAAGCGTCAAATTGACTGGTAAAATCGGCCCAAGCGTGTGGGTTGGGTCCGTCAGTCCGTCATGGGTCGGATTTTAGGTTTTATATTTTTAATTTATTAAAATTTGAGTCGTTTTGATCAGATCTGTTTGGGCCAAACCCAAAAATATAGTAAAATTTAGACATATCAGTAGTTACAGACCGGACTTTAAATTTCATTTTTTTAACTCATTAAAACTTGAGTCATTTTGGCCCGACCCATTTGCCAGTGTCAAATGTCAATCATTCTCATGCCAGCAGGCAAAGAGCCAAGAAGTGGCAGAATAAGCAATTTCGTTCAAAGATCAAGGGCACTATGGTCACATAAATAGAAGTTAGAGCCAGCAGAGCACTTGAGAATAATCGTTTTCATTCAGTCTATACGGCATTTCATCATCTCTCTCTGTAAATCTCACTCACAGCATCTGTAATTTTCATGCAACGCACAAAATTAAAATCACAGCTTTATCTTCCCAATTTCCCATTAATTCATCTCTTCCACTAAAACAATCCCATTTTCCAAACTGTACTACATGATTCATGGCAGAAACAAGAAATTGAATTTCAGCAATGGATTCCTCCGGCGATAAAACCCACCGGACCGGAACTACAACCAGCACCAGTGAGCTCTTCATCTGCTTCACCTCCCGCCTTTCTTCTTCCTCCATGAAAATCTCATCAAAATCTTCAATTTTAAGTCCAGGTCGGGCACGTGACCCGCCAATTTCTCTCTCCACTTCGCTCAGCCGGAGACTGAGAACCAGCGGCAGCATCAAGAACGGCCAATATTCTCCGATGTTCCCCACGGGAGGAAGAAAGAGAGGGTCCGGATTCGAAAACCCCGAACCCTCGTCCCCTAAAGTCACCTGCATTGGTCAAGTTCGGGTCAAGACTAAAAAACAGGGGAAGAAGATGCGGACTCTGTCGTCAAGAAGCCGGCGAAGTAGTGGGGAAGTTAGTTTTAGAAAAATTGAGCATGCCCAGAATGATCAGATTCAGAGACAAGGTAGTGTCAATAATCAGTATCATCAGCAACAGCAAGAATGTTCGTCGCATAGAAATCAGAGGTGGGTTCATTTGCCATTGACGATTTGTGAGACATTGAGGGGATTTGGGGCTGAGTTTAGCTGCTTGTTTCCTTGTAAATCTTCTTGTTTTTCAGCAGCTGATAGAGAAAAAGAAGAGGTAAAGGTGGGAAGGGAAGGGACTGGTGGTGGTGGGCAAGGTTCTTGTGTGGGTGTTTTTGCAAGGTGGTTGGTAGCGGTGCAAGACGGGGAGGGTGGAAAAGGGCGGGAGATTGAGTTGGTGGTGGGCGGAGAAGATGAGGAGGCGGAGATGCCAGTTAGGAGTTCAAGAAGGCATGTGTTTGATGAAATTGAAATTAGGGATGATATTTTTGGAGTTAAGGGTTGTGGAGATGATGATAATGGAGGAGAGGAAGGGAGAGTGAGTATTTGTGTTCCACCTAAAAATGCCCTTTTGTTGATGAGGTGCAGATCTGATCCGGTGAAAATGGAAGCTCTTGCTAATCGGTTTTGGGAGCCTCAGCTGCCCAAAGAAGAAGAAGAAGATGGTGAAGAGGGAGAAAATGATGGGAAAAAGGGAGAGGCAGTAGATGTGGAAAAGATTGGTGATAAAGTAGAGAACTTTAAAGTTGTTGAAGAACAGAGGATTTCAGTTTCAGTTGATACTTGTGAAGAACAAGAGAAACACCCAGAAGCAGAAAATGGCCTGGAAATGGTGGTACAAGATAATGAAGAAGAAAAGCCAATAATGGAGGAATTACTAATCAATGAAGAGGTAAAAGATGGTGAGCAAGAAAAGGAAGAAGAAACAGAGGAAAGCAAAACAGTACTAGTTGAAGAAGAGAATGAATTGAGCTTTGTGACAACAGTCGAAGCTCTTGTTAATAAAGAAAGTGAAAGGGAAGAAATTGATAAAAATGACCCAATTGAAGAGAAAGATGAAGAAGAGAGCAGTGTAAGTTACAGTTGCAATTCTTTTACCCCACATTCAGATGAAGAAAAAGAAGAAGAATTAGCTGAAGAAATTGCATTGGAGTTAGATACAATGGAGTCATCAACTGAAGAGAAAGACACCCAAGATCAGAATTTACAAGTGAAAATGACGGAGAAAGTGACCCAAGTAGAAGAAGAAGAAGAAAGTACACGAAAAACAGAGGAAAAAGAAACACAGAGAAAATCAGTAGAAGTTTTAGAGAGAGAAAGTGGGCTGGAGTTAAAAAAAGAGGAGAGAGAAAGCTCTAGGCTGCCGGATTGCTTGCTGTTAATGATGTGCGAGCCCAAATTGTCAATGGAGGTCTCAAAGGAAACTTGGGTTTGTAGTACAGATTTCATCAGATGGCAGCCGCAGAAGAAGAATAAGCCGGTCAAAGTCAAAGAATCCGACGGTGGAGATGAACCCGCCAAGAAGAGGGTCAGCGTTGACTCCAACTCCGCTAACGCATTTGCTGCGCTGCCCCCGCCGCACCCGGCGAAGCAACAACCTCTTCTGCAGCCTCCGAAGTCGTCCTGTTCTTTGCCGGCGGCGGCCGTTTCCATGGCGACTATGATAGAGCAGAAGCTGGTGAACGCGGTGGCGTACGAGCCGTTTGTGCTGACTCGGTGTAAGTCGGAGCCGATGAGGCCGGCGTCTAAGCTGGCGCAGGATGCATGTTTTTGGAAGAACGGGGGCCTTGAGCCGCACCGGCGGTCTACGGTTGGAGTCGGCGCGGCTGGGATTGGGTTTTGAGCCGAGCTGTATCATGTATGGAAGGGTATCTTTCAATGTGTTGGGTACTATATTAGTGGTATTCGAAATTGTAGTGGTGTTTAATTGTTACTGCCTGTCTTGCATGTTTTGTACATTTTTTTATTTTCAATTTAAAACCCAATGATTTTCAGTAATACTACTAATTCTTTTTTTCTTTTTTCTGTCTCCTATTAGTACTTTTTGTTGTAACATTAGTCACTTATAAAAAATTTGACGGGTGTTCGATTTTTAGCCAATTTTTAAAGATAATTTTGTATTTTTTTGGCCGAATGTATATGTAAAACATGTATTTGGTTATAATATTTGTTAATATAACAAGTAATAACGTTATATATATATATACCCCTTATTGATCCCTAATACGCATTTTTAATAATAAATTTGTTAATAAATATTTAAATTCCTTATGTTATAAATATAATATAAATTAGATTATTATTTATTTTAAAAATATTAGAGGAAGACACATACATCAATGAGTGAAGTAATATATTGAGAAAGTTATAAAAAATTCATTTTGACCTCTATATTAAAAAAAATTATAAAATTTTAGTGGGATCAATTTATTTATTACACTTAAATTATTTCTAAATTTATCATATATTATAAAATAATTTTTTTTCCAGTGGGGTACTCTCTAATATGGCTTCGCCACTGGATGCATGGATTAATATATCTTCGGTTACTAACGTTTAATGTACTCCCTCCGTCTCACAATAAGTGATTTTTTAGGCTTAATATTTTTTTTCAAAATAAGTGATGTGTTAGAACTCCAATACAATTTTTACAATATTTTTTCCATATGTGTCCCTTATGCAGCCAAATGGTATTTATTGCGTCTTGCAATCTTAATTTTACTCGGATTAAGGTAGACCAAAAGCCTCAAGAATCAAATCATTAATCACATCTACTCATTTACTTATGCAGCCAATGGTATTTATGCAGTCAATAATATTTATGTGCCCTTATTGAGTATTTTCGAGAAGAGAAACCAAAAGGCAATAAAAAAAGTCAGCTCAAACAAAACTAAAGAAAATATATTAAGGGTATTTTTATCATTTTAACTTATGTATTAGTATGTGTAATTTAAATTAAAAAATCACTTATTATAGAACGAAAAGAGTATAATATTTATAACGGTAGTATCACTCTACCAGTGTGTTTGGAGACTATAATACAGTGTTTATAAGTTAAATAAATTGTATTCAAAATAAATTGTTTATACTACTAGTCAATAAGATTTGCGGATTCTCAAATACTCTATATATATATAAAAGCTCCCCGTAAAACTAACCTGTAATCACGTGCCTCCAGTACTTGTGGTAGAAAATATAGTTAATTCACATCTTATGTTATAAAATATATTTCATTCACATTTAAAAGCATTATTTTTTTTCAAAGATTAATAAATTAATAGCGTATGTGTATGTATAGGATGATGATCGGATGGAGGGAAAAGGTGTACGTGGAATCTCATTTTTGTTTTTTCTTTATTAAATAACAGTTGTGACCTAGCTTAAGCTTCGGAACCCCAACCAATTTTTGGTGGGTTAACAAAAAAAAATTATTTTTATATTAAAATATTAATTTTCTTAATAATGTTCTTTCAAGTTTAAATCTTTTATGAAATTATTTTCTTTTAGTATATTAGTAAAATTATAAGACAAAACTCGTGTATTATATAATTCAATACATATTTAATTCATTTCAAACATGTATGTGAAAGATTCTTACCTATAATTTTACTAATATGTTAAAAGGGAACAATTTTACCCAAAAAAAATAATTAAACTTAAAGGAATACAATTGAAAAAAGTAATACTTCGGAGCTAAAATAAAATTTTGTGAAACTTTGAGGTACACTTACATTTAACCCTATTTTAATTTTTCAAAGTTTTCATATTTATCTTTTTACCCCTACAAGAATTTTGTTATTATTATTATTATTACCAAACTCCTTGGCTACCATTACTTCTCTAGAAACTTATCCACATACTCTATTTTTTTTCTTCTTTTTATCTATATGTTAGGGTATGGCCCCAGACTCTCTGCCCATATTTTGTCGGCCCAGGCCCCAGAGGCCCAACTCGCATTTTGTCAGGCCAGGCTCAAAAATTGTTTGGTCCGTTCTGCTTGATAGCTCGGTCAAAGTGTATCTGGGAAGCTTGGAGAGTATCCAATCTAAAGGGTCCCACATAATCGTATTTTGAACAGTGTAAAAGTCAGGTATGATGGGACGCTGTTTACAAGACCTATCATGCCCATACCTTGGTACCGACGGGACATCTCAAGTAAAACGAAATGTGTGAAACTATAAATAGAGATCAAAAGAAAATAAGAGAGATTAAATACTTTTTATACTTAAAGATAAACTAAAATTGATTACTTATCTGTTTATCATATTCGATAATCCTCATACCGAGGCGCTCCACGGCGGCCCGAGCCGTTTCATTTTGTGAGAGCGTTTATGCAAGTCTAGGTGAATAGGGACCCGTAACTGAAGAACCAATCCGAGGGCTAAATCGTCATCGATATATATAATTGATGAGACCTTAATTTTGTTTTTATCTTAGTTGGACTAGGGTTTTGGGCAGTTATATACTCCGTGTTAAATGAATAACTTTGTTTTTCATATATATATCACAGTATCCTATTTTTCTTCAAATAGCTTTTGAAAGCAAGAGAAAGTAAAGGGGGGAAATGATTTATGAACAGAAAGAGGATCTACACTTTATTCTAGACAAGGATTGTGAAGTTGATGGAAATTGGCTTTTAAAGTAATGACAATGGCAATGATAAAATGAAATGAGAATAGAGCCGATAGAAAGATAAAAAGTGGGGGGCTGATAATGAGGTGCATGGTGGTGGTGGTGGGGTTTAGGATAAGACTAGTTAGACCTCATTTTCCTTCGTATATCTATCAGAATTAATTTAATTTAAACAATATAATCATAAATATTACTACCTCTATTCTACAAAATAAATCTTATTTTACAAATATATATATATGCATATGTATATGTATATTTCATAGTTACTCTTAGTGCTTAGTTTTATATTGATAGTATGAATTGTTATGGTGAACTTAAGAATATGGTACAATTTTATACTACCAATAAAAATGTGCACTCCATTTTTGCAAATTAATAATATCTCTGTATTTTATTTACAATGTGCCTGAAATAAACTTATTATTATATTGGTATTTCGTTAAACATATTACTTTCTTTTCAAAAAAAAAAACTTCAAAAACGTTATTTGTTTAGAATTTCTCTTTATATATAGATATTTTTTTTTAAAAATTTATATATATTCGTGTTCTGTTTTGTTGTGCATGAGGACGGAGGAACAAGATACCTCAATTTACGTCTTCTCCCCCCACCACATCCCCCGGCACCAGTTAACCTTTTCCTATCCGGGGCTTTTGTAAATAGGAGAGCAATAAATAGACAAAAAAACACAAGTTTTTCATCCATTTCCTGAGAAAAATAATACCAATATTTCAAAGGAAAATTCCCGGCTGACGATTCAAAAAAAGGCCGCTCGTAGTCTAAATTTTGTAAATAAATAATATATACTTTCGTGTTGGAATAAGATTTCTTTGTATGCACTGCACTACAAACCAACCTTTTATAATACACAAATTAAGTAGACTAAAGAGACTCCATAAAATTTGATATTCCTATATATATAACACCCAAAAAATGGAAAGAGAGAAAATTTATGAAATTCATTTGCTTTTCGTCTATGGCGTGGGAAAGTATGAAGAAATAAATGCCAATAATACATAATATATTATTATTCAATCAGATACTAACACGAAATCGAAATCGTGCATATCGAAACTTCTAAACAGGCTATATATATATATATATATATATATATATATATATATATATATATATAGAGAGAGAGAGAGAGAGAGAGAGAGAATGTCCAGAGAGGTAGGATGAATTATAGAGAGACGTAATGGGTGACAAACTAACAGTACAACTCATTGAACAAACTATTTGAAACAAATTGTCAAACAGACATTATTTTACCAAAACGACTAGTTAAAACACAATCAAGGGGCAGGCTGCTACAAGTCACCCTAGTTTTCAGCAGCACTTTCTTCTCACATACATACACGGGAAAATGAGTTTGAAATGGAAGGAAGAGTACTTGGATCGAATCTTGGTACCAATGGGGTTGCTGATCATGTTTGGCTATCATCTATTTCTTCTCTACAGATACCTAAAATTTCCATTGATCACAGTTATGGGCTGCGAAGATCACTACAAGAGAACCTGGGTTGACAAAACTCTGCAGGTTAGAAACTCAATCCAACTGTGATTTACCCATAGAAATCTAACTTCACCTTTTCAAACATTTCTATGGGTAAATTCAATCTAACTGTAAATTCAAACATTTCTATGAGAGATACTACCAGTAGCATTTTCTACCTCAATCTAACTTCACCTTTTCAAACATTTCTATGGGTAAATCTCAGCAGCTTGATGCCAAGGACAGAGGACCCGCTATAGCTGTGATTAACAGCACCCTATCAGCAGCAACCTCGCTCTCTTCGATTTCTCTAGTTTTGAGCTCTCTCATTGGAGCATGGATGGGAAGCTCATCCGAAAAAAACATCCTTTCAAACAGTGTTATTTATGGAGACACCAGGCCAAGCATCTCTTCCATAAAGTACATAGCTATACTCTCTTGCTTCCTAGCCGCTTTTGCTTCCTTCGTACAAACAATAAGGAACTATGCCCTCGCCGCTTTTCTCATTAGCATCCCAAATTGTGAAATTCCTGTAAGCTATGTACAGAAGCCAATTATAAGAGGAAGCAATTACTGGGCAGTAGGCCTGCGTGCACTTTACATTGCTGCCAGTTTGATACTCTGGATTTTTGGACCCATCCCAATGTTCGTTTCCTCAGTCATTGTGGTAGTGATTTTGCATAATCTAGACACCAATTCAACTCCACCATATCAATTTCAACCACAGTTGAGGCATAACCTTTTCCATAAGATTAGTGAAGAACTAGCGACCGTCACCAGGGCTTTTGCGCACCAAGACAGATTCAATGAAAATTGAAGCATAACTCAGAAAAGTAGCTTGCAACTATAAGAATATAAACAGACATTTTTCACTTCATTCACAGCTTACAAGCTTGTAGAATTCATTACTTTCCAACTGATTGTTAATTGTATACTGCTTCCAAGCTTAAATACATCAATTTTTTTAAATGACTTGGCCTTTCTTATTGGATCTTCAACAATTGAAAGAAGGAAACCATCAGCTATCCCTACAAAGCTATGTAAATTCGTTACTTTGAAAACCATTGTTCTCTTGGCTAAACCAAAGTAAGGCATCTCCCGATCCTCTTAATGTCTGAAACACTTTAGAACCCAGGATCTAAAATTCTAAATTGCTCGTTGTAAATATCGACTGTTTGATTAACCAAACCATCAAAGGCAACAATCTACCACCTTATTTGAAAGGCTAATATGTGGTCCAGATCACATAAAGAATGGGTCAGGAGAGCTCCAGTCTAGTCAGAACTAAAACTCCTAAAGAAACTGAACCTTAATGACCGAGCTCTGAGTGCCATATGACTTATGAATAATACAGAAACCAAATAGGTAAAGAGAAACTAGACTAAACATTGCTTGCTAATATACATGTTCAATCATGACAGCTAAACAAAATAACTGCAAGAGAACTTAGCAGGATTAGGATCACTAGAACAGAAAAAAGAAAATAATAGAGATGCAGAGAAAAGAAGGTATAATGAGAGGGAATGGGCAGGATCAACATTTCCCCCTAGTGTCTCAGAAGAAATATAGTGCCTCAATAGTCCCTAACAACTGCTAAGAAGTATATGATAGTTAACTATTAATCACATAAAGTGACCACAATGTGATCATAAAGAAAATCACTGAAATGAAACTTCATGATATAGATTGAATAGATATATGCAATTACAATTTGGTAAGAAACCCTAAAAACCTGTTCTTCCGTTTTGTCTTTTGTCATGTCTTCAACTATTGCACACTAACTAATTTTGATCCCCACTTCTGTTGTTCTCTTCAGAGCTATCACTTGCAGTCAGAATTAGTGAACTTGCCTCATCTTTTTTATCAGTTTCTTCACCTGTAGAATCTCCCATAAAAGAATTGATGGCCAGCTGGCCTGAGTAAAGTACCAAACCTACAGCGTTGATGCCAAAAACGAAAGTAGCAAGGTAGCACAACCCGTTTATAATAGTCCTGCAGACAATTGAGATGAATCTTTAATCCACATTGAAAGCAAAGCATGCTAAAAGATAGATGCTGAAAGATAGTTGTTAGTCTACCTTATAGTTATTGTGATCTGACGGACCTGAAAAGCCAAATAAGAAGAATAGTATTAGTATTAGGCTATTAGCTGATGAAAACAGCAGGAAAAACACAATAACTATTTCTCAGACAAGTAAGAAGATTTCTTTTTGTGAGTCCAGGTACAAATTAGGGTCCACGTGTGACCTAAAAAGTAATAATCAGATTTAAAAAGGCGGAAATAAATAAGTGACACCTGAGAGAAGCCTCCACGAGTCCTGAGGAAAAAGACTCATGGAGACGACTCATTTTGGGAATTGGTTGAGGGATTGGATTGACAGCTAAAAGGGCAGGATGACTTGGGCATTACTCAAATAACTTAAGGGTATTCTGAAATTTCCCCTGAGGTCACATGTCAGGCACAAGATCACTTTCCAAGAAAACTCTATAAATACTCCCTCCATTTCAATAGATGAGGGTCCTTTTCCTTTTGGATTCTATCTACACCCGAGAATGCTCTTTCACCCTAAGAGTTCTATCACGTGTTACTGCCCCTCTCCACCTCATCAATCAATTATGTACTCTTCCTGGATTTCTTTCATTCTCAGTCAACACGAAACCCTAACCATAACAAAGTACGATTTTTGCTCATACTTTTCAATTAAAAGAGAGGGGTTACTCTTATAACATCATGTAGTTTCTAATTTCCCATCAACTTGAGAAGAGTTCTTTGGTATGTCCAATATACCATGCTAAAAGTTTACCTTTTAGACTAAGTAATCCAAATGCAAGCATCTTGTATGAATAACTTGTCAGTTATAAGCTGCATATTGTTAAGAGAATTGATTGGATTTTATACTTGGTGTATTATTATGAAGTAATCTAAAATCCTACATTAAATGGAAAGAAAATGATATATATTGCGAATATTTACGTCGAATTTTTGATTGTCAATTACATGAATAAGTATTGATGGTAACCTTTTTAGAGATATGTGTAATAAGTGGAACCCTCCTATAATTCCTACCAATCCCATGTATCGATAAACTTGACAATTGTAATTCGGTATAAATTTATCACAATACATAACACGACTCTTAAATCAACAAGGAATAATTCCCATTTCTTGTATTGTCTCATTTGAAACTTATCAAGCTTAAAATTTTATACTTCCAGTCCTTACATTCACTTATTCAGCAACTAATGGACTAAACAAGAAAGTTCCCACAAACAAAGAAGCAATGCAATGGAGAAACAAACCGAGAAATTGTCCTGAAAGGGTCTGGCGATTTAGAGAGGCCTCTATAGTTGTAGTGAACTTGTAAAGAATAAGCGCAATCACAGCAGCTGATATCCCTCCCAACAATGCTTGAACAGCCGATGGAGGTGACTTAGCATCATCAACTGAAGTTGGTGCCATTGCTTTCAAATTCTCCATTGCTTCTTCCTTTAACGATTTCTTAGCTCCAGTGGACCTGAATTTCTAAACCCACCAAAACCACAATTCATAACTTTATACTATTCAATAACTTGATACATAAACTATGTTAAACAATAAAGCTATTTGGGAATTTACCAGTTCTTCAGAAATTGATACAATTCAATAACTTGATACATAAACTGTATTAAACAATAAAGCTATTTGGGTATTTACCAGTTCTTTGGCGCGCTTTGCTCTGCGCCTGAGGGAGCGGAAGAGGAAGACAGAGATGGCACCGGTGAGAAGCACACTGGTGGCAACTTGGAGCGTTGAGGGGTCATCGTTGGTGGCAAAAACGGAATTGGACGACGGGAGTTCAATGGGTCCGTCATCTGGTGGTGCGGCTGTGGTGGTGGTGGTGGTGGTGGTGGTGGTGGTGGGCTCTGTGAGTTGAGCGAGACATGTTCCGGGTCTGGATCGGGTGGGAAATTGGTGGGAAGAGAGAGAGAGGAGAGATAAGGGTCTCTGGGGAAAATGGGGAGAAAGGGAGGTGAGAAGTGGAGAGGGTTTATGGGAATGAGAGAGAGGAGGGAAGGAGAAGTGGTGATGAGAGTGCAACATTGAGAGGTTTAAGAGAGAAAGAAAGAGGGTTTTCGCGCTATTGCTCTATTTTCTGTACTTTGTCTCTCTCATGGATATCTCCTTTGTTGTAACAGAGGAGTGGCTGAGTGAATTCTCAGCTCCAGCCTCCATGTTGGATTTTTCAATGATAATATAAGAGATAAAACAAGAGTTTATTCCAAACGTTCGTAAAAAAAATTCTAACTTTTTGATGATTTTTTAAATATTTATTTAGTGACTAAAATTATTACTTGAAAATTAATTAACGAAAAATATGCTTAATCGTGTCCCATACAAATTTTAAAATTCGTAAAAAAAAATGTGAAGGAAAAAAAAGAGACATGTGCCCTAGGGCACATGTTAAGCACACATTCTCTTGAACTGTGTACATGTTCTCTTGATTTTATATTTGATCAAGTTCAAGATAATATGCACATAATTCAAGAGAATATTTTCTTGAACTGTGTGCTTAGCATGTGCCTACATGTTAAAAAATTCCAAAAAAAAAATGTGTCTTGGAGTTTTTTAGTTAAAAAAAAAAAGCAATAGAAAACTAGTTCGTTTTGAATCAAATATTTTCTTCTCACTTTTGAGAAGAAAATTAGAGGGAAAAAATGACTTTCTCTTCTCTTCTTTAACCCTTTTTTTTTTCTTTTATTCAATTTAAAAACTCTCACACACAATGTTAGGTATTTTTAATGTTTTTTAATATATATCTTAATGGCTAAACAATGAACTGTCTTACTCCCTATCCTTCCTAAACCTTTTTTTATGATTAAATTAGCAAATGAAACATGAAATTATGAAGCAAATGAAACTTGAAATTAATTATACTCCTTCCTTTTCTTTTTAATTTTGACATTATAAGGTTATACACATAGATTAATAAATATAATTAGTATTTTGTATGATTGACTAAATTGAGTATAAAATTTTTGTATTAGCCTTCTAAATTTTATTGGAAATATAAGAGAGAAACAATTTTGCCTTTTGTCATGAAGAATAATATGGAAAATTAAACATTTAATGCTTTCTTAAAATTTACAACCGACAAATAAAATAAACAAAAATCTCTATCTAAAAAGACAAATAAATAAAAATTTAAGTAGTGTCATTGGTACATTTTATTCAAACCCTTTAAAAACAGCTTTCATTACACATCAATTAAAAAGCATCAGCATGTTACAACCCCCCGCCCCCCCTCTCTCTCCTCGCTCTCTCTCTCTCTCTAGTTAATCCCCTGCCCCGTCAATAATCCCAAACATACTACACCAATGCTCAAACCAATTTTAGGCAAGTTCAAGTTCAAGAACAAGAATAATTAAATATATTAGTAAAAGAAAATTAGACTGCCAGAGTATATATTTGAACTCCCCAAGCTTATTCTTAATTAATGTGGCCTGTGGGGCTGTGGCTGTGGGTGGGTACTTGGGTCAAATAATACTTTAGCAATTCTGGTTAGTTATCAACACTCCAGGGGCCCGCGCATTGGACGCCACAGCTCTAGCCCAAAACTTAATCTGGGCCTTCATGTCGTGGGCAGACTTCTTTTCATTATCAGCAGCTTCAGCAGCCCAATTTGGAATTGTAGCAGCAGAGCTCTTGTTCAAATACAATGGTGCATCTGATAAAGAGTTAGACCTCCTCAACTTCACTTTCCCCATATCTTGCAAACCCAAAACTTTGTTTGGACCATCAGCTGAATTTAAACTTAAGGCCTTAAATAATTGAGCTTCTTTGGGCTGGAGATTACTTGGGCTTTTTGCCATATTTTTTTGGTCAGTTTGGTATTGTTGTCCCATGTCCTTGTATCCCTCCATACCTTTCTTTCTCGGACGATGTTTCCTCGGAATGGTAGAGCTCTGTGACATAATTTAAATAAAACCAAATAGTTAGGTGCTTTTTGTTTACATCTGATTGTCTTTTAATGGACTGCCTCTTATTCGCTAAGAGGCATGATGCTGTTTTTTTTTTTGTTACCTCTGAATGCTTCTTAATTGGTAAGACAGAAAATAAAATATTAATAATTAAGAGGTACCTCTTAATGAAATTTTTTTGATAAATTTTTGTTATATAAATATATTCAACAATATTATTCACTCATTTTTATTAAATTGAATATTTAAAATTATTAAATAAAAATTTACCCTTTAAAATAGTAAAATAGTGTCATTAAGAGACAACTTACTTTTTAGTTATCAAACAGGTTTTTAGATTCAAACCTCATAATCATTCAGATGATCTAATTTATTAAGACATCATAATCATTCAGATCTTAATCGCTAGATTTATCAAACACAACCTTAGTGATTCATAATATTAGAAAATAATATATTTAGGTTAAAACATAGGATTTTATATATAATTAATATGTTGAACATGATTTAAGCATGTTATGGCTCTATATAAATGTCATATGGGTCATTTTACAAATTGGAAACTATAGAAATTAGGAAGGTTATGGACCTATGGTACCATATAAAACACCGTTTCTTTTAAAATTAAAGATATTTTTTTCACGTAATTTTCAAGATTAGTGATACATATTTAAATCGTAAACTATGATGTGAGTAATTACTTTAGTGTCGTAGCGTCCGGTACTCAAACATTGACTTGAGTCGCATGAAATTCTTAATATGTCATTACTAAGTACTACTAGCATGATCACACCACTAACTTTTACGGTAGTGATTAGCATGAAGTTCATTTTTGGGTAAGTTGGTCAATTGACAAATAAAATGCTGACACGCAGGCGAGGCTTTATGTGTGTTAGCATTCTATTGGCCAATTAACGAACTTATCAAAAAATAAACTTCATACTAAACGGATCTGGTTTTTAGATATCTTTAACTAGATATAGGGATATGCTTTTGAAAAATAAAATTTTCTTTAATTTTGTAACCAAGGAAGTAGTTATAGTACCTTTGATGGCTGTCTTGGAGGCAAGATATCTGAAGAATTGAGAGAGGCTTGCCTAATCAATCTCCCCAAAGTAAACTCACTTTCTTGATCATCTTCTTCTTCTTTATCAGCATCATCATCTTCTTCTTCCCTTCCTACACAAGGTGGTGGTAAAGATGGTGCCCTTACCAGACTATTTCGTAATGATGATGATGATGATGATGATCCAATAATTTAGGGTTTCTCCCTTGTGAAAAATCAAGACTTTCTTTTTCTTGATTTACCTCTACTGCTGCTCTTGCCATAAAACTTGGAAGAGATGGTGTTCTAGCCAACTTGGGACCAACAACAAAATGATCACCTTTAGTATTAGTAGGGTGTTTCTTTGTTGATGGACATGAACATTTCCCATCATTTCTAACACACATTTCTTCTCGACTAGTACAATCTGAAGAAGGGCAAGGGTCAGAATTACATCTCGACATTCTTGACGTTTTAGTACCAGCGCTGTTTAGCAAGTTTCCAAAGAACCAACATTCTTCCAAAAGGTTACCAGGCTCAACCTTTTGAATTTGATCATTTCTATTGGAACAACATTTCTCACCATTGAGCTCCATACCAAAAAAAAGAAGAAAAAAGACACCAACTAATTGGAGACCCACATGAGGTTCTTGGTCTTTTATATTGTTATTTGTCCACAAAAAGTTGGCACAATCAAGGCCATGTGGGATCAGACATGCTGTGCTTCAAGATTGCCACACATTTTTAATATTATGTGGGGAGTGGGGAGGAGGGAGGAGGGGGGAGGGGGGAGGGGGGGGGGGGATAAGACTGGATTTATTATTTGCTTGATGATTGAGTTTGAAGGGGGTGGTGGGTGAAAAATAGAGAGGGGCCTGCATTTAATTTGAACAGAGAAAGTAAGGGAAGTACAGATATAGATTCCCATCAACTAAATGAATATGAGGATTTGTTTGTAATATATTGGTGAATACAATAGGTGATGCCAGCATAGTGCAAACTGCCCATGTGATGATCCTCTTTTTTATGGTATGTGGCCTAGGTAAAGGACCAAAAAAAGAAGACAACTAGTGGTGAGGGAGGTGTCTAAATATTGGTACGCTAATAAAGGAGATGCAATTCTGCTCCCCCCATATATAGCTACTTGCAACTTCCTTCTTTTATCTTCTTTTCTTTTTTATATTTTTCTAAATATAAAAAAATAGCTATTTGCAACTTTATTTTAATTGGGATTAGATAGTTTTTTTTTTCCTTCGTAGTGTTGTTATTATATGACGATAAATTCATGTTATTAGATTTCGACTTGCACATTATTATTATTATTCAAATTTACATTCAACATAAAATTAATCGTTATATATAAATTACTATATTATTATTATGAGAATTGATATTTTCACAAGTAAATTTGATAGTTTCATAAATTCCTCCTCACATGAATAGTAAATGGGATCCATCTCATGTGAGTGATGACCTTGTAGAACTATCAAATTTATTTACGAAAATATCAATTCTCTATTATTATTATTATTATTATTATTATTTTTCCTATATATTTAGTAAATCATTGCTGGATGTGCTCAAGTGCTTTCCTAGATTGGGCTGCCAAAATATTACTCTAATTAGGCAAACAAACAGCTACAGGGCTGCTCGTGGTTTTACCAAATCAGTTGGCTGGCAAGGCATAACAGAATAAAGCTGGGAGACCGGCGATAATGCCGGAAATTAAGGTCATATCTCTCTGACATCAAATCCTACAGAGGAAATAGATTCTTCAACCGATACAATTTAAGTTTTAAAATTAACCCTAAGCGTATTAAATTTCAAAATTAATATAAATTTTATAATTAATAATTTTTTATTATATATTATATAATTATAATAATTGTATTAATTAAAAATAAATAAAATTATATTAATTTAAAATTTAATATATTATCGTTTCAATTTAAAAATTAAATTATATATTTAATTTTAAAAGGGAGTGAGTATTTAACTATCCCTTCTTTCTTACCATTTTTATCTAATGGTTAGTTGTGGTTAGATGACATGTGACCTACTTGTAGACTAGCCACAATTTTATTCTAGTGGCCAACTGTGGTTAGACACACATGTGACCTTCTAACAAGAGGCTAGTAGTACTACAATATTTTTAGAAACATGTGATACCTTCAAATCTATAAAGTTAATTTTACTTATAAGTTGGTCAATTAATTAATACAGTGTTGACACGTAGAGAGAGATTATCTGTCGCCGTGTGTCGACACTGTATTGATCAATTGACCAAAATTAATTTATTTTAACCACTCCCGACATCTTCATATGCAGTAGATATTCAATAAATAATACTCCCTCCGTTCCTAAAATATTATCGTTTTAGAAGAAAAAATTTATTCCTAAAAGATTGTCGTTTATAATTTTTTAGGAGAATAAATTATTTACTTTCTTATATCACCCCTACCTTCTCTCATTGTCCCAATAAATTCTATCTCTTGTATTAATAGTTTTTAACTTTCCATAAAGGGGTAGTGATGGAATTTCACACAAATTTTAATTATTAAATGATAGTATTTAATGACTTTCTTAATCCATGTGCAAAAACTATTAAACGACAATCTTTTAGGAACAGAGGGAGTAATATATTAGGGCCCTCAAATTTTAATAATATTAAATATTTTAATAATTATTTATAACATAGTCAATCACATGAGATCTATCGGGCCAATGTAATGATGACACGTCATTTAAGACCTTTTTTAGACCCAAAAAAATGAAACTCTTAGAGCATTCACAACAGTTTTTCTAATCAACTCTCTATCCCCAATTTTAAAAATATATCAACGAATCATTATCCAACAGTTTTCTTATCCTTATTTGACCCTCTATTTTAATCCCTATATAGGATTTTATTTTCCAGTATAAGGGAGTCAAAAGACCGTTCTCTATATATACAAAATGACATTTCACACCCTCATGTAAGTGGACAACTCATACATTTTTTTACTACTTCATTTTTAAATTATAAAATTAATATTGACTTATTTTTAAAAAATTAATTTCAAACATATTCTAATTTAAAATTGATATAAATTTATTTAATTATTTCAATATAATTATAAATATTATAAAAATACTATTAATTATAAAATTTATTATTTTAAAATTTAAATTAATCAAATTAAATTTAAATTTAAAAATATCACAAATTAACTTTTTAAAAGTTAAAATTGATCTTATGTACATTTGTAGCTACAATTCATTCAATACTCACTCCATAAATTACTTAAAATTTAAAATAAAATAAAAATTATTTTACAGTGAAATACAATTGATAAATTATACCTTTCTCTTTTATAAATTATAAGATTATTATTAATTTGATGTTTTGACGGTTGGAACTTTCAAATTTTAACTTTTAACTTTTACAATTCATTATTTAAAGAATCAATATAAGTAACATGTTGGATATATCGTGAAAAAATTGAATCCCTATTTTGCAGAACGACCCAATAAATTGCATAGTAAAAATAGAAATAAGAAAACTGTTGTGAATGGTCTTAGTATTACCCTTCAATAAAATGGTGTCTGTTCATCGCGTACTAACTGACAGCCAAAAAATAAGAAATAATTATATTAAAGGTCTCAAATTTTTGGTCTCAAAAATTGATTATGTTATAAGTTATAGTATTGCTTAAAAAAAATAATGTGATGAAAGAAATCGACACAACTTTATTTCTTGAAAGTTTTCAAAAAAATTAACAAATTAACAATATATTATAATTATATGTTTACGCCTTAAAATACTAAATTATTAATTTAGTAGTGATAGTATAATAATAAAATTATAATGACAAAAAAATAGGCTCAGATGCTAAAATAGTACTCCCTCCGTTCCCTTAATAAGGACGTTTTAGAGTTTTTCATTTGTCCCTTATTATTTGGCGTTTGTGCAAATCTAGGAGAATTAATGACAATTTTTCCAAAATTGCCCTTCATTACTCTGCCTATTTTTTTGATACTTTTAACTCTTTCTCTCTCCTTATCCCAACAAAACTCTTCGGCTTTTTTTACTTTCCCCTCTCTTTTCTCTCTTGTTCCATATATTATGAGGGAGAGAGAGTGTAGATAATTTCTAAGCTAAATAATTGGATACGATTTTTATGGGGATGGATGGAGAGAGAGAGACAAATGAGTAAATAAGCATGAGAGTTTTTTTAAGAGATAATTATGGAAAAATGTGTGAAAAAGAGCATGAGATAACTATGATAAATGATGATTTAAGGGTATTATAGACAATTGAATACTATATTTAATTCTTTCTAATCATTATCTTAATTCTTGTGTCCACCTCTAAAACCTCCAATATTAAAGCACAGAGGAAGTATAACTTTAATTCTCTCCCTATCCTAGTCCCAATAAACAACACTCCCTTTTTCTAAATTCCGTAGGCAATTTGCATAAAGAGTCAAATTTACGACTATCATTCTCATATGCCAAGTTATCAATTGTATTTGCAATTAACACCATTAGCAACCAGAAATGATTAGGGTAAAAGTAAGTCATTCTTCGAGGAGAGTTCACAGCAGCCAAAAAAAATACTCCCTCCATTCTAAATTATAGAATGACTTTTGAAAATTCAATTTTTCAAATTCAAAATTGATAATATTCATTAAATTTATAAAACAAAAGGTTTTATTAGTAGTAGTTTTTTATAATTTACAATGTTCATAATAGTATTCCCTAAAATTAAATGTAACCACAGACGGAATACTATTCAAACACCACGTAACCACTTTTGAACGCAAGCCAATCATATGTACTAACTTACCTACTTGTCAACAACAATCAACTAAACAAGAAGATAAAGCTCTCCAACGATGCACGCAGCAAATGAGTAAAGGAATACTACAACAAAAGGGGTGGAGAAAGTACATTTCTCAATTTGATTAATCAGATTCCTCCTCTTCATTAAGCTCGGTGAAGTCTTCTATGACATTAGGCATATCAGTTTGCTTGCTCATAGCATGCATTTCATCGATTTCAATACGTAACAACGCGTCACAAACCACTCTATGTTCCAGCAGTATTTTCGGGCAACCTGAAAGAAGAAATTATTTCATTCAGATTTCAGAGGATGAGACTGCCACTAGAATATGGAAGTTACCAAGTAAGGGAGATATGTATATGAATACCTGTCATAGGACATTGGGCATGCCCTTTTTTGTTCCTTATGAATTGTATGATAACCTTCTTGTCATATATATGCTTGCAGTCCAAACTGCTCCAGGGCGGTAGAAAAGTGATTTAAGAATTTAAGAGAAACCAAGGGGAAAGGAAACAAGGAAAGAGCAGTAACATCAATAAATGTCCCAAGCTTGCTATACAGTCATAAACAATCAACGCAGCTATTGGTGATGTCGGTCATACAACGATCCTCAACTTTTAGACTGTTTGGAACTTGGAAAATGCAGAAGGAAAGTAAAAGAAAAAACAAAGTAAATGTAAAAAGGAAAGGTAATCAAAAAAAACTATCATAGTCACCATAAGTCTACTGATTTATACTTGTAGAAAAAATTTCAAGTATATTGTTAACATAAACTGTAATTGAAGGTTCATAAAGCACAAAAGAATTTAGATTTCACATCCTTTCTCTTTATTCTTCCTAGAGTTTTTAAGATTCCAAACCTAGCCTTATAGGCACTTTACTTTTGTAGACATTTGCATGAATGAATGAAAAATCTAACTAAAAGAAACCTCATTTTTTCAAATACAAATAGAAATAAAAAACTAGTTATAATAAAACATAGATCTACCATTGACCCCCATATAGCTAGCTTACTAGGTAGTAGGTGCTCTTGATATTTGGCAAGCATTGATTATGAGAAGATTAGAATTAAGACTAAATTCTCATACAAAATGAATTGACCGACTGACGTGTTATTTTTACTAGAATTTCAATGGATTTAAATTCCCATCATAAAATATCATTGGTCAACAATGAATTCTGTTTCGTCAAGGTACTTCTCTGTGTAATTAAATCATCACAGAACTAAAACTTTAACCCTAGTCAAAGCACCAGAGCCCTCATTTGCATCCTCATCAAGGCTCTAAGCCTACTGATAAAGAAATTTTTAGCAATGACACTATGTCCAAAACCTGCTACAGCTGTCTTGGTTTAAATTCAAACAAGATTATATGAAACAATGCAAAATCATCTAGATATTCTCCCAGGCAAGCATTCTGAAGACACTAATATGAGAAGTGCTCATTCACTTGGATCTTTTTGAGTGATAGTCTTGACATGAATATAATAATTCATAGTTTAGAAAATGCACAGACCAGCTCTTAAAAAGACTCTGAAAGTGTTCCAAGGAAATTGTAACTATACCTTCGAACTGGATCTGACAATTCAGTGACAGGCTTTCCACTAAGTGGGCACTTGGTATTCAGAAGGTTGCACTGTGTACTGGTCACTACAATATCCTCTTGCTCTTCACCTGGCATTGGTTGTCCTGCATGATGAACATTCTGCAGAAAGACGAGGAGAACGTCAAACTAGAAATTTAACTTCCAAAGATAATATAAAAATAAATTCAGCAATGACAGAAGGTTGGTACACAGAAAGCACACACAGTTAGAAGTAGGTTGTTATTAATTACAATCTCAATAATTTTTTTACAAAACATTATCAATAATAGATCAACAAGGACAATCAGTATTCTTTCTCTTTCTTTTGAAATTGACTTCAAAGGATTAAATAAGCAAGTCCTTTTCAACAAAAAACCACGAAGTTGTACAATACCTACTCATTGGAATGTATAATGGACCACCCATGGACCTAATAGTGGACATTGTTTTAATTGAACCTGTTATTTCTTTGCAAGCTTATAACGATTTTCCACAAAGTGGTGGTGACGAAACGTATAACTTGTACAAATCTTTCCATTTTCCAAGTCGATCCGATCCATTCATTCATAGAGCTATTTGCTAGATCGCAGACATTTCTGGAACTCAATAAAATATTAAGCAGTCAGGAATCTAATGACAAGCCCACATTGCTGTAATGTCTCCACAAGCCTTTAGGACTTGAGCCGGAGACTATGTTGGAGTCACTCCCATTGCCATAAACAACTTGAGATAAGCTTCAAATGAGTTAATTATTTTTGTTACATTTTACCCTTGAAATATATTCACTTGAAAAAAACAAACCAAGACCTAATTTAATGGCATGCTCTTCTAACAGCCCATACATGACATGTCAATACCTGATAAAATCATGCCAATAGTCATAAGTTCCACTTCCAACTAGATTAATATAAATTGCAAATCACCTACAGCATAAGCTAGTACTTATATTCTTCAAGAGTTTCTGTGAAGGTCACACTGTGTTTGTGAGTTTGGGCACAAAAAAGAAAGGGAGAGAAATTAAAACTTATGACAAAAGAAAGAGAGAGAAAGTAAAGTAACTTTATTTCCAAAAAATTCAGTATTTCTGCACATTTCATCATCACTAGGATTATACAAAAATGTCTTTTTAAGTACAGAGCAAAGCATTAGAACTCTGGTACAATTTAAGAAACTTTCTTTCTTAGTAAATCCAACACATTTCAAACAAAATATACTAGATAAGATATTGAACTAAAATTGCCGGCCGTAAATCGCATTCGACACTTCAGCCACAAGTAGAAAAATGAACAACCAAAAAGATACTTCCTCCATTCCAAAATTAGAGATAAGTTTTTACTTTTAAAGTCAATTTGCAAAATCCTAAAATTGAAAATTCAGAAGAATTTATTTGATTTTTGTACAAACTACAAAGTACAAACAATTATAACTATTGTAAACTAACTGGAAGGTACTACTAATTACCATAGTTGTTACATTCAAAATTTAATAAGCATTCATATCAATGATGAATTTTAGGACTCACAAATTGAATTAAAAAGCCAAAATGTATCACTAATTTTGGACTAGGGGGTATTATACAAGAAAACTACTAGCAACAGAGGGAGGGAGGAGGGAGGATGGGGGCAAGGGCAGTGGCAGAGGATATCAAATAAAGCAATACATGAATGATATATGGGAGGCCTTAGTTTTTAAAACAATCAAAACACGAATCTTCTTTTCATAAATCTAGTAGAGAAGTCATACCCAGATAGCTGCAGCAAACTGGTGAAATAAGGGATCATTTAGTGGAACAAGAGATGAACTAGCTTTCAACTTTGCAATTTCATCATCAAACAACTTCTTAAAATCTGTTGGCTGTGTTAGAATCATTAAAACCAGAATAATACTTTGAAAATGGAAAGTAATTAATTTTAAGCATAAGATATTGCATTCACCGCTTCTCCAGGCTGGTACTCATTCCCAATCGATTCAATTGCTGATGAAAAATGCATACAATCTTCAGAAGCTTCCAACAACTGAATAAAACCAGCTTCCAGTTCCTTCACCTGCAACAACATTCATGTTAATTTATGTAATAAGTAGAAAACTTTGTGTTCGTAGTCGCCTAAAATAAGGTGTTATTACTTAGAAATAAATATATTTCATCTCATATATGAAAAGGCAGGGTACATTGTCAAAAGCAATTACCAATTAGGGATATCAGCCAAAATTCGGAGCTAGCCTAAAATGTCAAAAAAGTAAGCTTTATGACATCTTCAAATATGAAATAACCTTATAAAAGTTGAGTAAAAATTGTCTTTAAAATTCCAGCAATCAAATGCAACGGCACTTTCAAACTTGCTATGATAATTGATAAGATAAAACCAGGTTTTATTTTATTTTAGGATTATATAAGAAAAATTTATTGCAGAAAGAACAAGAGGTCCTCCGTAGAAATAGAATCAAAAGTAGATGAAAACAATACAAGTCCTCAATAGAGAATTTCCTTCTAACTCGGTAAGGTCAAAAATAATATAAAACTGTCCAGATTTCTAAAAGGGACGGTCTTAACAAATGTAGGGCTTTTTCAAGCAAAGGTTTCATTCTCGCTAGTAACTATTTAAATTTTATACTTCCACTGAACCTGAAAAAAAGATTAACAGAAACTCTAGTTAAGGTTTGATAATTCAAAACTAGAAAACCACATGGAACTTTAAAAGCTAAGGCTAATAGGATAACTGCCTAACTGGCTTTAACGTTAGCTTGTCCAAATTAGGTAATTGGATTTGGTTTAGCAAAAGTACTACCCTAAAAATAGAGACTGGAAGCTCATCATGAAAATTATCTATGAAAGAATACAATCATTTAAAAAATCGGTGTTCAGTTCAATTCAGCATCTTCAGAGCTCATCTTATTTTCTAAGAGCTATAGTTACATTCATGTGTTTCATTTAGATGAAGAAACAGCTGATAGAAGCATCCTCAAGTAGAGCCAATAATGGAACTATGAAAACACATTTCTAACCAATCAACCATTAAAAATTAAAAACTAGCGATTATGAATTAACATACCAATTGAGATTGATTATCTCCCTCTAAATCAATCGCGATGTCCTTCATCATATTCATACCTTTTCGAATTTCCTGAAACAAAACGGTCAGAATTACCCGCTATAACTGGTGGTCTGAACGAAGATTTAATCAGACTTAGGGACTGAAAGAAGAGTGAAATTACTCCGATGAGAGATTGATTATCAGAGTAAAGCGTCGTAGCGGCGGTTTTGATTCTGGCGCCACCGCCATTTACGCGGGTAGCGGAGGTTGACGCCATATCAACTCCTTTGGTCGGTGTATGGGGGAAGGGGAGAGTGGGTTTATACCTTAAAGGCTATAGCCCGGGCGGATAATGGACCGAATGTTTTGTCGGTATATCATGTGGTGGAGGGAAAAACGAAGACGAAAATAATATGAAAAAATAAAATAAAATAAAAATTGAGCTTTTTAATTTATAATATAATAAAGAGTTAAGTTTCATACACAGTTAGAAATTATATTTAAAGGCAAAAATGTTAAGATTTTAATTAAAATTTTAAAAAAAGGAATTACACTAAATATTTAGGGTCACGACGTGTAATATTAATGTATTATTTATGTTAGACAAAATTATTTTTATTTTATGTTTCTTGGTTGTGTATACATTATAAGTATATTAAATTTTAATTCGTAACTAGTGAAAGTATATTTTTATTTGAAGTTTATTTTTTATATTTTTTGATATTTTAAAATTAATATTTAATCGTATATTTTAAACGAAATGCGTAAGTATTATTTTTTATACTATCTATGTTTCGTAAAAATAATTTCATTTGCAAAATTTATAATATTAAGACTTTATTCTTAGCCCAAGTTTATCCCTAAATTAATAAGTTGTTAATTTAATAATTTATAGTGTAATAATAAAATTATAATGACAAAAGTAGAAGGTTGTTTAATTTAAATTACTATTATTAAATAATAAACTTTATTAAATTTTTTTATTATAAATTTAAAATAATACTATTGTTGTGGGAAAATGGGGTCTCAAAAGTCTAAAGTCTTGTGGTGTGACAACTGACAATTGATTACCCTCTCACATTTATTTATTTATTCTTTCTCCTCTCTCTAATAACGTACTACATAACATAAAGTTACATAAAGTCGTAGAAAATGATCCCACAGGGACGGGGACATCAAATATGAAATGTACACACAACATACCAAGACTACTGGTAGCTGGCCATGTTGATAGGCGAAGTAAATGAGAAAAATATTTTTACGAGTAAAAATGTTAGTTATATAAAAAAAAAATGTATGAGAGTGGATCTCATTTATTATTCTTGTGTCAAAAAATTATTTCTAGTTGTTCCGCTAAAACAATCTTACAAATCGTAAATTTGAAAAATATGATTCTGGTTTTTAAACTTAAATTTGTTGGGTGTATTGTATAATTTAAACTCTATAATTTCACAAAAAGAGTCTCGTTCATAAATAAATAAATAAAAATTATTTTACAAAAAGAGTCTTCGTTAATTTTATAATTAAATAGTAGTATTAACACAATGATTTTAAATTTAACATCATAATTTTACTATATATGATGCCACTAATCACTACTCAGCTACCGACTTAATTATTTTTTCTTAAAATATTATGTTTATTTCTATGGTTATGATGAGTAAAGATATGAACAAAACGTAAAGAAGAAAATACACACAAATGAAGAACATATATATGAGCCGACAGTCCAAACATTTGAGTAAGTGGGAATTAAATTCAATGGCATATTTAAATTGTTGGAGGTTCCAGAACTTAATTGATGAGTTTGACGGGAACTAAAACTTTCAAAATTTGCCTGCGAAAATGATTGGGAAAAAAAGATACTTCCTCCGTTCCTAAAAGATTATCGTTTTAGATACAAAAAATTATTCCAAAATGTTTGTCGTTTACAACTTTCTAGAAGAATAAATTATTTACTTTTCTATATTACCCCTATCGTCTCTCATTGTCCCAATAAATTCTCTCACTTGTATTAATAGTTTTCAATATCCCATAAAGGGTAGTGATAAAATTTTAAATAAATTTTACTAGTATTAAATGACTTTTTTAATCCATGTGCCAAAATCTTAAACTATAATATTTTAAAAACAGAGGGAGTAATATTTTTAATCAACAATTAATTAAGCTCCCTCCCTCCCTCCCTCCCTCCCTCCCTCTATATATATATATATATGAATAAGTCATATATCCATCAAGTTGCTCAACTAAGCAACTGTTGACTTGGTTTGTCTGTATATATCCCCTAAAGGCTAAAGTCACAGTCATATATCAACACGTACAACCTTTCGAAGCTGCATGGTCTTTTGACTATAGTGGGGACTATTTCAATTATAAACTCATGAAAATAATTAATTAATATATATATATATATATATATATATATATATATATATATATATGATTTCTCCATTAATTCCTATAGCATTTCATATCTCCATTTTTTTGTAGACAGACTTTCAAATGAGGTTGAAAAAAACACAATTAAGAATGATGTTCAGCCGCAATTAAAGCTCAAAAACCAAAAGGGCCCCATCATGTCCAATTAGTCGGACTAGGATCCTCTTCATTTCATTGTTCACATTTAAAATATGCGATCTTTCTCCTGTTAACTTGATGTCACATTTTAACACATTTTAAATATGTACCATGAAATGGAGAGTCTCCATTCACTTGAAATGGAGAGAATCCTTGTCAAAATTAGTCTCTTTTACAATCAAGTAATGCTAGTTAAGATAACTAGACATAATTATAATACTACTACAATTTTGTAGAAACAAATTATGTCTAGACATAAATATTATAGTATTTTTTTTAATTAACAATGTTGTTTCTTATAGCTAGAAAGGTATAAAACTTGCTTCTTTTTTTGCGTATGAAAAAAAAATTAGAGGCCTCATATATACGTGCATATAATATTTAAGTTGATCTTTTTCAAAAAGTTCAAGTCACTTATATATCTAAATGATAACATGATTGTGGTTGGCAGTATTGTAAAAATAATACAAACAAATTTAAAAAACTTCGATAATCAATTAACAATTTTAAAAGGTAGGTCAAGAAAACAACAGTAGCAGCTGCAACGAGCTGAGACGCAACAACAATCCAAGCTAATATATATATATATATATATATATATATATATATATATATATTATTTCTTAGTCAAAAACTCATCACAGCTCTATCTCACTTGTGCTGAATCTGCAAAACAATTATTTACCCTGAACGGAAATATATGGAGTGTTTTATACAACCAATCTAAACTATATACCAAGGTCAGAGCTACAATTATATACATATATTTACATATGTAAATTTGAATATCTTGGACAAAAATAAGGTATGCTAGCTAGCTCTTTCCAGAAAATAGTCTTCTGTTTTGTTGTTTAGTTTTTTTTATCATTTCCACACGAATTAAAATTCTGAGCAAACATAACATAAAATTCACTTTCCTTACACACGAATTATATAAGTTAATTAGCTTGATACATACATAAAATTATCCTGACCTTCTAGTACAGAGGTTAACTAATATATATAATTACCTTATTGTATATATAAATAAGATTCTCAATGCATGGAGCTTCTTCTAGCTCCCAATAAATATATATATGTATATATCAACACATGCACGCACTTTACTTCCATTAATTAGCACCCATCAAACAAGCATAAAGATCCTCAACTCTTAAGGCCTGATCATAATGATCATTCATCCAATTAGAAGTACCGACGATTTGATCCTGACCATTCAAGCTTGAGCTCCCAGCTGCTTCATTATCACAATTATTATTACTAGACAAAGAATTAGAAACGGAACCAAGAGGTTGGTTGTGTAGTTGTGAATATTGAACAACTTGTACTACTTGTAGTTGTTTGAAATTAGCAATTTCAGCTTGTGATTTTTGCAGCTCCACTCGAATGCGTTGAACCTCTTTCTCAAGCTGCCTTTTTTGGGCTAATGCAGCCTCCAGCCGCATATGAAGCGCGCTATAATCCAACTCCAGGCTCTGATTCTTCCACCGGGCGCGCTTGTTTTGGTACCAAATGGCTATTTGTCTGGCAGGAATGCCTAGCTCGTGCGCAAGCTGGAGTTTTCGCTCCGGGTCCAGCCGGTTATTGGCGTTGAAGCTTGCCTCTAGGAGCCTTGCTTGCTCTTGAGTTAGCCTCTTCTTCTTGTTGTTTTTTGAGGAGGAGGAGAAGGAGGAGTGCCTTTGGTTTTGGGAGCTAGACTTGAAGTTATTCATCATCATATCATATATTTGTGTTTGAATATATGAGATGAGATCGATCGAGATTATGTGAAATGAAATGAAATGATGTTAATCTATATCTATATCTATCTATATCTATATATATATATATATATATATATATGCTGGAAGGGCTGGGCTGGGGTGGGGTGGGGCGGGGGCGGGGGCGGGGGCGGGGGCAAAAGTTATTTTGGGGGGTTTTTGTGTTTTTTTTTTATAAATGAACAATGCTACAAACACAAATTATTTTATAAATATTTTATAAACTGCTGATGTGACATAATTGATAGTGTTGCATAGGTGATAGTGTTACATTGTTTGGATTTTTTTTTTTATAAAAAAAAATTGATGTAGAATATGCCACAATAACAGTTTATAAAATATTTGTAGGATATATAATTTGTGTTGATAATATTATTTTTTTTAAAATTAGGGTTTGGAGTTTCGTGGCGGGTGCGGCTGACTTCATATATATATATATATATATATTCGTGCATGGGCATGGTGTTCACGTGGGAAGGGTCCTACTCATGCAAGTATGAATGTACGAGTATGATTAATTTAATTAAATTAGGGGAACATTCAAATGCATATTATTGAACCTTATCTCTTATAGGATTAGGGAAGCTAATAAACAATTATACAAAAGCATATGAGCTTTGAAGGAGCATGAATTTGGACATCTTTTGGTTGCTCCACTATATATGATGATTAACTTTATGGCTTCTCCATTCTGATAGCATATATAAGTGGAACATGATATATAACCTACCAGATATATATTGATTTAACTTTCTAGCGCAAATTTACATGTCACAATTATGAAATATATATATTTAGAGTGCGTTTAATTAATCTAATTTCTAGTTGTTTCAAGAATTGTGTTAGTCTTATTCTTAGTAAAGACTTCTGATTTAATTAATAATTATTAACGCATCTTTAATCTTTAATTTGAGTGAACCTGATCTACATACATACATACATACATGCAGTCCCTTTCTTGAATTCTGAAAGAAAGTAACAATAGAAAGAATCAAAGTCTTAGAATGCACCCTATGTATATGTTTGGGACGTTGTCCAATTAATGTTTTACTAGAAAATCATCCAATTTAGCTGTCGTGTACACTATCGCCATCATTAATCCAAACAAGTGTTGCATCCGATCATCGCAGGCCCTAAACTTAGACCACCGTCTCTAGCTGCAACAGAATCTGAAACAATTACTAATATTATATCTTTACTGTGGCTAAACATATTTATATACTATGTGGGTCTTTTCTTATTTTGTTTCTATTTCATGTAGTCGTCCACATTTATTAACAATATAAATTTATCGTTATATATAATATAACTCAAATTTCATTCACATATATATAATTTGGACCCGAGTTTTCATATTATTTACAATACGCTGAAATCACAATATATATATATATATAGAACTGTATATGTTGATCCATGCGTCCTACCTACTAGAGACTTATCTTGATTGTTTATTCTAGCTCCCATATGGATCTTCTGTAATTTATGTCAAATAAATGAGAAAATAAGTTTTATATATATATATTTATTATAAGCTTACCCTTTATTCAACATACCTTGTTTATCTACCCTTTAACAACGGATCGGATTACGGTTCAGTCTATCGCTATATATACAACTGTCGCTATATGTTGTCCGTCGCTAAAAACTATAGCGACGAACCTAGCCGTCGCCCTGTTCGTCCCCTAAAAGGGTAAGCAAGGTATGTTGAATAAAGAGTAAGTTTAAGATCCGGACATATATAGTATAAGGATCAGGTTCGGACCTGATAAAATACGAACCCTATATTTTTTATTTTTTTTGGTTTTTTTTTCAAAACAACTAATAAAAAATGTATAGTAATTTATGGAACTGAAAATATTTCATAATACAGTGTTTTGGGTGTGATTTGGATACATATAACAAAACAGGTCTGTACAGTCTGTACAACCTGTTTTGTTATATGTATCCAAATCACACCCAAAACACTGTATTATGAAATATTTCCAGTTCCATAAATTACTATACATTTTTTATTAGTTGTTTAAAAAAAAACCAAAAAAATCAAAAATAAAAATTCGCATTTTAATAAGGTCCGGACTCCCAGACCTGATACGGACTATATATATATATATATATATATATATATATATATATATATATATATATATATATATGTTGGTCCCTTATAAGAAGTTAGCTAGAGAGGAAGCATCCTTGACATGCAAGTTGCAAATGAAGTAGTAATTGCATTGATTTTTATTGTTGAAGAAACTTGACCATACCACTTAATTCCATTTGTACAACAATATCTAATAGCTAGTAGTAGTAGTGTTAGAGTAACGTCAGAGTTTTCTTACGGCCACCGAGCACATGCATATATGGAAGATTGCATTGAAGTCAAACAATAAGTCCACAACATCTAGAATATTTCACACAAGTTGATCCGCTACATGATTTATCATCTACATATATATATATATATATATGTATGTATTATTCGGCTAGAAATCAAAGTAATAAGCAAAATGTCCATATATCTTCAATTCCAGTTTCTTTATTTGACTGAGGGAGAACTGGCATGGGGAAACCCGCACATCCTACGTACCTATATAAAATATTAACACATACTTATTTGAAACTCAACTTAATTTAAAATAAATAAATTAATTTACTAGATCTTGAGCTCGTTAATTCACTATATACATGTAAGATTGTAAAATAAGCAAACAGTTCGGGCTTAATTCGTACTTGTTCGACTAAAAGTTCGATTCGAACTCGATTCGATAAATTACTCGAATTTCCTGAAATTATAATTTTTTATTGATAATCGGATTATATTCATTAGAAAAGTTCAAACTGTTCGGGCTTGATTTGGAATCCTGCTCGACTCAGTAGCTAAATGAGTCTCAATTAAACTTTATTTTATACTCGATAAATTTGGTAAATCAAATCTGAGTAACTCAATACCCGACTCGACTCGACTCGACTCGATTACACCTTTATATACATATATATGTTGATGCCATTACTTCAAATATATTAAATGTCGTTTGGAAGGGTACTCGGTGGCCCACACTAACGCAGAGTATTTTCATAATTGAAATCTTTGTTCATGCATCTCCCATATATCAGAGGGATCTATCTATCATGTATTACTATAATATTAATACTGCAAAAAAGTATTCAGGTCTCATTCGACAAAATATTCGGCTTCAATTTGAGACTTAATTGGACATTCTCTAGACGGACGTAGCTGTTATAAAACATTAAATAAAAAAAATTAGAGATACGTATAAAAAAATTTATTTTATTTTTTGTAAAAAATTAAATTGTGTTCATTTGTTTGATTTTAGTAGAAATATAAGTATGACTGTTGGAAATTAATTAACTTGAAAGTAGTATATATGATTTAGTATATTTGTTACTTTCAAAAGTTAAATAATGTATGTATATCAATTTTAATTTATTAAATTTCATAAATTAAATTATAACGGAGGAGCTAGGATTATTAAATTAGCCTATATATAAGTCTGATGTCTGCCTTCGTATTTATTCATCAACTGCAGCCCTGGGCTCCGCATCATTTACTGTGAAGCGAAACTGAACAAGATTGGTAGGGTTATGGAAAACATTAGAAAGTCATCTTCTTCTACCTATATATATATATATATATATATATATATATAGTAGGTCCACATAGATATAGGAGAGATTACTACTAATAATTAATTAATACGAGTAATAATGATTTAATTTAGATGGGCAAAGTTTTTTATACTATTCCTTTATTAATTCGGTGCCAACAACATATATTTTTTAAAAAAAAAATAATATATATGTCGATAAATATATGGTGATACAATAAATGTGCACGGGAGTATATGTCATTAGACCATAGAATAATTTAGAGAGTGTGACGATTCTTAATTCTTATATATCTCATGTATGTATATACGTCGTAATTATAATAATTTAACTAAAAACTTTTACCGTCCATAAAAAAATTCATATTTTTTATATTCAATTCTCCTAAAGTACTTTTTAATCTTATAGGTATTGTCCAACATTCTAAGAAGTTACTTGAATGCGTAAAGATTCAATTTAACTTTTATGCCTATATTAGCTGATCAGTTCAAATTCTAAAGCTCCAGATATTTTTTTTTATTATACTAGTAATAATTTATGAGCACTTTTCATCTGTTTCACAAAGAAAGTCTCGTCTATTTATTTTTATTTTCTTAATTTGAAAAACTCTAAAATTAATATGTGCTTACTTGATTTTGATTAGTACAAGTATACACCAGATAATATTACAAACTACTTGAAAGATATTTACTAAATTAAAAAAAATGAAATAAAATTACATCACAATTTAAAATTTCAAACGTTACAAACTCATTAATTAGGATGAATCCCCTATGTGATATGTCGCATTTGATTTTTGTTTTCCCCTTTAATTTCTGTTTCCATGGGAAGAAAATGATGTTAATTAAATTGGGTTTTAAATGTTTGAGCAGTTAATCAATCTGTTGTCAAGCGGCGGCTGAGTGGATGATGAGTGCCTCAGTTTTGACCTCCGGCTATTAATTCAACCATTTAATTAAGCTAAATGATTGTGCTGAATAATTAAAAACTAGCACCCGGTGGACCCAGCATTCAGTATACACTCTTTTAATTGGGGTGTAATTAGAATGAAGTTAATTTCGATCAATTGACCAATGCAGTGTCGATACGATGTGATCTTTCTCTGCTTGTATTAATCTGTTGCTTAAAAAATTATGTACAAACAATATAAAAAAGAGAGAAAATAGAGAGCGAAACGTGAAATGTTTTAGATATTTTTATTAATACATGCGTGTACACAATTTGTGCACAAAATATTATCTTTTAGTGTTTTAGCCTGCGAGTACTATAAGTTAAAATATTTTTTAAGGGGGAGACCATTTACTATATTACCTCTACACTAATAAAGTTCGTATTACAAAAAAAAAATTTGTAATAATAATAATAAAAAAAAAAATTTATTGCAGACACCCAATAACTTGTTGAACCTGGCTTAATAAAAATCAGCCCAACGCGGAATAAAAATTGGGCTAAGGATTGGGCCTAAAACATAAACTCGATCAAAAAACCTTTGAGCCTGGCTTAATAAAAATCAGCCCAACGCTTTTAACCAATTGAGTTCTTGAATAGAATTCTTGTTGGCCCAAATCCAAAAAGAATTTCTAAAAAGCTTAAAATCTTCATTGACTAATGACTCAGCAACATGATGAGCAAAAAGAAAATGGCCGTTAGTCTTGCCTACATTTTTGCTCTCAAATATTCTTCTTCTTCTTCAAAAGATTAATACTTGTGTTTATTTTACTGTTCAATATACTTGCTTCACTTTGCTATAATTGCTATATTTCATATACATATTTTAGTATTGAATCTCTTTGAGTTATCATATTTTGATTGGTTTTGAAAATGAGTTTTCATAAGATCAAACACACTCTATCCTCTATCCTCGTAGGTAACATTTATTGTTATAATCGAGTGCTTCGAATACAAATCAAGTTGGAATATAATTTAATTCTTACCAGATAGGTCAGGTTGAGCCTCCTGATGTGATAAAAATATGTAACTGCAGGTGCACAGTGTCAAATTGAAAAACTGACAAGTACAGGTCGAACCACAAAGACCAAATTAATTTTAATGTATCCTTAATATCAATTTTAGGCGAATTAAAAATAAAGATTGAGAATTGATTAACTAGAATTAAACTAACTAACAATAAAGACACGATCTAGGAATCTGAATTCATTAAACAATAAACATAATAAATAATCCAATCTTTTCTATTTTTATAACTTAATTATGGTGTTGATCTCCCTTCCCTTTACTTTAGTAATTTTATAATTAACGTGAACAAACATAGACTATGAAAATTTAATGATTAACTATAACCTATCAAAACTTCTTTGACTAAGTATGGATTATGAAAAACTCATATCTTAACAATAATCTATCAAAATCTCTTAATTAATTTAAAATCACATAAGAACTATAAAACGAATGTATTTCAATAAAGAAATATGAATGCGAAATCAATTAAACGTAAAAGCATAAATAATAGAAGAGATGAAAAATATTATCATAAATAATTATTAAATTCATCTTCATCCTAGATATAAAAATTATCTAGATATGAAAATAAATAAACTAACGAAAATAAAGAAAGGAAAAAGATAAAAATAAATAAGAAAACTCTAATCCCTCTCCTCTTCTCTCAAAAACGAAGAGACATATTTAGGCACAAATGAATTGTAACCTAATACAAATATATTCAACTTGATTTTCCTTTTTTCTTTATTTCTTTATCTCTAACTTGACTCCAACTTCTTCATGATAATCTTCCAAGAGTCTCATGTTATCTTAAAAATGGATAGTAATATTTTTTTTGCTCCCTAAGATAAACAAGATAAATCCTACGAAATCAAATAAAATGTATTAATTAAATAAAATAAATATATAAAATAATAAATATTAAAATATATAATTAATGTGTATATTCGGTAATAAAAGAATAAATTCTCTCTCGAATACGGCTTAACTAAAATAAATCCAATTATCTCAAAATTGAAAGATATAGATAGTTTTGAGAAAATATCTATTGTCAGAAAGTTCCTGAGATAAATCAAAATTACAAACTCAATTTGCTTCATTACAAACAAGTATCACACACAAATTCACAGATTGATTATATACTTGTTTAGTACGTATAAAATTCAAGTATTTAATACATATATATATATATATATATATATATATATTTGTTTTTATATACTTGAATTAGTATATATTACAAGATATGTGCTTAAACTTCTGTTTACTTGTAATATTTGCTTATATATTCTTGACAAACTTTTAATTGCAAACATCATTAAGTCAAGAAATATATTGAGTTTAAACTCATATTGCTTAGGTAAGAAGCAAACCCTAAAAAATAAACTTATTTTTAAAAAGGGATTGTTGAGATAGTATATTTTTATTGATCTCATATCATGACCAGAGTCTTAGACAAAAAAGAAAATGCCTTTAATTTCAAGACCAAATTTAAAAATAGTACTGATCTCAAGTTTGCAGGTACAATTATATTTTAGAAAGTAGTGGGGAGCTACTTTCAAGATAATTAGTTATAGGGAAGTTTTAAAGTTTATTTGTAAAACTTTGAAAAAGTTTCTCCTCCTATTGAATGAGAGGTTCATTATTATAGTGATAGGATCCCAAATTCCGGAGAATAGTTTGGTACTGGATATAGCAGTATACCCCAGGTGTATACTGTGTCCGGTGCGATTAATTTTGTGTGATTGTTTAAATTTAAAATTAACATAATCACTAAATTATTTAAAACAAATAATTAAAAGAATAAAAATTAAAAAGTCAATTTTTTTATAAAATATAATAATATATGAAAGTAGATTATATGTGATTAAAGAATGAGTTATGAGCTATATTTTTCTTGGGCTATGCTTATTTGGATAAGCTATGCTGCCAAATCTAAGACACAACATAAAGGATCACAAGACATGCAGGTTTTTATCATCTTATCATTCATCGAACAGTCTAATATACATTTTATATATATAGGAAAAGACTTATATATAAAGTTTACACATTTATTAAAATCTTAAGTATAATTTATTTCATAAAAATCTTAATTTAAGTATAGAGTAAAATACATTGACACCCCTGTAGATAACTATAATAACACTCACCACCCCTTTAGTTTTTCAAATAACAGTCAGTACCCCTCTAGCCTATAATATGTAACAATCACTTCCCCTAGTGTGGTTGACCAACTAATATTAAAAAATATCTTTAATATAATGTCTAATATATTCTTCAAGTTATAATGTTTAATATATCCACTAAATATAAATTTATATGTTATAATTTTTACTTAACTTGATATAATTAATTAAATTATGAATTTGTGCAATAAATAATATTTTTGTCAAAAAATAATAAATATTTATTTTATCAAGAAAATAAAGTCGTACACTTTTTGATAATTAAATTTCTTAAAGATTAAAGGTTACGTAATATACATTCAAATATATTTTTTGTAATTAAAAACTAAAATTTTAATAAGCATAAAAGTACAAATTAACGCAAAAAAATATAATTATTTTTCTCAAATATTAAAATTTACGTAAAATAAACTTATTATTACATAACAAATCTTATTATTCATATAAAAAAAGTATTAAAAATTATAATAATTATTTTTCTCAAATATTAAATTAAACTTAAGTCACTCTTAAGCATAATTATTTACAATAAAAATGACAAATGTAATTACTCAAAAAATAAAAAATATATTAAAAAAATTCTTTTAATATGATAGAGTTAGTAATAAATATTATTATATTTTATTTGTTTCAATATTGTATAAAAACAACACCAACTGTATACTAAAAAATTTAATTAAAATCATAAACATCCCAAATTTTGACATAAACTCAAGAAAATTTAACATATAAAAATCATAATATGAAACTAAGAATTCAAATAATAATTTTTGTTATTAAACACCAAAAACTAAACTATCAACATACTGAATCAATTTAATTAGAAAACATCCACTAATAATTTAATTTAAAATTCTTAATATTTGTATCACTTATCCAAAAATATGTGTTAATTAAATTAAATTATTTGAATGAGATAGTCTTAATTACAAATAAAACTATAATTAAAATGTATTGTATTAAAAAAAGATAATTAAACATATATATATATATATATATATATATATATATATTATTTGAGAACTAAAATTTGATAACATACAAGGATAAATATGTAATTTTATCTATTTAGTCAACCCTAAAACTTACAGGAATACTAACTGTTACTTAAAAAACTATTGAGGAGGTGAGTGTTATTATGATTATCTAGAGGGGTGTCACTGTATTTTACTCTTAAGTATAATTTATTTACACATTATATTTCAAGTATAATGTGTAAACAAATCTTAATATAGTAATATGATATGATAATAAAAATTCTAAAAATATTTTACACATTTAGTAATATGATATGATAAAGTTTACGCAGTCTTATATATAAAGTTTACACAGTCTTATATACAAATTTACACAATCTTATATATAAAATTTACACATTTTAAATATAATTTGTTTCATAAAAATCTTAGTTTAGTAATATAATATGATAATAGAAATTCTGAAAATAATTTTTTCCTGGTGGGAGAAGAAAGCTTTAGATCCTAATTTTTATGTGTAAATAATTTTTCTCACTTATTTCCTAACTATTTTCTAATTGTTATTAATATTATTACTATCTTAATAATTAAATAAATAAAAGCTATCTTCAATTGAGTAACATTAATAATCAAATAAAGTTAAGCAACTAGATGTTTAGTTATTTATTAAGTGGGGGTAATTTGGACATAAGAACTAAATTATATAGTTAGTTTACTACACAAAAGGTTGGTTTAGTTAAAAATAGGACCCACTTGTGAAAATATCAAATTAGCGTGTGGAAATATCAATTCCCTTATTTAATACCATGTTCTACCTGGTATTATAATCCCTACTATTTGGGATTAAAATAAAAATTGCTAGACAAAATTAACCTCAATCTTTTTCTAAAATTACCATTATATCCTGCAATCTCCGTTATTAATAACCGACAACTTAAAACTTATTGGTACTACAGCCCCACCCCCCACCCCCACCCCCAACCCCCCACCCCCAACCCCCAACCCCAAACCCCTGAAAAAATAATATTTATTGATTATGTATACACCCCCAACCCGCGCACTCCCACCTGCCCCTCAAAAAAAAAAAATATTTACTGATTATGTATACACCCCCACCTCGTCCACCTCCGCTCCACCCGCCCTCAAAAAAAATATTTATTGATTATATATACATCTCCACCACCCCCCCCCCCCCCCCCCCCCCCCCCCCCCACGCCCTTGAAAAAAATAATATTTACTGATTATGTATATACCCCCACCCCGCCCACCCCCACCCCCACCCCCCACCCCCACTTTTCACTTCCCACTTCCCACCTCCACAAAAGAAAAATAATATTTATTAATTATGTATACACTCCCACTCCGCCCACCCCCACCTCACTCCCCCCACCCCACCCCACCCCCTAAAAAAAATTTAATAGTCTTAGGATTATAATCCCATGTATTATAATTTCGGGATTATAACTTTTGCAAACAAACATGACATTGATTCATATATAATTTAATAAAAAGTATTTGATTGATTATCTAAATAACAATGTACAATTTATGCGCATGCCCTGCCCTGCGTAGTATTATTTGTTTGAGGTTGAGGGGATCAGCAAGGTATGAGGGCCACGAACCATTGCAGTACTTTGAGAGGAAGCTTCACCAGGCTTACGGCCAAATTGGCTATCCCTGCCCAACAAATGCAACAAGGACATACAAAACTCACTACACTCCTGCATGCAATTAACACAATGCATGCCAACCATTAATTTATAAATCAAATTAATCAATCATAATCATAATAATAATATAATATTCCTAAGCAAGATAATCAACCCAGAAATTAATTAAGGATTATTTCAACAATTTATATATATGATCCATAATACAAATAAATTATGCATATATATATATATATATATAGAGAGAGAGAGAGAGAGAGAGAGAGAGAGAGAGACTAATTACCCAACGACCCAAATAGCAGTACCCACAAGAGATAGAAGCAATGCAACAAAAGCAAAAGGCAGGCCAATTAAGAAACCCAATGGCCTGCAATTGCATTCATCCATTTCTTTAGTTTCTTTTAATTATTGTTAATCTCTCCTCCTCTCCTTCCACCTTTCCTTATCAAGGAGGAGAGGCCTTTGCGGAAGGAATTCAAGACAAATCTTTTTCTTTTTCTTTTTTAGTTAAGATTTTTTTCGGCGTAAAAAAATGAATGACAAAGGGAGTTTTTTATTTTTATTTTTATTTTTATTTTTTGATGAGAGAGAGAGAGAGGGAGGGAGAGGGGATTATTTATGAATAGGTCTTATAGAGACACAATTTATTATAGATGTGTTTTTTTTTAAATAAAATAAATGTTAAAAATCGTTAAACTTTATGTAACAAATATCATTGATGGAAGAAGTTATATCCAAGTGTGTTATCAAAGCAAACTTTAAGAAAATAACAAAAACAGGAAAAGTGTTCCATGGAGGGAGGGAGGGAGGGAGGGAGTAGTGTTAAAAATATAATAATCAAGAACATACAAGTGCTTATATCACTCTGTATTTACACCGCTTCCCAGAATTTAAGTTCCATACAAGCTGGGAGACGGCCCTTCAACCTGCTGCATCAATAAATAATATGAACCACTTTATGCAAAAGAAAATTGCAGATTAAGAGGGAGGGAGGGAGGGAAGGATGAGAAACTAAAACAAAAAGGAAATCATTATAATTTATAATCAACGCCGGTAATCTTTTTCCTTATACTTCCATATCCAGCAAAGGACCAAAAGTTACATAAACTATATTTCCCTCCGTATAGCAGTCATCCATGAGAAATATTATCCCTAATTTTCATTTCCTAAGAAGTTCTATAGCTATTTCCAATAGGCCATTGCAGCAGCACATAGACAAATTAAGACAAAATAAAGGGTGACATATCGACTTTTTAAGAATCTAAGCTACTTCGTTTCTCAATTCCAGTCACTGTTCGACAACATTCACCAGCTCGTACTCGACCAGAGAGAGATTGTTGTCCTCTTGGACTTCAAATTTGGCAGGTTCAGTAACTTCAATGCGGCCCCATTTGTCAACTGCAAGCCTCATGGTTCCCTTAAACATGTCAATCTTTGCGTTTCGGAGAATAACACTAGTACCGGGCTTCATCAAATCAACTGTACCAAATCCAATTAAGAAATCTAACAAGTAAAATACTCACCAACTGTGTAATGAGTGGTGTGTAAGCATGCAAATGCAGTTTGGACAATGAACACTCTTAGGATAAGAACTATAATATGACTCTCTCCATCCAAAAAAAAATACAGTTGTTCTACATATTTTACTGAAAAAAAGTACACCCTTTTGAGGATTGAGGTAGTTTTTACAATAGTCTATCAGTTACCATAAAACTTGGATAGAGGTGATTGTTTGACCAAAACTAACATCCATGTATATAAGCATCAACTAGATTATCACAGATTTTACTACTTATACGGCACTTAGAAAGAATACCCAAGGGCAAGTTAACTAGAGCTTTACGAATTGTCACAAATACAAAAGTAAGTCATCAATAATCATATGATCATTTACTTGATGCAAAACAGTGAAAAACATGCAAGCAATAAAGCATGAAGATGGTTTCATCAAAAGTTAATGAGAAATTCTACAAAAATTTGCTACTACGCATCAAAAACTAATTCAGTAAATACAATTTCCAAAACAAAGAAGACATCAACATATATATCACAGTATTAAGTTCAAAACAATATGCAAGGATGAATTATTGATCTCATTATATACAAAATAATTTACACTGGATGAGAAAATATTAAGTGTTGTTTCTAACTTTCTATTATTCCTCATGATAGCAAATTATTTCACCTGTTACAAATTTCAATCAGCTAGATTGTTAATAACTCAGTCCCATCACTCTCCATGGTGCATTTGTTGACATTAAATATGTAACAGGTTCCTTAACCATATATTAATATAATCACGCTCATTTCACTCTCTCATCATAAGTTCATAACAAGCATTGATCACATTGCCTCATTAAATCCAGGCCTTCAACATAACATGAGTATGAAGTCCATGTCATATAAATTATACATACCTATCTAGCAGAATAGCAATAAAGATACCTATCTAGCAGAATGATAATAAAGAAGTATGTCAAGCAAATCAACAACAATTTAATAAGAATCATGGGCAAGTATTTTTTAAAAATTTATTTCACATGTCCAGCAAGTTCCTCTTACAGAGAGGACAATTGGACAAGAGCAAAGCTGAATTTCATATACAGCCAAAATTTGACTGTATTATTATAAAGCAAAATGCGGTACCAATCATCCCCACCAAATTTAACAAATTAATACAAGATACACGATGCAAGCCTTGGTATTTGGAGTAAAGACCTTAACATTCTGATATGATTCCCAAGTATTTAAGTATGTAAACATCCCAAAACTTTTTTATAAATAAAAAATAAAATCCCCAAAATCAAATTTCTAGGGTTTAAAATAATTCATAACATAAACCCAAAACAGAAACCGAACTAAACACTAATCTGTTCTAGCCCTCTAAATAAACCAAAAAAATACAAACATCTGCTCTTACCCTGTAAATAAACCAAAAAATAATAATTCGGTGGATCATTTGCATTCAAAATATACCTTGATCGTTGCGAGCGGTGAAAAGGATGGCAGCAGTTTCATCTCCGACGAGAGACTCAGAAATGCGAGTGTTGCGAAGGTGCGGAGAGGTGGCCTTGCCCTTCTGCAAAACGATGTTGGAGCTCAGAACCTTGACTGTGAGTGTGTGACCGTTGGTTCCGGGTTTCAGATTATCAACTTTGGTGAAAACGGGCTTTCGCAGACCAGGTTTTGAAACGGGTTGCTGCCGGGTACTGGTGGTAGCCATCGATGAAGCTTGAAAATTGGGAGAATGAGTAAATTGTTTCAGTTTCTCTCTCTAAAAAATGAATATGTGCGAGTCCATTTGTATATCTGACTCCTCTGGTGCTCTTCATATTTCTCCTTCCCTCAGAAGTTACTCCGTACTAGTTTTGGGAATTCTCTCCCCTCCCTTCGTCTTCCAATTACTCCATTGGGAATCATATGATTATTCTCCTATTACTTGGAGTAAAATGCAAAAGTAAGCCAAAATAAGAGTGAAAAATTAACTCAAAACCTCAACATGTATTAACTAAAAAAAATATCAAATTAAGCTACATGATATAATTATAATTAAAATAATATAAATTTTTCTATTTAAATTAAAAAAAGAAAAAAGATAAATAAGTTGATAAATAGTTTTTGCTTGGTATTGATTTATAGAGGGTTTTAAGTTTATTTAGAATAATCATAAGATTTTTTTCAAAAAAAATAATTGCATTGATTGAATACTATAATGAACTGTATATTTTGATATTTCTTAACATACTAAAACAAGAGACGCATCAAACAAATCTATATTTATCTAATTTATTCAGGGGCGGAGCCAGGAATAAAAATTAGGGCGGACTAAAAATATTATAATGCTAAAATTTTACATTTTGGCTGGACGGGTCAAAGATATTATAATATCAAAATTGTATATTTGGGTTGGGCTGACCAAAACTATTCCAACTTATTTATTTTGAACTACATAATTATATAGTATATCTAGTAAAAAAAAAAAAATTGGGCCGGGCTACAGCCCTAAAAGCCGACTAGTGGCTCCGCCCCTGAATTTATTTATTGATTAGGAATTATACTAATAATATGTATTTTCATTGACGCAAATAATTTTTTAAGACTAAAAATGATATATAGTTAGAGGCATATATGAAAATAAAAATAACACAATACAACTTGATAAAATGAGTGCAAAAATTTAACCAAACCAGCCTAGGAGCCCGTGGAAAAGTAAGGGTTGTTTATATGTTGCATGTTTAGCCAATTTTTTGTTTATTAAATGAGTTTTTAATTCAAAACAATTGAATAATTTGTGTTTAATATTGTAATCATACTTTATAGAATAAGAAATCCTATTAGATAGTATTAAATTATTTGGTGTATGTGTTCATGAAGGAAGTGGTTAGGATAAAGTTTATTTTGAGGTAAGTTGGTCAATTGATCAATAGAATACTGACACGCAGACGAGGCCATATGTATGTCAGTATTCTATTGATCAATTGATCAACTTACCAAAAAAATAACTTCATACTAACCGGATCCGTTCATGAAATTCACATAAAGATTAATGAGACTTGTGATACAAATAGACAAATAGTGATAAACACAATTAAGTTGAGTATTAAAGTAAGTCTTTTAAAGGTGAAAAGAGTAAATACCTCACTGTGATTCACTTTAAAAATATGTAATGAAGTTATTGAATTAATTAAAATTTTAAGATCACACAATTTTATTATTTGGCTCGAGTAGGACTCTAGTCCTCTTGCCGAGTAAGCTTGTAAAATAAGTAAATAGTTTGGGTTCGATTTGTACTTGCTCGACTAAAAGTTCAATTCGAGTTCGACTCAAAATATAAATAAGTCAAATATGAGCAAATTTTAAAGTTCGATAAGTTATTCGAACCTACTCAAATTATAATTTTCTATTAATATTCAAATCATATTCGTTCGAAAAGTTCAAACTGCTCGGGCTCAATTCGAGATTGTGTTTGACTCGGTTGCTAAAAGAGCTTCAATCAAATTCATAATAAGTACCAATTTGACTCATAATTTGATTTTATAATTTTTGTAAATCAAATCTGAACAACTTAATACTCGGCTCAACTGAGTTCATTTATACCATTATTGTCAAGTAAGAAGTCCTATGTTCAAATCTCTCCCCCTCCCCCCCCCCCCCCCCCCCCCCCACCCCTCCCTCTCAAATTAGCAAAAAATAAAATAATAATAATAATAAATAAATTTGTGGCAGTTCAAAAAATAAAATAAAGGAAATGACATATGTTGTTCTAAAATAAAAGAAATGACATTCAAACAAATAAGCAGTCAGGTGAGCTTTTAATATAATAAATAATATTTGAAGTTTTTATTCTTTTATTTCTCTCTCTTATCATCTTCATGTTTTTTGGATTTAACTTCTTTCATTTAATTATAATTCGAAGGGTATATTAGACATTATATTAAAAATATTTTTGAATATTAGTTGCTCAATCATACTAAGGATAGTGAATACTACATATTATAGATTAGATGGGTACTAACTGTTACTTGAAAAACTAGAGGGATAATGAATGCTATTATAATTATATATAGTGGTACTGACTGTAACTTAAAAATTAAATTTGGGTGGCAACTTAAATGTACACTTTTATATTCAACCATTTTTTAAAGTCAACTTAGACATTTTTAAAATCAAAATTAATATAAATTTCTTTAATTTCAATCGATGTAATAATAAATATTTATTATGTTTTGTGTATTTTTATGTGAAAAATAATATTTATGGTGTGACAACCCATGGTCTAGGGCACAATAAAGTAGGCCGGCCCAAAAGCTTAAAGCTTTATACACCTTATCTTTTCTTGAACCTAAAGAAGGGCTCATTGTAACCTAAATTCATCAGCAAATCACACACGCAAATAATCCTACAACCAATAATATATAAGATTTTAATAACACTATCCATCACATTATTTAAAAAACATCACGAATTGTCAAAAATTCAACAAATTTATAAGTTAAAAGATTAGTAAAATTAAATAAATCTTTAAAAATATGATATATTAGTGTTATTACATCATTCGAACAAAAGCAACCAACCAACAAATTTTTTTATATTTTACTTCTAAATTCATAATTTACTAATACCAAATAGCTAAGCTATAAGTACTCTCTCCATCCCTTTTTAAATGTCGTTTTAAATAAGTATTTTTGTCTCTTAATATTTGTCGATTTCTATTCAACATTAATTGCTTAGTTTTTAATATTATCCCAAGTATTAAATATAACTTTGGTTGTCCTACTATTTTTTGTCCAATAAATAACACATTTTTTTTTAATACAAGAACAATATAAATAATTAATATTATATTTAATTGTATATAATTATTTTCTTAATATTTGTATATAACTTTAAAACGAGATATATTATGGGACAATGAGTAATAATTTAGAAAGAAGATGGCAACTTGAATAGTGTTGTCGTAGACTGTATTAATGGAGTGGATTGAAATTTATCATTTATTTAAGAATACGCATGGTCGCTTGTGGGCTGGGCTTAACGAACCTGGCCGAAGGTCTAATTTTTTTATTTTTAAAAATGTAGGCCCAAAGCCTACTTTTGTGGGTTAAGTCGGGTCGGCATGCAAGCTTGAGCCGCTTTTGCATTGCCTAGTTAAAAATACTCTCTACGTTACCCCCTCAAAAGATTATTACTTGATTTTGTTTTTAATTTATTTGTAAAATTTTAAAATATAAATTATGATGAATTTTTATTTAAAATAACAAAATGTATACTTAGTAATACTTATTAAATAGTTTACAATATTTATTTTTACATTAATCAATTTGAATCAAAATTGACTTAGAGTTTTTAAAATTAACAAGAAAAAAAAATTAATGGGAGTGTTTTAATACAGGAGATAATATAAATTTTATGTTATATATGTATATATTTTGTAGCACTCCAGGCCCACATCAAAATATATAGAAAAAAATTATTTGTATATAAGGAATTAAATTATTAACAACAATACCTTCAGTCATAATCTTTTAGATGAGCATGTGGTGGCTTAAGATAACCCAAAAAAAATACTATTGAGTTTAAAACTTTATTTGGACGAATTTAATTTAATTCAGACTTAAAATTTAATTCAAAATTTATTATATATATATAATATAATTCACTCAAAAGTTTATGACACGTTACATCAACCTTTCTATATCATAAAGAACAATGTTACTATCACATAAAAAATTATACATAATGCTCATATACACACACATGTATATTGTAGGATCCTGCCTGACATACGGAGTTCACATTATATTTATGTGTATGTGAATATTATATGTAATTTTTTATGTGACTGTAGTATTATTTTATCATAAATATAACACCAAATAATTTTTTTATTTATAAAGAAGTCATATTTTTATAGGTCGTCTAAACCTCCCGTCCGGTTCTAATGTGCAATTGCTAAACAGCTCAAGTCCAGATCAGCACCCATAAGTGCCAACTGGGAAAAGCCAAAAATAGTAGAAGATCCTGGAGATTTTTTTGGCTTTATTTGGTTTGGTGAAGCCTTTGACAACTTGAAAGATTTCTCCATCTCTTTCCTTTTTTCCGATACTGATGGATGGATAGATGGATGGATGGGATTGTTGAATAGATGCATGCATGAAATTGTCTGAATTTTGTGATATATATACCAACTATATATATATTATATATACTAATTTTCCTTGTATATATAATTAAAAGAAAATATGATTTACATAATATGAAAAATGTTTTGATTTTGATTTGTACTTTTGTTTATAAAAAACCAATTGATCTGTTTGGGTGGAAACTGCCCAATTCAAATAAAACAACTTGAATTAACTTGAGTTATAACTGAATGTACATAGTAACTTAATTTCTTATATACAATAAATTTTTTTCATATTTTATTATTTGGAATTAAGATGTTACAAACTCTATTATTTAAATTTTTGACCTCCACTTTATATTCCCACCTCTCTCTCTATTGTGGAATAATACCACCAGTCAGCTCTGATAAGATATGAAACAACACGGGTCAAATTTCAAGTCCGGAACAAATCTTTAATCAAATCTTAAGTCCGAACCGAATCAAATTCATCCAAATAAAACCTTAAATCACTGACATAATAGTATCTTCTTGGATCATATTAACCCACCATAAATTTATTCAAAAATAATAATTTAAAAATATTATAAATAATAATTTAATTCTTTAATTAAAGACAAATTTTTTTTATATCTTACTTTATATGACTCGGGTGTTACATCAAATCTAAGTTTCTCTATCAGTAAAATAGTAACTTAACTGGGATTAGGATTTGTTTTGCATTTATTAAATTACAGTCCCTTTAATGTAACTACAGTGTCATACTGTTTCGAATGGTATTTGTTTAGGAGTCCTTCTCTAGGGACATGAAAATGGGACATAAAAATTAGATATTTTTAATTTTTTTTAGTTTTTGTTGTGATTTTTAAAAAATGTATAGTATTTATTTTAATTGAAATTTTATAAAAAAAAATATTTTAGGTGTAATTTAAATACATATATAAAAACAGTATTATACAGATTGTACAATATTATTCCTGTATATGTATTTAAATTATACCTAAAATATTTTATTTTATAAAAATTTTAATTAAAATAAATACTATATATTTTTTAAAAATCACAATAAAAACCAAAAAAAAATTAATTAAAAATATCCAATTTCCATATCTGCCGAGACTTATTGATTTGTTTAGACTTTAGATCAATCAAATGCAAAGGAGTGGGGCGTGGGCGAGGAGGTGGGCGTGGGGGTCGAGGGTGGGGTTGTGGGGAATAATTCAAATACTCTACTGTCTTTTTGTTTTATTGGAGATAGAGTGAACAAGTCAACGAAATCTAATTTTATTTTATTTTATTTTGGTGTGAGTTTTAATAAATTTTTAGATTTAGTGTAGAGAATAATCTTAAGATATTCTAGTGTGTAACCTTATCGGTCTGTATAGTAGGGGATTTTGTTTGTTCACGTGCCTTCGATGCGTCCTGATTGACAATTAATTCATAGTACATTTTATTATTTTTAATTTTGTCTTTTTAATTATATTAATTTATTTAATTAATATATTTTATTTTATTTTATAAAATTTAATTGTTTGTTATAATAAAATTAAATTTTTGGTGATCAAATAATATTTAATATTCTTATTCATGCAAATAAATATCCAAAAAGAATCTTAGAACGAGAAAAAAAAGTGTAACAATCTTAATATACAAATCTAATCCGGCAAGAGAAAACAAAGTCATAATCATTATATGATTAGTGATACTTTATATGGAGTAGTTTATAAAAAAACTGATATTTTTATATGTTTTTCTCGCATTAAATACAATCAATCAAAAACCACAATCAAGTTCGAGAAATTAATGAGAAAATATCACAATTTTATGTAAAATAAAATATTAGTAATAACCTATTTTCTATGATCATAAAGTATTAAGTCAAAGTATTAAGTCCTTCTACGGCGACAGGGATGGAACAAACGGTCTAGCGATCGGGTAAGTATTTTTTTTTATGACTCTCAAATAATTTATAACATTTATTGAAATTAAATTTTTTTTATAAAATTTAATAATTTATGTGTCATTTGAATATATGTAAAAAATAAAATTGTACCAAATAATACTTAAATTATAAGATTCTATAAAAATTCTAATTTTAATAAATATTATAAATTATTTAAGAACCATAAAAAAATTATATTTACCCGGTTGCCCCACCTATGTCGCCCTAGATTTTTTCTAAAATATTTGGAAAAGCTTAAAGAGCAAAGAAAACAAAAGAAGAAAAACCAAAGAGGGGAGAGAGAAATTTTTTACCTTGTCACCGTCCATAGGATTATTTATTATTTAATATGGTACTGAGCTGACACATGAGATGTGGTTAAACTTTATCCATCCATGGTGAAATCTCATCAGTCTCTTTTAGTATTTGTTACTACAAGGCTACAACTAGCTAGCTATAAGGTTAAAACTGGTCCCTTTCTGTTTCCATCCATTTGATTTTCTTCACTGACAGGAGGGAATACCTGCACACTAAACTCACGCACGCACGCATACTCAGAACCACAAACAGAGCAGACCCAACCCCACTCAGTCACATACATCACCCTATAATCGGCAAAACTATACTTTTGTTCATCAAAGTTAACACATATTATTGAATATTTAATTATAATTTTTAATTTGTTAAATTAATTAACTGTACTAATTAAAATTTTTGAATTGAGTTATTCTGTTCAAATATGACTAACGACTGTCAAATTAGTTCAAAATTTTTCATACGTGGAAGCAAAAAAAAAATAATAAAAATAAAAAATGAGGTGGCCAATCAGCAACAATGACATGAAAATAAAAATAAAAAATTATTTTTTGACTCATTTTTAACATTTTAAAATTTTAAAAATGACAAAAACTTAATAAAACAAAACAAAAACTAATAAAAATAAAATATTTTTTCATTCATTAAATCAAATTTATTTATGAAGATAAATAAAATATTAATCACTTAAAAAATCAAACATATTTTTCTTAAAAAAAAACAATATTAATAACTAATCATTAAAATCAAAATCAAAATTTTGTATTCCAATTTCATCCAAAAAATTATTTAATTCTCTCCTAATTCCAAATCAAATTATTCTGTTTTCATTTTTTTAGATCTGTTCTTCCATTTTTTATTTTTTTTCAATTCCCATATTTTTTGAGATCTGTTCTTCGAGAAGGTGAGAGATGGCGGTGAGGCGATAGCGAGCTGGACAATTTCGACCCGGTTCTGGTACTGCTCCAGTAGGTTGGCGATGGCGAGGCTGGCCTCATTCTGCTGCGGTGTACCGATACCCTCTTGAAACCCGAACCGAATGACTGTGATGTTGCTGCATCACTTCATCCTTCTCCACCCGGCCCAAATTTGACCGCCTTCTCTTTCTTTCTCCGTGAATATTCATTTCGAAACCCTAGAATTATACATATTGTTGAAGATCTACTAGATCTGATTTTAATGCATATGCAATCCAGGTCGTAAATTGCTCTGTATATATGCATTACTGAGTGTTCGTGTTAATCAAAAATTAATTTTGAAAGGCCGGGAAAGATGGATTCGACATCGATCCGCGTGCCTTATAAGAATCTGAAACAAGCCGAAGTTGAATTGATGCGATTGGAAGAATCTCATTGTCGCTCCTTCGAGGTCGATCATTCTCCCAATGGGATATCTCCAAGTTCGTCTTCTTCCATTCATCCTCAGCATAAAAGGAATAATCTGTTTTCAAATTTGAGAAAGATGAAGATTTTGATAAAAGGGAAGATTTGGGGAAGCTGAAAATTTTGATTTTGATTTTAATGTTTAGTTATTATCTGATACGTAATCTGTTTCCAAATTTGGGAAAGATGTAGATTTTTTTAGATCTGTTCTTTCATATGTAATCTGATTGATTTAATGAATTAAAATTTTAATTGATTATATATTATTATTTTGTTGATGTGGAAAGACAGGGTTGAAGTTATTTATTTATTTATTTTTCACATGTAATATTTTTAATTTTTGTATATTTTTTCAGCGCCTCGTAGGTAAAAAGTTAATGTTTGTTTTTTTTAACGGAGTGACCCAAATTGAAAATTTTAATTAGTTCAGTTAATTAATTTGACAAATTAAAAGTTCAATCAGATATTTAGTAATACGTGCGAACTTTGGTGACCAAAAGCATAGTTTTGACCCCTATAATCTATATATACATGAGTTTTTCTATGGGGACATGAAAATTGGACATTTTTTATTTTTTATTTTTTATTTTTTATTTTTGTTGTAACTCCTAAAAAATATATAGTATTTATTCTAATTGAAATTTTTATAAAAAAAAATATTTTAGGTGTAATTTGTATACATATACAAAAACAGTGTTATACAGATTATACAATACTGTTCTTGTATATATATCCAAATAACACCCAAAATATTTTTTCTTATAAAAATTTCAATTGAAATAAATATTATATATTTTTTAGGAGTTACAACAAAAATCAAAAACAAAAAAAAAATAAATTGGAATTATCCAATTTGCATGTCTGCCGATACTTATTGTATATACATACATACTTTTCTGCTGTCCCATGCAAAATGACCTAATTATAATATTCATGTAAATTAAGAAATTTAAAGTAAAAATAAAAATAAAAATAGATGGCTTATAGATGGATGATATGATAAAGGGGCGCAGCAGAGTGCCAGAGAGATCAGAAAACAGAACAGGACAGGACACCCCCAGAACACACACAATTTCATTTTTCTCAGCCATATCACACTCCTCTCCCCTATCTTATTAACACTAATAATAATATATTATTTATTTGGCTCTTTTCATTCTGAATCGTCCATTGGTTATTATTATTATATAAGGCCTGCTCTCCTCTTCTATACACCCAATTGTGTTGTGGCCTCCTAAAAAAGTGATTCTTTTTCTGCTTGCATTTTGTTGGTACTTGAATTTCATTATCATGGATGTATTTTTCCACCATTTTGACAGCAGCGAAACACAATTGCCTCCAGGCTTCCGGTTTCACCCGACTGATGAAGAACTCATCACTTATTACCTCCTCAAGAAAGTTCTTGACCACAACTTCACTGGCAGAGCCATTGCCCAAGTTGACCTCAACAAATGTGAACCTTGGGAGCTCCCAGGTACTATATATTAATTTCCCCCTCGTTTCTTGTGGAACCATAGACCATTTGAGAGCATTAATTGTTCTAATGTATCCCTTTTTTTATTTTGTGTGTGTGTGTGGGGGGGGGAAATTAAAGATTTGAGTTAACTTAATTGGTTATGTGAATTTGATTGACAGAGAAAGCTAAGATGGGAGAGAAAGAGTGGTACTTTTATAGCCTGAGGGATAGGAAATACCCAACTGGGTTAAGGACTAACAGAGCAACTGAAGCTGGGTACTGGAAGGCAACTGGGAAAGACAGAGAGATATACAGCTCAAAGACTTGTTCTCTTGTGGGGATGAAGAAAACCCTTGTGTTCTACAAAGGCAGAGCTCCTAAAGGAGAGAAGACCAACTGGGTCATGCATGAGTTTCGCCTTGATGGTAAATTTGCCTACCATTATCTCTCCACCAGCTCTAAGGTACGTACGTAGTAGTAATACTATCAACTAGTAGTAAATTTATCTTAGTACGTACTTCCTCAAACATGTACATTTGTGTTCTACTATTCGCTTAAAGGATGTTAATAATCTTGAAACAAATTATCCATTGAAGGGTGTTTAAAGACGCAATAAAGTATAAAAAGATGAAGTTTCATTTATGTACTTTGTTTTTCGTAGCTTTGTTCTTTTGCTAATATTGCATCTAATATTTTATTGTACCTTCTCTCTCTCTCTCTCTCTCTATATATATATATATATATATATATATATATATATGCTTTCCCAAAAAATATAGGGTTATGTTAATTTCATATAAATATGAATATATTCATGTAAAACATTGCTGTCAGCCTGTCAATCATATAGATTCTCTGATGTCATATAAATATTTTTTAATGTTATAATAGTTCATGTAACACATCTTATACGACAAAGTATTATTAATTCATTTGATGGTACTTGTGATATTTGATTTATTTGTAATTTTAATAGTGAAAAATTAAAAAGTCAAGACTATGTTGCATGGCTTTTGATTCACTGTAGGACGAGTGGGTCATATCCCGGGTGTTCCATAAAAGTGGTGCCGGCGGGTCCAATAAAAAGCTTACGGCCGGGATTAACCGATACCCAGAACTAAGCTCATCCTCCTCGGCGTCTCTGCCACCGTTGCTGGACTCGTCTCCCTATGCAACCGCCACCTCCGGCGGCGCAACAATAACTGATCGCGACAGCTGCTGCTCCTACGACGGAAATATCGTCACAAAGGAGCACGTGCCCTGTTTCTCCACATCGGCTGCACCAAGCAGCTTTAATCATTACTATTTGTTAGACGACCTTAATCCGACATATAATGCCGTCATGGTGAACCCCACTTCCTCCGCATCCTCGTTCCGCTTCCCCGGCCTGAGGTCAATGCAGGAGAACCTTCAGCGGCCGTTCTTCCATGCGGCGGTGACCCCTCCGCCAATGCACGGTGGCGGTGAGATGAGCAATAATTACTCGTCTGCGGCTGGGAACTGGCCGGCGCCGGAGACCCAGAAGCCTGGACCCACCGAGCTTGATTGCATCTGGAGCTTTTGAGACCCTTGTAACTCTGTGGTTAAGGTTCTAAAATGTTGGTAATGATGAATGGTACTAATGTATTAAGTATGAAGATTAGTAGGGTTAGTTAATTTTTCTTTGGTGTTAATGTATTAATGGTTGTTGGTATCTTGATTATCGAACTATATGGAGTAATTACTAATTACTCCATCCGTCTTTCTATATTTTCTTCACCTATCATTACTCCATTATAGAAATTTTTGAGTTAAAGAGTGTAAATATTGCTAAATGTATATTTATTTTAATATTATAAATATTTGTTTAAAATTATCAACAACTTTATAAATATTTTTATTTAAAAAGTAAAAAAATTTATGAGCGCCAAATTAGGCATGCGAATTAAAAAAGAATCGATTTTTTATGTTATATCAACGGATAAAATTGTCGTTTTAGTCTGTTCGTTTTTAATTCGTTCTTTATGATTCGGTGAAAAAATTAATCGTGTGTGTGTGTATATATATATATATATATATATATTAAGCAGGCTTGAAATGTACATAAAACTGATTATTTGATTTATTTTTTATTTAATTTTTATGTAAAGTTTTGTGGAGTTGATATAAAGTAGTTCAAAGACACAATAGCAAGATTCGAAAAGACGAAATATTAATATTTTAAACGGTTTTCCGAATCAAGTGTGAGAAATGTAAATTGAAAGAGTAGACATTTATGATATTTTTGCATGCAACTAAGCACGACGCTCAGAGTCTGGGCAAATTTTAATTAATAGTTACATTATGTGAGCAGTGAGTAGTACTCTGGCGACTCCTTCAATTTTGGACAAAATAATGTTATGGCTAGTTGTTGCAGTTATATTCTCTCTACTACCATTAAAATCTCAGGCTCTGCTATCGGAGAAGTTGATGTTTTGCATAATTGGATGACTTATTTGGATAGTCCAGTGTGTTTAATGTTTTATAATACTCCATTAAGTTAGTACTCCCTCCGTTCCTAAAAAATTGTCGTTTTAAAAAAAAAAAATTATTTTAAAATGTTTGTCGTTTACGATTTTCTAGAAGAATAAATTATTTACTTTCTTATATTACCCATATCTTCTCTCATTGCCCCAATAAATTCTCTTCCTTGTATTAATAGTTTTCAATTTTTCATAAAGGGATAGTGATGAAATTTCAAACAAATTTTACTAGTATTAAACGACTTTCTTATCCATGTGCCAAAATTTTAAACGACAATCTTTTAAAAAGGGAGGTAGTAGTAGTAATGTTAAGGCTTAAAGGTCCTGAATATGTGTCATATCACATATGAGATCTATTGTGATGTGATATACTATTATATCAAGAAATTTTTTAACATAGGACATATGCTAAGCATATAATATTTTTTTAAATTATGTGCATATTTTCTTGAATTTGGTGCAAATACAGAAATCAAGAGAATATGCATACAGTTCAAAGAAATATTCTCTTGAACTGTGTGCTTAGCATGTGCCCTAATAGCACATGTTAAGAGGCTCCTTATATCAATACTAATTACTCCCTCCGTCCCTTAATATAAGACGTTTTAGAGAAGTTTTTTTGTCTCTTAATATATGACGTTTTAGATTTCCAAGTAAGCATTAATTGCTTAGTTTCCAATATTACCCCAAGTATTAAATGTAACTTTGGTTCTCTCACTATTTTTTGCCCATTAAATAATTAAAAAAAAAATTCAATACAAGGACAATATAGACAATTGATATTATATTTCATGCTATATAATCATTTTCTTAATACTTGTGCACAACTCTAAGAAATTTTATATTAAGGGACGAAGGGAGTAATTAATTATAAAATTTGGGATTTGATACTTTTAATGTTAGGTGTTAAAAAATTTAGAAATGCATAAGAGTGTGCTGACAATGAAAGAATGTGAGATGAAAATTATAAAACTAGCGTAATATTCTTGATAAAATGAATAATAACAAAGTTGCGTAATTAAAATATATTTCTAAACAACGTTTAAATAGTATAAATGGGTTATTCATGAAAATCTTGCTTGCCAACGATCATGGTTAGGCAGCATAACCCGACTTTGGCCTCAGGCTCACTACCCAACCTAGCTCGGCCTCCAGTGACGCACCTTAATTCTGGGCTCAGATTCCTACCACCTCCATAATTGAATATTGATTTTATCATCGGAGGCGGATTCAAATGCAATCCCTCAGCACATTCGTTATTTTCAGGTCTTTCGGACCACCAAACATCCGATGGTGGAGACGGCAAAATTCAGCATCAACAAATCATAAATAAATCAACTCAAAATAAATTTATAACAAACATTGTGATAACACAAGAGTATAGTAATAGTTAACTCACATGGCTTTTGTGAGGGAGAGAACCGGTGCATGTTTTACGGGTCATTAGTACAGTACAAATTCTGGGTCGTTAGATCTTTTAAAACAGATGGTCACAATTATTTTCTTCAAACCCTGCCTTTCATTCCCTACTGCTTCAATTCAATCGATACCAAAGATTTGCCTATGAAAACTCAGAAATTTGGCCTTCGCATTCCAATTCAATCTACATGAAGCAAATGAAGGATCTGATGGTCACAATTTAACATTGGGAAGCCTTTCTGTTTAGTATACACTCCTCGTTTCTTTCTTTTATAATATGTTAGTAATTGAACCGAATTTGGTAACATGAAACCTTTAATTCTATGAAGGTGCGACACTAAACATAACCAATGTCATTTTGTGTATATATATAGCTAACTTTAGAAATTTTGTGATCTATTATTATAGGTTTGGGTGCTCCGTAGAATATCTAGTTTTGAGACCGTTTGAACGAATAGAGCATCTTGTTTGATGTTACGTCCACTATCTCTGTTCCAGCATTCATGAGCAACGACTCGACTTAAAGTTATCATTATTATTAGAAATTGTTTATTCAAAATTTGGGATTTTAGCCTTCTTTTTTTCTCCTTACATGTTAATTTTAAACATAAATGTCTAAAAATAAATTTAGATGCAATATGTATCTGTTTCCTCCACTCTATATGTAAGATTCCAAATTTTATGAATAAAATTTAATTTTTTTTATATATTATTTTAAAATAGTAAGGTGTTGATTTGATAAATATGATAAGTTATGGGTGAAATGTGCAAAGTTTACAAAGTAAGCAAGTGGTTATAAAATATTCGTTGTGTCGAGGAATATTCGTTTGGTCAAGGAATATTTTTTTTGTCAGAGAATATTCGTACGACGGCACAGTCATTGGTGGATCCCACAACGAAATGAATGTCGGATATAGAAAGCGCCAGAAGTAACCTTTTTATAAAAATAACAGCAAAACTGTTACCGTTAGTACTATTGAAATACCCGTGATTAAAATACAGTAATACGTGGTGTTGCACAGTAACACACGATATTGCACAGTATTTCGAATTATTGATTCTTACGTAAGAAGGCACTTACTCAATTATTGTTACAGTAATTACTGTTCAATATTTTATATTATTAATTCAATAATTGTATAATATTTTATTGGTTCAATATTTGCTACGTTGATATTTTATATCAATAAGTGCTACTTTGTTATTTTATATTATTGATTCAATAATTGTCATTGCACATTATTTCAAATTATCAAATCAATAATTCATATTATTTGAATAATATTATTAGATAGCATTATTGACAATGTCTAAGGAAGTTCTGTCTAGGAAAAGAATTGATTAATTGCGCGTCAGTAAGGAGAAATCCTAATCGAAAGGCCCCCTCTTTTCTAGGAACGACCTGGTTGTCAATATTGTTGTTCTGTAATATTATTTGTGAATAATTAATTTTTGATATATATGATAAGAAAATATTTATTCAATGTGAATTTAAACGGAGAAATTTTTAACATGTGACATTTGTTGAAAGTTGATATTTTATCTTGTCCGATAAAATAATTCATTCAAATATATTATTATAATATTACATTATAATAGTATGATGTGATTATATAATAGTATGATTTTTATAATTTGAATGGTAACATTATTATAATAAATTTATGGTATAAAAGTTAAACGAGATGGAAGAGTGCAAATTGAATTTGAACTCTTATGATGCAAACAATGATGTCATCGGAGCGATGAGGTAAGCAAGAATGTCATCGGAGCGATGAGGTAAGCAATGATGTCATAGGATCGATGATATAAGCGATGATGTCATAAATTATGACGAAAAGACTATTTTATCCTTACTCTGCCGAGCCTATAAATAGAAGCTCATTTCTTCATTATTTCTCATCAATTCACTAAAGCTATAGAGAGAGAAAGTATAGAGAGAATAAGAGAGAAAGAAGAAGAGTATTCTGCTATTACACTAGTGCAGTCTCCAAATTTTTAAGGTAATGGATATTATTTCTTTCGTATTCATGAAGAGAGTTATTTTCTTTCAATATTCGTAAGGGTTGTTATTCTAATTTTTATTATTCTGTTGGAAAAATCTGTATACGTGGACTACCGCATGCATGGTGAAATTCTGTTGTTATTCCATTTTTTATTATTCTGTGGGAATAACCTGTCTATGCGGACTACCGCATGCCTAGTGAATAATCCTTCATATTCAGTTGTTATTAAATTGTGAAAATAATCTGTCTGAGCGGACTACCGCCAGACGGGTGAAAATCCAATTGCAGTTTCGTATATTGTTTCATTTCAAATTCCTAACTCTAAACTTACTACGGTAAGTATTGCTTCTAGAATTCTTGGAATGATTAAAATTTCTTGAGTTTTGCGCTTCATTTAGTATCAATTCACCGGAATATATTTCTGAACTTTCTCGTGAAATTCTTATCTTTTCATGTCGAGTTACTATTCACAAGTTACTATTTAGGGTAAAAAAAATATTTTTTTTATTGTATCCAAGTTTTGAACTTCATTCTTGAATTTTACTCCACAATTAATTGTTACGGAGTATTATTGAACTCTAATCATGGTCCTTTATCTCACTGGATTCGTTCCTTATATTGTATTTCATCATTCTCAGTCTTAAATGGTGATATAACTGAATATCTTTGGCCTGTAGTGTAAAGATGAAAGATTATTTGATGAATATCTTTGGCCTGTAGTGCAAAGATGAATGATTAGTTGATCTAAAACTTGTTGTCCATTATATTTTATCTGATTTATTGAAGACTAACGATAATTTATTATTCATTATCTTAGTCATAATATTTTTTATTGGGTTAGTTGAGCTCACCCTTTTCTTCCATTGTTCTCTTCGAAAAATGAGAATATCGCGGGGACTAGTTAGGAATCAGAGTGATGGTCAGAGTTAGATCAGTAGAAGTCCTCACTATTCTATAAAATAGTGGAATAATGATTGTAATTAATAAGGAGTGAATTTGAATGTTTATATTTCGTATTATATACGATTTGTATTGAAATTCACAGTTTGTGTGATCGTAGTTTGCACGACCGTATGTTATAAAAGATTGTATTTGAATTCTGTACCATGTATTTTGCGACTCAGAATGAATTGATATTAAACCTATTTTGGGAGCGTCACAATATTAAATTTATATCATAATTATTTTATTATAATTATAATTAGACAAGTCTAATCGTGTTAAGTATTTATTGATTTAAAAATGTGCCCAACCCGTAAAAATTTCATGATTAACACTTTTCTGACAAAAAAATATTTTTGCTCAACAGTAACTCTTTTATTATGCGTCCTGAAATAAATTACTATCGATTTAAAAAATCATGTGATCAGAACATAAGGAGAAAGAATGATAATATATATATGCGGTCAATCTCTCCAGCGAACCATAGAAAGCGAACTAAAAACGAACCGGCTATAGCGACAGTTTTTTCCGTCGCTATAGCATAAAAAACTGATTTTCTATGTTATAGCGATGAAAAAAACCGTCGCTATAGCCGGTTTGTTTTTAGTTCGCTTTCTATGGTTCGCTGGAGAGACTGACCCTATATATATGTATATATATATATGTTTAAATTGACCAAAATTTAATATATAAAATATTTTGGGTTAAAACTTTTAAAAGTTAATTTAAAAATTTTAAAACATATCTCTAATTTTATAATACTAGTAATTGTTGTGCTGTTTATGTTAAAAGAGAAAAAACTTTGAGAGGGGCCAGGGGAGGGGGTGAGTGATGCGGGTGTGGATAAGATTACGAAAGAAAAAGGGGTCAGCTCAAACCGGTTCTTCATATCCCATTAATTAGTCTTTGCTGCTCATACGGTCATACCACAAAAGAATATAGATAGATAGAAAGAGGAAGAAGAGAAAATGGCTGGAGCTGTCCAATGCCTCTCTACTTGCTGGGGCCTTTCTTCCAGATTTGAATCTTTGTCCCTCACTTCTTCTTCTCAGTCAAATGCCGCTGCTGCTTTCAGGTCCCTCAGCTTTTCTGCCAACACCTCACTTAATGTCATCGCCAGAGGTAATATAATAGTATCTCAATTATCACTAACCCATCTCTCTATTTCCCTCTTGTTTTATATTTCTTCCCCCAAATTCTGTTGATTTTTACCGTTTGGTTTATGATTTTCCCTTTCAATTTCTGTTCAAACTTCAAAGCATAAATCCATTAATTTTGTAGGATTTGTTTCTATAAGCCCTGTCCAGAGGCCACCTCGTCACTCAATTGTGTGCGAAGCGGCTCCTGCGAAGAAGGCCGATTCAGCTGCTAAAAGAGCTCGCCAGGCTGAGAAGAGACGTATCTATAACAAATCTCACAAATCTGAAATCAGAACCCGAATGAAGAAGGTAAATGCGGGTTTTCTTCGCACCCCTTTTTTTAAAGTTTTAAGTTCATGCCCTGGAATTGAAGCTAGTGTTGATTCATGTTTTATGCTGCCAAGCACAGTATTTGTGCTTAGTTGGCCTTTCTTAGTCCAATAAATAATCAACACAGTTTTATTTATTTATTATTATTATTATAAATATTCAATATCTATAAATTTGGTGTGCCTAATGTTTTGATTTCAGCTTAGTGTGACACTTATTAGTTGATTTGTTGGAAATGTGATTGCAACAATGATTGTGAGTAATGCGAATGTGGCTGGTTGTTGAGGCTTCATTTTTGTATATATGAAATGTCTATCCTGAATACAGTGATTAGCAAGTTGTAGTTGGAATCATGAAATGTTTTTTTCTCTATTTTTTTTGTTAGCTTTATTTAATGAAACTTGGGTCTCCTTTATGCTTTGAAAATTGAAACTTACTCTTACACAAGATATTACCCAATGTAATATGGTTAATAGGCTTAGTTTGTGCTAAATTTTCTCCTCAACTTAATAGACAAATTTTAATCTTATCCCCTATGCAGACTGTAAGAAAATGATCCTTCTGTCAACTATCAAAAGATTTTCTTTAACTTATGCTTACTTGTTTTGATATAGTGAACTGACTAGCACTTTAATACAAGATTACTTGGTAGTTGATAGATATTGACATTGGGCCTATATATGGTTTCTTGGTAATAAATTTGAGATGTGGTAATTGCAGAACTATCACTATTATTTGTGATATATTCTTTCACTTACTAAAAAAAACAGGCTACTTCACTGAGTAGAGCCAATAGAGTTGAATACTAGGGCTCAGCTTTATGACTCTGTTTGGACTCTAGTTTATAGATTGGAAGACATCTCCATTTGGCAACAAAAGCTAATTGAATGCAAGTCTTTAAATTTATATACATGGTGACAATAGCTAATTTAAGGTTTGGATGAAAATGGGGATGCCATCTACTGGGAAGTTAGCAGGATTGGAATATAGACATATGTAAGGTTAGTTATGCTTGACAATGTTCTAAAAATCGCTAGGTGGTGGAAGTGGAGCTTATCCCTAGGCGGTCTTATCTATTTATCTTTCTATTGTATAGATTTGTATATACTGTATACAGTATGTTGTATACAGTATGTAGCAGATGTAAAGATTCTAAATTTTGCATGAAAAGCTACCCCAAACATCTTATAAGGCACAACAAATTCAGTTCAAGCATTGTAAAGTTTGAAAACCTTCATTAAAATGATGTGGTAGAGGATTAATTCCCCTAGGAGTCGTCTAGGCGCCCAGTCAAATCGAGATTTTAGAGGACCGCCTAGGCATTGGCGCGAGTAGGGCTGGAAACGGATATATATGAATCCAGATATCAGTGTATCCGTATCCGAAAAAATTAATCTGCATCCGTATTCGTATCCGGTATCCGACGGATTTTAAGAATATTATCCATATCCGGTATTCAGAATAATATCCGTTTCCGTTTCCATATCCGGCAAATTTAAAAACTAAGATTTTTTTTTTTTTTTAAATTACTAAGATTTTATTTAATTACTAGATATTAATGAATGTAAAGTTATGCTAATGAATGCAAGATTTTAATGAATGTAAATTACTAATTAATGAACGTAAGTTATTAATATATATGTAACAAGCTAATAGTTATAGTTTTGTATGTTAATATATACATATGTAAGTTATTAATATATATGTACGTAACAAGCTAATAATTATAGTTTTGTAAGTTAAGAGAGTGCTCTTGATCCTTCCTGTATATATATATATATATATTATAATATATCATACAAATAATATTGCATACATCTCTTAAATAAAATAAATTTATTAAAACTATATATGTCATTTTGGAAATTTGTTTAAAAAACAAAATAATATTAAAAATAGTGGTCTCACTTGCTTTTCTTTAATTTACAAAAAATACCACCCCGCGACCCCACTTGTTTTTTAAAAGAATCTTCAAAATGACGTAATTGTAATAAAGATATGTTATTTAAGATGTATATATATATATATATATATATATATGTAAGTTATTAATTAATGAATGTAAATTATTAATATATATGTAACAAGCTAATAATTATATTTTTGTAAGTTAATATATATATATATATATATAAGTTATTAATCAATGAACGTAAGTAATTAATAAATGAATGTAAATTATTAATATATAACTTATATACACACACACACACACACACACACACATATATATATATATGTAAGTTATTCATATATATATATATATATAATTAATAACTTAATTATATATTTATATAATTAATATAAGTATATATATTAATAACTTATATATATATATGTAATTAATTATGTGAGTTATATATATATATAAGTTATTCGGATACGGATAGGAATCCGAATATCGGATTCTGGATATTCGCTATTCGCTATCCGTCGGATATATTTACGGTCGGATGTTAAACGATTACGAATACGCCTATATCCGTATCCGTATTCGTTTATTTGCGGATATCTTTAAACCGAATACGGATATATTCGTTTTTTTTCGAATGCGAATAATATCCGTTTTTTTTCGAATACGGATACGGACGAATACGAATTTTTCGGTTACCATTTACAGCTCTAGGCGCGACCTTAGAATTATTTTTAGAACACTGACCTGAAGTTTGGGATTGTTTTTCATGTTTATAAAGAAATAATATCAATGAGGAGACTTGTTGGCATATGGCCACTACTGGTTATTGGCCTTTCAAAAAAATTCTGCATCTTATTTCAATTTGTATATATGTCATCATCTGCTCTTTCTGGCCATATATACAACATTGAAACATTTTCACACCTGTTTTCTTGTAAAATCTAATCCTTACTCTCCTTATTGGCTGTCTTGTATCAATAGAACCACTTCAAGGGTCGGCTCCCTTTTGTTTGCTTGTGTTACTGGGTTTTTTGCAACCCAACAATCTAGAGTAATTCTTTATTTTCTTTTTCCTTTAGGAAGCTTGCCCTCCTATTATACCAAAGCACAAAAACATGAAAATAAAAGGAAAAGAAAACATTGATGCCTTAAGAAAAAGAGATAAAACCTTGAGTAATATATGGTGATGTGAATATATTGGTAAATACTACCTCCGTCTCATAATAAGTGTTTTTTAGCTTAAATTACACATATCAATACACAAGCTAAAATGACAAAAATACCCTTAATATACTTTCTTTGTTTTGTTTGAGCTGACTTTTTTTATTGGCTTTGGTCTCTCTTTCTCTTTCTTCAACCTTTCAACTTCCCAATAAATACGCAATAAATACCATTGGATGCATAAGGGCACATATGGAAAAATATTGTAAAAAACTTATTGTGAGACGGAGGTAGTATATAGGTAATCTATTGATATCATACATAATGATTAGCACAAAACTTGAGGCTGCAGCATTGTTGTGGAATGTTAAGTGAGGTTTTTCTTTTTCAGGTTTTGGAATCACTGGATGTACTCAGAAAGAAACCTGATGCACAACCTGAGGAAGTTATTACCATTGAAAAATTGATTGCTGAGGCTTATTCAGTGATTGATAAAGCGGTAAAAGTAGGTACCTTGCACAGGAACACTGGAGCACGGAGGAAGTCCCGGCTTGCAAGAAGAAAGAAAGTTGTTGAAATCCATCATGGCTGGTATACACCTTCTCCCAAGCCCACAGCCTAATACAACTCACATTTTCCTTATGTTTTAGATTCTGATGAAGTTCTGTCTTTGTACTTTTAGCAATGATACATACTCTTTTTTCAGTTGTAAATTTCCTTCAGCAACATAGTCGTATGTATTCTTCCTCCCCTAAATCCATTTTGGCTGTGATTTTATTTCAATTGTCTATGGGCATTTTTTCTTTGATGAGAATGTTAAATGTACAATTGGTTGTTATAATCAAATGCCAAATGAAGTATTCCAATTTGGAAAAAGATTGGAAGATGATGTCATGGAATATCTTTTCCTTTTTGTGCCAGGAAGGAAATTGTATGTAGTTTCATAGTTTGTTAACATTTCTCCACTAGGGGCATAATGTCACGGCCTTGGATATTTCTAAGCCTCACCGTGCGACCTTAGTTAGACCTTAGTTAACAATCTCTCCCGACAGTTACTAAGTAAGCCTTTCGCCAAGTAAACACCACAAGAATTAGTAAGTAAGCTTAGTAAAGAACGAGAGAGCATTTAAGAAAGAATGTTTTATATTGCACACAAGAAAGCTTTACAAGAGAACTTGGAGAATGCTTTGCCTATAATAGCCTTGGATTGGATTTTATCCCATTTGATGATTTGGCCAAATGAGGTCCCCTCCTATTTATAGTCATCCCACCTCCTCAAGGGAGGATTCTAGAACCTAAGATTACAAGTACATTCCTAGAAAGTTCTATGTACAAACTTCTAGTTACTTGCATGTTCCACATCTACGTTGAGTATTCTAGGACCTTCTTAAAATACTCCATATGCTTCTTAATTATTCTAGATTGTTCAACTACCATGTGGAACTAAGTAGTGCCTTCTACCATGTTGGAGAATGTTCTAGATATTTGCCTACATTCTTGCCCAAGTACGCCTCCAATAAGCGCTTGTGTGCCTTTCGTGTTGGAATAAACCTCTAGAACCTTCCGCAGGACGTGGCATTCTCCCTCACTTGATTCCGTGACGCCTTCGTCACGACCTTCAGTGTTGAACCTCGTACTAGATTTGGCATTTCTTAATGATTTCGGCGTACGTTCGCGGTCCAACAAGTTTCTCGCCTTGTGTTAACTTATGAACTCAATTGCACAAAGCAACTTGCTAGTGCCTTTTCCCAGTTGCATCAAAGGTATCTCGCATAAAGCACTCATTATTACCAGAGATCACCAATACTTCCCGATATGGTATTAACGGCGCATTATATTTCTCCATGAAGTCCATTCCAAGGACAGCTTGGTGATCATCCATGTCGATGACAGTGAAGTTGGCTTTTCCCGTCCACGCTCCCATGCATAGTTCAATCGCTTTTACTATGTCATGGGTTTGCTGCTCTTCGGAGTTGACGGACTTTGCCCATCCTTCGTCCCTTGTTGGTTTGAATCCCAACGCTCCGCCCATGTTAGCAGTCAAAAAGTTATACGTGGCCCCTGAGTCCACCAACGCTTGCACAACTTTGTCCCCAACCTCCATGTCGACATATTGAAAGCCCTTCCTTCGTGTCATTTTGCTCTTGTTGGATCCCAACTTCTTGTCAAAATTTCTTCCTCCCTTGTTTTGGTTGTAGTCGGCTCTACCCCCCATTCCCCTTGAGATTAGTAGATGTCGTCCCCTTTTCATTAACCTTGTTCCCGTTGGTATAGTCGCTCTTTGGTTTAGAGAGTTCTCTTTCACTCGCACGGTATTCCACCAAAGTTTTTTACACATCCTTCACACCATGGCGCTTGAGTTTTTGAACAGCCTATAGCTTCACCTTTAACCCACCCGCTCTCGTCACGGGAGCAACTCAAGCAGTCCACCGACAACCGACTATTATTCTATTTTTTTTCTTTTGTAAATAGTGTTGCTTCGGATGAATAAGATTCAATCTGATTTTGGACTATTTTTGAAAAAAATAAATAAATTATGCTTGTGTTAATATTATAATCTCATTAATAAAGTATTTTATTGAAATATAGCATTTACCCCGCCGTTGGATAGCCAGATGTGGCTGAAAGGACATGTAAGACATCATTCGCAGGTCTTTTATTTCAGAAAATGAAAAAAAAGACCTGCTAATGATGTGAGCAACATCCTGCATAATGTTGTGATGTTTCCCACTTGACGAGAATAACTAAACAAGAAACCCCTGTTGTGCAGCTTCAGACACCGGCTTAGAGTCATCACAAGCCAAAACTCACAAGCACCAAGAAAAAAGGCAACACCAAATGCCTTTGGGAGGGGGGAAAACAGAAAGAAAGCATACCTTTGGGAGTAGTGATAGCCAGTGTCCAACAGCAGCTGAAGCATTTTGAGATTGGAGAAATGCAAGTGAACATTGTGGTTCTGAATTATATCTTGAAACTCCAATAAGGGGCGATTGAAATTCATTTCTTTTCAAAAGTGCAAGCAAACCATTATTTTGTTAACATGAGCAAGACTTACAAGAGCAAACACGTATACTAAGGAGCAGGGCCCTGAAACACCTTATTACTCCTCCACGAAACTCTTCTGCAGCCTCAAATGGAGAAAGCAATGCCCCCATTAGTCAATTTCTTCAGCACTACAACCATCTGGAAAATTAAATCAAGATACTTCAAATTAGTTGAGACTTCGTTTACTAGTTACATAAAGTGTCCTACTGACAGGTTCGAGGAATATGAATTCCATGCAAACATCAACTTCTAAGCAAAACTGCACATTAAAGTGCAAGCTCCCTCTCTTCAAAATATATATTGTTCCACTCTCCCCATAGCAGCCACTGTTTGTCGATTGTTTTGTCCACTCTCCTCCTTACTTAGCTTAGTCGGGCTAGGAACCTACTTCCCGGCTTAGCGTAGCCCAGCAAAGAGCTTCCCTTTCTTGGTTGAGGGGTTTGGTTCCTCTTCCTACTTTACTTTTTTTTTTTCGAGTCAGTCAAGTTGCTCCTTGACGTCTGCCACGGAAACATCATGACTTATCACCCGTGCTTCCATGATAGTCATCGCATCCCTTGATTTACTACCTCTTGTACTTTTGGGTGGGTTGGGCATCTCATCCCTACCCCTTTGTTGCTCCTCTGTTACATTCGACATGGTGTTTAGTAGTAACGAACGCCTTCGTTATTGAAAGTAGTATGTCATCAAGCCAATTACATTTGATGTAATAAGCATTTACTTTGTAATCTTATTCATTTATTAATAAGAAAATTTATTTTATAAAAGGCATTCTTTATCCATATTAATTAGTTGAATTAACAAATGTCATAAACTCATAGTTATTGAGCAATGCTTTTAGAATCATGATGTTGATCATGCTAATAAGATCTAAATTCATGATAGCTCAAAATTCAAATGTTACTAATCGTATGGCCCACTAATGTGGGGTTACTGATTCCGAATAGATTAGTACATACTTTGTTTTGCTATGTTGAAGAGAATGATTGATCTTATGATCATTTGTGTGGAGACACTAAAACAAGTATGTAGGTATTTATTAGAGAATAAATTCACTGAACGTGACTAATAACGGAACCCTAATGGAATTTTACTTGTCTGCCAATAGAAGTTCCAAATGTGACAGTAGTACAAGTGATCATTGGACTTGAGATTATCAAAGTATCTTGTATATATAGAATTATGTTTTAACATATTCCTTAATACTCTAGGGTATGTCAAAGTATATATGGAGATAGGTAAATGATCAACAAAGAATCTACTACTTTCAGTAAAGGGAGAGAATGTCCTATGTGATTCGATAAAGTGACAACTTGAAATCCCTGGTCAGGGTTCTAATTTCCATTAACTATAGTTGTGCATTTTAGAATCGAAATACATATAATCAAATAAATAAAACTTAACAGTAATTTCATGTTTAATATTTGATTAAGACATTGTATGATAGAAGGATTGAATTGTACGGTAATTATTCACAGAATATGTCCTGTCTTCTTTGTGATAATCTTTGTGATTAACGTTGAATTCATATGATCTGGATAGGCATGATATAGAATAAATATTATTTATTTATATTTAAATTAAACGAGTTTAATTCATTGTAAATAATATTAGAATGGTTCTAATATATTTATTCTACTAACAGCTTAATATTGAACCTAAAGGGTCACACCACAAAAAGAAAAAATATGATTTTAGAAGTGATTGGCTTAGTAATAATAGTTAAGTGTATTTAATTTATTAGTGGAATAAATTAAATAGCTTAAGATTTATAATTAAGTATTTAGAGAAATACTAATATTATAAATTAATAAGATTAGTCATCTTATTATTATTATTAAATTGACTAAATAATAATAATATGGTATTTGGAGAAATACTAATATTTGTAATTGAGTATTTGGAGAAATACTAGATTATAAATAAATAAGAGGAGTCTTATTATTATTATTATTATTATTTTATTTAGTTCCTAATTAGATTGAGAATTAAATTAAAATCCTAACTTCTAAAAGGTTTAGGATTATGGTTAGTTTATAAATAAGAGGAGTATTATGGGATAGACTAATGCAACTCTTGCAACTTTCATCTCTCTTGCAAGCATTCTCAAAACCCTAAGGTGTTAGGAAAGAGAGAATTAAGACTAGCCATCCAAGATTTTGTCATCTTCAATCTATTACTCTTGGTGGATACCTCTTGGGTAACAGCATACTTTTGTAACGAACATGTGATCCGTGGATTGGAGATATCGCAAAGGAGCAATGATTGAAATTTCAAGTCTACATCAAATTGTTGATTCTCTTCAAAGGTACATATTTATCATTCCTCAATTAATGATGTTTCATAAGGCTATACATTGGGATTGTATAAAATTTTAAATTGCTATTTTTGCATACTTCCGTTGCGTTTACAATTAGATTGTATGCTTTGATCTTGTTTAAGCAATCCTACAGTTAAACCCTTGGATCTGATACCAACTGTCACGGCCGTAGATATTTCTAAGCCCCACCGTGCAGCCTTAGTCAATAATCTCCCCCGAGAGTTGTTAAGTAAGCCTTTCGCCAAGTAAACACCACAAGAACTAGTAATGATGTTTAGTAAAGAACAAGAGAGCACTTAAGAAAAAATGCTTTATATTGCACACAAGAAAACTTTAGAAGAGAACTTGGAGAATGCTTTGCCTAAGATGGCCTCGGATTGGATTATATCACATTCGATGGTTTGGCCAAATGAGGCCACTTTCTTATTTATAGTCATCCACCTCCTCAATGGAGGATTCTAGAACTTAAGATTATAAATAAATTCCTAGAAAGTTCTATGTACATGTTTTTAGTTACTTACATGTTCTACATAATACTCCACAAGTTTCTTAATTATTCTAGATTGTTCCACAACCATGTGGTACTAAGTAGCGCCTTCTACCATGTTGAAGAATGTTCTAGAGACTTGCCCACTCTTGCCCAAGCTTCCAATAAACGCTTGTGTGCCTTCCACGCGGAATAAATCTCTAGAACCTTCCGTGGAACGTGACAATATACTGAGGATAAAATAACAAACACAACCAAGTGTTGTTAGTTTAACTTATAGCCTTCGGGGTGAATGACTTTCCAAAATCTACAAGGAATCAAAGTTACCCTGAACTTCTCTATTTCCCCGGAGTATTCCCTGGAATGTAGTTCAGGTGGGTCAAACCTACCTCAGGTCCTTAAGCTGACTTATGATAGCTTTATCTTTTGGAAACCAACAGTTGTATATGGACTTGCCAAAGAAACAAAAAAAAAACTATAATGTTGCTATATATTGGTACTTGTACCATGAAGTGATAAAGGTTAAAATTGGAATAATATTATCAAGATTAAAATAAATTCACTACATGTTTCTTCTAAAGCTGCAATCTAGGAAAGATTTAGCTGGTTAAGGCTCCATGATGCTAAGTTTTAGAATACATGATATGAAAGAATTGTATATATGCTCATGTAAAGATCACTAAATAGTACTGAAGTAGTTTGTGTTGTAAGAACCCGAATTTTCAGAAATTATTAAATAAAGATTTAATAAATAAAATTCTTAAACTGTGAGATGGGTTCGAATAAGAATATATATATGTGATATGAGGTATGTGGTATTATATTACATAGGGTTATATGGACTATGTAATGTGTTTTTGTGATTTATAAATATATTATTAATATATATTTTTTATTTAGCGTAGAGACAATTCAGTGGAGATAAAGGAAGTGGATAAATTCCTATCGATATTAAATAATTTATAAAATTATTTTATCGTAGTGAGTTGGTGACATTAAATATCTTTAATGTATAATCACCATTTTCTTGTGTATGTGTATTAATAACTAGTATGCTTATAATATAGGTTATTAATAGCACTTAAGCTATTCGTGAATAGGTTTGGATAGTGAAGCATGAGTTAGTTAAGGAATTAACTAATAAGAATAAATATTAGTTAATTTAAGTTGGGAGTTATATTATGGAATAATATAATGTAATATTGAACCTTAATGATATGGTACAGTGTTTAATTTACTTAAGTAAAGGAGTGAATTAATATGTGTGTTGAATATATAATTATAGTTGATACTTTTTATATATATTACTTAGAGTGGTAATATGTGAGAAAGTCTAATGTACGAATAACGTTAAATATATATACGTTATTAAAGGGAGATGGAAATCATTATATCTTTAAATGAATATTTAATATTTGAAGAAATTATTTTGGGGACAATTTATAGAAAAGAAAGAGAAATGATTATTATATATTTCTAATAAAGGATATTAAAATAATTTTTAATATTGAGTTATTTTAATAAAAGGAGGAAATGTTATTTTTGAATAATAATATTTCCTTATATGTTTTTGGTATGATGTAATAAGTGTGATTAATTAATATGGTAAATACATTAAAATATATTTGCTATATATAAATAAATTGATGGAAACAATTTATTATGAAAGAAAATAAACTTATTATCTATTTTCTATATATAATATATGTACATGTGTCGTACATGTAATTATTTGATATTATATTAAGGATAATATCTTGAGACAATAAGTAAATTATTTTCTAATAATGAATGCCTTTAATTAGAGGAGACATAATATTTTATGTTATAGTGGAATACATAATTGTTATAATAGTAATGTATTTCCTAGAGAGTTTAAATTATAAAAGAAAACTAAGTTATTTCCATAACTTGAGTTACTATATTACCATAAGAGTTATAAATAATATTTGAATATTTTTATTCGTAATATATATATATATATATATATATATATATATATATGTGTGTGTGTGTGTGTGTGTGTGTGTGTGAACCTTGTGGCTTAATAGTCCTAAGTAAATTGAACATGTGGTGGGTGAGTAATGTGATGGAAATAAATAAGTGTCGAGAATGAGAATAAGCTTAGTGTAAGCTTGTGAGATATGTCTTGTGTGGCACGATAATAGATTCGTTGATGAATTAAGTAATTCAAGGACGAAAGATTTATTAATTAAACAATTAGTATATATTAATTGTTATTATAATAATATGTTGATTTATTATTATAACTAGTGATAGTATAATAATAAGAAAATTGATTATAGATATAATCGAAATTTGTATTGCTGAGTTATGAGATATATTGTCTTATAATATTAATTATTGTTATGGACAATATACTAGTATCTAGTAATTATTTGATGGTATGTTGAATTATTATTATTGCGAGTGATAGCATGATAATAAGTATATTTGTTATAAATATAATAAAATTTATATTTATCTAATGTGATAATTAACCATATAAATATTAATTAATTGTTATGGAGGTTAATAATTACATTGATTAATGAGGGATGAATTAATTAATTAATTAATTGCCATTGAGTATAATAATATATAAACGAGTAGATTATTAATATGATTATAATTGCTCAATTAGTTGATATGTGCAAAGGATGTGATTATTAAGAATATAACATATTGTAGTTACACGTATGTTATATAAAGTATAGTGCAACATTAATTTGACTGTATTATATATATAAACTATATAGTAAAATTGATTGCATTATGTGAGTTACATAATAGTAAGTGTTTATGTAACATGATGTGTATGGGCAGACCTTGTTGTATACCCTATTATTATATAGTAATATCAATAACAATTGATAATTGATAATAATTTGAATAGTTATTATAATAGAAATAATAACCATTGTGATAATGAATAATAATGATACTCAATTGATATATGTAATTGGTATTAAGAAAAATGTACATGAATTATATGGATGTACCCTTATTTGTTACATTGTATTTAGAAGGGACATTGTGACTTAAAAATATACTATGTGTACATATATTATATAACCAAAGTGTATATATTATGTGTATGGATGTATAACTCAAGTGTTATATTACACTTTGCAAGTTGCTGAGTTCCTTGGTCTTGTCCCTAAATGAGAGTCCCTTCACGTGAGAAGCTAGCCTACTCTAGTTCCTTCTCAATTTCAGCAATGTAGAACTAATGATTATGGGGGGAATGGGTTTCATGATAGGATTCACCAACTTCTTGATAACCTTCATGTTCTTGTGTAATCCATTGGTTTGATTTAGTGGAAGATTGCATTATATGGATAACCAATTGCCTATAAATATCAACTATCTTCCTCTCATCTTCTTTTGCTGAGAATTCAAAGTATAAACCAAGTGAGTAAGTTTATTAAGAGAGTTATCAGTATAGGAGAGGCTTGATATAGCAGCAAACGAACTTGCAGAGGTATAATTCCTATATTTCTCATTTATGTTGGCAAGTCCTTGATTATGTAATTTAGATGTTAATTTAATTGTGGAATATGTTTATCAAGTGTTATGTAAGATTATAAGAATGTAGAAATGTATTGAGTCTAGTGTAGAATCGATTTTGTATGAAATCTGTGAGTTGGCTTAAGTTCTGCAGAAGCAGAACAGTTCTATCTCTGGCCGGCCACCTGCGCAGCTGCGCCAGTTTTGTACTGGCCAGCGGCGCAGCTGCGCCGGGCCCTGAAACAGATTTTTTGTTTCCTTTTTGCAATCTGTCCATGCTATCTTGATGGTATCACTTTGGACATACATGGAAGTTAGTGGTAACTCATATTATATGTTTCTTGGTATTACATGCATGATTTTAGCCATGATAGAATGTATATCATGAAATGGAAAGCGTATGTTTTAAAGAAAAACTTATAGTTTTAAAATGAAGCTTATAGGTTTAAACATGAACGTTGACATATACGTGAGACGTGTATATTCTGACTTTTGAGACACATTAGTATGGTTTAAGAATGCATGAAAGGCATGTTAACTTACGTATATGAGTTTTATAATGTTACATGAGCATGCATACCTCACTAGTGCACATTTCGAACGAAAGTGTAAGTTTTGAAAACAAACTTGGACATGTATGTACCATATCCATATTCTGATTTTTGCAAGCATGTTTACATGGCCATGAAATACATGACGGACATGTTAACATATGTATATATATAGTATGGACATGTTAACATATGTATATATATAGTATGAACATGTTAGGCCTTATTAGTAAACTTTACTAATGAAAGTATAAGTTTTGAACGTGCACCTTGACATGTTACATTGAGATTTGGATTCCAATATTTATGGACATGTTTGATAGTACTCTTAGACTTGCTAATGTATCATACATGTATGCTTACCATGTTAGTTGTCGTGAAATCAAGTTAAGCATAAATGAAAAAAAAAACATATAACCTTGAAGTGGGCATAGAATGTGCATGCTAGGTTTCAAACTTGCTTTAGTAACCTTATATACATGTAGCTTGTGCTTTGCTTTTAATTTCTAATTTAAATGTTCTAAGGCTTGGAAGAGTTGTAGGTGCTAGGCTTCTTTCCACCCTTGCGTGGAAGAGCGATTAACAAATTCTCTCTGTTCATTGCTCCCATTTCCCCTGGTTCATTTTCTTTGTCCTTCAACTTAATGTTTATGGCATTCACCAACAATTTGGTCCTTGGCTCTGGCACCATACCCTTCAATGTCATCTGATCAAAATAATGCAGGGCATCCTCCAACTTTCCCTTGTCAAAAAGACCATGAACCATAATCGTGTATGATCGCTGGTCAGGTCCCAGTCCACTCCTTTCCATATCAGCCCAAGTTGATTTCACTCTTTCTTCACAACCCCATTCCATAAACAGCCTCAACAACAAATTGAAGGCATTGCTTGTCATCTTGCAGCCACTTATCTCCATCCTCCCCAAAAAATGAGAAACATCCTCAGGTTTCGTCGCCGAACTCAACAAATAGCCATAAGTTCTAGCATTTGGTGAACAGCTTCCCCCCTTTCGTTCCATATCATCTAAAAGCTCATAAACCTTTTCCATCCGACGAATCTTACACAAGTGCTTGATAAGCGAGTTGTAGGTGGCCACATCTGGAAGACAATCTCTCTCATTCATTTCTTGAAAGATTGCAAGAGCCTCAGGAATCCTCTTTTTAAAACACAACCCATCAATTATACAATTGCAAATTGTCACATCAGGGTTGCAACCCTTCTCCCACATAGCTCTAAACAACTTCACCGCCGTGCTCAATTTCCCTGCCTTTGCCAATGAATTAATCAAAATCCCATACGTAAACTTATCCGGCCTACATTTAGATGTAATAATATCATTCCAAAACCTCTTCGCCTCGCGTAAACTACCCAACACACACCATCCATTCAGAATAATATTCATCGTCTTAATATCCGTATGAAACTCCTTCTGCTTAGAGTGAAACAAAAACTCCGCAGCTTCCACATGCTTATACCTACATAACGACATCAAAAGTGTTTGAAACGCAATCAAGTCAAGCTCCAGACCAAACTCTCTCCTCCTATAAAACAACTCGGTTGCTTCCTCCACCCTATGCGTGTTATTCCTGTAATATATATAGTATTATTTAATATACATATAGATATAATAATAATAAATTATGCAAATCAGAAACAAATTATAAAAGGAAAAATAACATAAATCCGAGTCCTTTGAATTCACAAAGTCTCCTTAAAGCAAATTTATTCCCTCACTGGTGCTAAGGATTAATTGAATAATTGCTTCCCAAGATAAAACGGATTTCCAGTTCTTAATTAGAAGCACTTCAAAATTAAGAACACTTCGAACCAAATTTCATGTTATGTACAGAAAATAATGCATGCAAATACTTACACAAAAATGGAACGGAACAGAAACGGAACGGAAATGCAGAACAGGAACGGAACTGCAGAACAGGAAGAAATGAAAGGAACAGAGGGAACGGAACAGTGCAGAACAGGAAGGAAGGAAAAAATAATAATCATCAAAAAAGATTAGGCGCCCACATCGATTATTTATAGAAATAATTCGCGGTTTATTACCGGTTGGCGCGTAAAACCGCTGGCAAAAATACGCAGTATCATGAAAACATTTTAACAAAAATCTGATAAAAAATTAAACAGATTTTGTCCAAAAAATATATATATCATGACCCGACCCCGACCCTGACGGACGGCGGCGCGCGGGGTTTTGAACTAGGCCTTGGCTAGGTCCTCTCCCTTCCACAAAAGTGGGGTGCCCCTTGGGGCCCTTCCCATTGAGCAAACATCCCATATATATGTTCTTCATTTTTCCCTCTAATGCCCTATGTGGGACTTTTGCAATTTTCAACATTTCAAGTAGGTGATTTTGGAGTCAATTTTCTCATTCAATTCTCAATGGATTTGAACATATAAATATACCACGTTATACTCCTCGCGGAGTAGAACGCATAGGTGCATGGACCTGACATTTACGAAGTGTGGGTCCCACATTAAATTAAGCCTCAATATGCTTTAATATTTATTTTGTCAAACCCATTTCCAACAATCCCCCCGCATATCTATTAAGCAAAATCCCGTACGTCCTCTCATTTATGAGACCCTTTCTCTTGGACATTTCGTCGAGCACTTGGGTCAGTTCTTTGAATCGCTTCATTTTGCCTAAAATGTCAAGAATCTCATTATATACACGAGACCCAGATGAATACCCACTTCCAATTGGTGCTCTGGAAACCCAATTGAAGAACGCATAAGCGGGTTTCCAATCGGACAGATGCCGACGAAGCACATTGAGCACCAAATCTTCAGTTAGAGATAATTCGCATTGATTGAGGGCTCTCTCAATCTCGTCGATTCTTTCGTTTCCTTCAACTTTGAGGAGATTTTGAACTTTGAGAGCTTCATTGTCTGTAATTGATTGTTCATCTGAACTTTGCACAGGAATGACAGATTCATGATCGTCTTGAATGTTATGACTGAAACACGGGTTTGTTCCGAGCTGAATGTGTCGAATAGGGGCTAATATTTTGTCTGGGATGAGAGAGTGAGGGTGATTATTTCTGAGTTGGGTTGTGATTTGAGATTTGAATATCAGTTGAATTTGCCGGGAAAGGAGATTCAAAGTTCGTAGTCTGAATTTCATTATTGATCTAGCTGTTTTGGTGGCCGCTTGCGATTTACTAGAATGATCAAGCAATCAACATGTTCAGTTTCCTTTTATTATCTCTATTTTATTCGAAAGCTTCATGCTTGATTAATTGCATATTTATGGCAACGGTGACAGAGGTGCAAATTTTAAAAGTTTTCATTTTTAAAAATAATAATAATCTTGCAGTGTTATACTTATTAATAACCAAAAAATTATTTACTTAATCAAATAATAATTAAAAATGATGTAATTTGTTTTAGATCGCTTATTATAAAATAGTTATAAAAAATGTATAATTAATTGATATTAATATTATCATATATGACATATACTATTATTATTAAATAAATTGGAGATTTTCATATACATGTGTATATACACATATATTTAACAATATATATATATATATATATATATATATATTCTGATAGTACGAATACAAATAATAAGAAATACACTTTAAACGAATATAAATTTAGATAACATATTCGTTTTGAGAGGAATATAAAGACAAACTTGGACCAATAGGAGTCGCAATAATGTTACTATCACATAAAAATGATCACATAAAATTTGTATATACATATATATATTTTTGGGTTACTCTTGACATATGAGACTCAAAAATATGTATATATACGAATATAAATTTTATGTGATTATTTTTTATGTGGTAATAACATTATTTATTGTAAAGACAGCTTGCTTCTCCTTATCCTTTGCATCTCACACCATTCCAATTACGGTCGCTATTTTCTCTCTCTTCAATATCATATTCATTCAAACGCCTTCAAGAGTACGTGGCTATATTAGTAGTACTACCATATTTCACTCTCTTGCATCGTCTTCTGTGAGATTGCTACACGTGTAAAGATCAGGACCATTGACAATGCAACCGACAGGGGAACGCTAATGGGTTAGTAGTAGTAGTAAGAGTGCTTCTACGAGGACATGGAAATCGGACATGAAAATTGGATATTTTTAATTTTTTTTTTTTTTTGGTTTATGTTGTGACTCTTAAAAAATGTATAGTATTTATTTTAATTGAAATTTTTATAAAAAAAAATATTTTAGGTGTAATTTGGATACATATACAAGAACAGTGTTATACAGACTGTACAACACTGTTCTTGTTTATGTATCTAAATTACACCTAAAATATTTTTTTTTATAAAAATTTCAGTTAGAATAAATACTATACATTTTTTAAGAGTCACAACAAAAACTAAAAAAAAAAATTAAAAATATTTAATTTTCATGTCTGCCAAGACTTATTGTAGTAGTAATATATTGTCCTCACTTCTAAGTTGTAACCGATCCGAGACACGCGGCGAGCGTCAGCCGTCGCAAATTCCAAGAGAGAGAGTGAAAAATGGTTGCGCCGTTAGTTTAAAAATTTTTACTCAGAAAATGATTTTGTCGGAATCCTAAAAAACAAGTCTCATTTTTTAATATTATTATTTAAAAAATAAATAAAATTCGCTTACATCACAATAGGAACTTTAGGATTCATAAATTCTAGAATAGAGGGAGTAAATTGTTAATTAATTAATAGTAACATTATAATGAAGTTATAATAAATTTAAAAATATTGCAGTACTACTTACCAATAAAAAATTATTTCTTTTCCTATGAAAAGAATTGTATATTAGATTTTTTCTTTTTTCTATTTTGATAAAATAAAAGAATTAAACCCAATTTAAACTCGTTAAATGAGTTGAATTTAAATCAAGTTTATTTGTTCGTTAGTTTAAATTAACTGATTTATAATAGTGGAGTGTTTAATTTTAGTAAACTTAACTCATTTTATATGATAAAAAGTTTAAACAAGTTGGATTAAACTCAATTATACTAAGCTTCACTACTTTAAACACAGTTGGAATTCAATTTGTTTACAAAATACTCCAAGTCGAATTTGTACATTAAATTTCATACTTGTCTAATACTTTATCTAATTTATTTAAATACATTATTAATATTTTTTTAGAACAAATTCATCTTGACTGTATTAGTAATAACTTAGTATGAATTGGCTGTATTTCATATAATTAAATAAAATTTTTTGTGTCTAGTTAATAGTTATGCTCTTTTTACTCCGAACAGCCACCGAAAATTTCTTCCGTTCGTCCAAACATCACGCGCGTAGCGCGTGATAACTACACCTTTCACTAAACATTATAATTACGGTTTTTAGGGTATTTAAATTCCACGCTCCTCGCGGGGCGGCGCCCTAGTTTTATTCAGTCAAACCAGTGGTTGACTGCGCTGAATATTTCATCCCACAAACGGTTCCGTGACTCAACTGCACTGGTAATTGCGTGAGCCCAACGCTCCTTTTACCATTAACCTCCTGTTGGAGCCCTTTTTTGTCATTTAGAGCCAACGTAGGGAGTGGATGATAGTACTCCACATCTTATGTGGTTGAAATAACTTCTCAAAATTTCTGCAACATGTTATTTACAAAGGTGTATTTCGAAAGAATTTAGCACGAAGTTTATTTTGTGGTAAATTAATAAATTGATCAATAGAATATTGATATGCAGATGAGGCTGTATGTGTGATAATATTTTATTTGTCAATTGAACAACTTATCAAAAAAATAACTTAATGTTAACTGAATCCGTGTATTTCTATTTGTACATTAATATAGAAAAATAGTACATGAGTTTAATTGGAGGGCTAGTAGGACTTGCATATTATTATTTTCTATGTTTGTGAACGGTAGTAGGCACGCATAAAATTATGAATAAATGTATGTACACACCTAAAAATTGTACATTCAAAAATACATTTAAATGTAAAATAGTACTACTTCCTCTATCTTTAAAAGAATTACTTCTTCCGTCCCAGTATAAAAGTCTTTATTACTATTTCAGGTAATCCCAAGTTAAATGTCCACTTACCTTAAATGATCTATTTTTTACAATAATTTACCTATAATACCCTTATTATTAATTGTTATATTTCTATTCTCTATGCATATTTATGGAACATCACTAGTAATGTGTAAAAAATTATGCAATTAAATAAAAATTTAAATATGAATAATTTTGTCATTTTATCCTCTTTCTTAATATGCACAAAAAGTCAACCTGGACTTTTATCCTAGGACGGAGGGAGTATTAAATATACAATTTTTTTGTTCACAAAAGGATGAGTTAAAATACATAATGTGAAATGTAAATATGTCATTTAATGGGATCCGCTAATATAAAAAAATAAAAGTATTCATTATTTTATGTAATAAATGTTGGGTTTGTACGAAATCGTGATGCAATCAAATTGTAAAAATTAGTGAAAGCATGGTATATCAGAGTTTAAAAAAATTTCTACAAAACCATTACCCGGATCATCCTTTATGCAAATTATTAATTTAAAACGATAAATAAGAAGTTATGGAATCATACCCTTGTAGAACGAAGCTTCCACAGGTACTAGTTCAACTCCTTATTCTTCGTGATCTCCTTGAATTTTCGGGTTAGATTCTGTGACACCCCCAAATCCGGGTACTTCAATTCCACGGAACTTGGTGTTCACTGTACGAATATCATCCATCTATCTACCCATAGTAAATGCAAACCATGCAATAAATAGAATTAAATCCTCCCCTTATGGGGTTACAACATTTGAGTAATAAATAAAATAAATCACAGGTCATACTAACCTTAAACATCCGTGCGGAACATAAACAAATAAATAAGTCTTACACAACTCTAATATAAGTCTGAAATATAAACACATAAAATAAACAACAAGTCTTCATCACTTGTTGACCTTGCCCTTGCCTTTGCTAGTAGAAGGCTCGTCGGACCTTTCGTTCTTAACTGTAATGTTATTATTACGCAAGAGTGAGCACGATTGCCCACAAGTATAATAATATGACAATAATATAATAACATGCGAGTGAATCAAAGACATCTGAATAAAGAAACTCAACTTTTGACTCAAGAATGAATAACAGGAATCAAAAGAACGTCTGAGGGTCATAAGACCTTGAACTATGTCCTAGGTTGTAAAATTTTTATGCTTTAAATCTTTAACAGTTATAAGACTATGGACTCTACTTCTCGTACTTAGGGGGATCAGCCCTTAGTACCATACTGTGCACAATATCTCAACGCTAAAGCGTAAATAATCCCCTTTTACAACGTTGTTCATCTCAGTTTTGACATCAGAGTCCGCACCAAAGGAAGTTTGGTTTGGATAAACTCAATAAGTATTTTGAAATTTAGAACTTTCATCAACTATGGACTAGTCGAATCAATAAGGGTTCACTAGTCCTATAAGGTTCAACAATAACATCGATATTCAACTTGAATAATAAATTTCAAGAGTATACAATCGAATAAGTATTGTATAACTGAGTCATGCTTTTAAAAGAGTTACAATATGTAATATGAATTTCGAACTGGAACAATTAAGAACACGAGCTTACTCGATATAGAAACACAAGTCTAAGACTTAATAAATGAATAAATTAGAATTTAGGGAACTTGCTAAATTAATAAGTTAGGGATAGAATACTTGCCTCTTGCACAAGCTACAAATATAATTACAATTCACTTCCTCAACGTCCTACACATTACATTATGTATACGACATCGATTAGTTTTCATAACTACCATGTTTAACTGTTGAACTATTCACTTAAGTTCGACTTACAACTTGGTTTATAATATTACTCAATAGCTAACCACATAACATAAATGTAAACTCACAACATGCATATCACACATGTATAGCCCTTTAAACAATTATAATCAAGTTTTACAATTACGATATTCAAGTTCGCACTTAGTTTGTTAACTTGAACCTTCACATTATCTTATACATGTCAATAACTTAATTTATTAATCATGAACTTCAAATCATATAATATTCATGTATGTAACTTAAAATATCTTTTATTATCGAGAACACTACACTTGTGTGCGTGCATGTCCGAAGCCCTCCGATTGCCTCCGAATACGCATCAGTCACAAAGATGACCGTTTTTACCCATTTTAACGATTTCAAATTGAAAAACTTAAAGAATGAAAGTTGTAGGTATACTCGTTATCTTTTCGAATCATCTTGAATCGCTTTAATCGGAGTTCATATGAAAAAGTTATGCTTATTTTACTACAGGAGGTCAAAACAGTCTCGAAAATAAAAAAAAACAAAGGCTCCCGGACAGCCCTTATACCCGTTGGGGCGGGTCCTAATACCCATGAACACCCGCTGGGGCGGGTCCCCCTGCTGGTGCACTCCCTGGTTCGCGATTTTGACAGTTCGTTGGCCCAATTACTCCAATTAAATACAAATTAAACTCACACAGCGATTTCTATGAAGTACGAATTTCATAGAAACATCATACAATGTTACTAACATGTTTTTAACATCTTAAATCATGCAATTACTCGAATCAAATCATTAAATTTCACTATTCTTGGTGTTCTTGACGGTTTTGAAGAAAATCAAGAAATTCAACGTTACGGATTCGTTATAACACCGAATCCGTTCGTTTAACTTCCGTTTTGTTCGTATAAACGTGTACAATCATATGCAAATATTAATTCAAAGTTAAACCATCGATTCATGGTATAAAATTTGTACGTAAGGGCCGTATGGCCATATATACGACTCTGTAATTTTTGAAAACCCAATTTAAACAAAATTCGATTACTGCAAGTTATGCATATATGGTATATAATATGTTATAAACACACATGAACACACATATAGCCATATAATGAACAAATATCAATTTTTTTCCATTCACAGAGAATTTTTAAAGCACATAAATGGAAAACTCTGTAACTTTTGAAAAAAATCAAATTAAGCATAACTATATGGATTTAATCGCATTAAATCATGCATACATGATATACAACATGTTATGATCATACAATAACACACATAAAATTATATCGCACATCAATTATCAAATTAGTTATTCACAGAGAATTTCTAACATACGTTAATGAAAAACTTTAAGAACTTGAATTTAAAAACTTAGGAGAAGGAATTACCCTTGCTAGTTTGTGAAGATGATTCAAGGATGATGAAAATCTTCTCTCAATTCTCTGTGTTTTCTTCGTTGAGTTTTTCTCTCTAAAATTTTACTCTGATGAAATATAAAATTTTATATGTTATATGTTTATATAAGCCTATATAATTATACGCATATTCAAGCTGGTGGAGTCGTGGTCGGTTAATGCCCTTAGTGGGTTAACTAGCCAACCCCTCATAGGGCCTCGTTTGGCTAGCTCATTTATTTCTCCTTTCCACTTATTTTAATAAACTTTTATTATATAGTAAATCGTCACACTTCTAATTAATCAATTAATGTTATTTAAATCACTTAAATAAAATAGCATAAATTCATATTAAATCACACAGTCACATAATTAAAATTCTCATTCATTAATTATGCCAAATCATTAAATCTCTAATTAATTATTTAAATTAATTAGAATAAAATTATGCTTATTAATTAATATATTAATCAAATAAGCTCAATTAAATACATACTTTGAATATAAAATTCACCACATTAATTTAACTAATGTGACACGTATAATTAAATTTATCTACCACAATTTCATATTTAACTCAATAATTAAATCATCGAAAAATATTTATTTAATTCAATAAATATTCAATTTAATTACAAAATTCTTGTTCGTCACAGATTCCTTCCTTTGATCAACGTTAGCCACCCAAGTGTTTGGCCTCTAGAGGTGATCCACTAAGGAAGATTAATTATCAAGAATGAGGGTGTTTGGCTAAACCTTAGTTTTCTATCCTCTATAGAAAAAGAGTACTCTCCAATAATTGGAATTGCATCAACTGATATCTATTATAAGACTCCTCTTATATAGATATTGGTCAACCCTTCTAATCCTATTAGACATGGGATTTCTTTTAATTAATTAAACTCCTTTAATTAATTTAGGCTTCCCACCACATGGAGAATAATTAATTAAATTCATTTAATTAATTTGTCTCCTAATCTTATTAGGAATAAATGAGAGTACTAATATTAAATTAATTACTAAACTCCTTTAGAATTTAAAATAATAATAATTGTAATAATATTAATAAAACTCCTCTTATTAATTTATATTTAATATTTTCAAAATATTAAGCTATTTAATTTATTCTATCACTATAGATTAAATTAATTACACTTAATGCATTATTACGATTATGCCATTACCTTCTTAAATAATTATTCTTCCTTTTATGGTGTGACCCTTTAGGTTCTCTATATTAAACCGGTTGTGAATAAATCAATTAGAACAATTCTAATCTTATTTAAATAAATAAATTAAATTAATAATCTATTTAAATAAATAATATTTATTCTACAATAGGGATAAGCCTCCCTAGCGATCAACGACTTTTCAGATAATATAGATTTCAACATTAATCATAAAAGAACCTGTGAGTAAATAGTTACCATACAATTCAATCCTTCCAGCATACAATGTCCCAATTAAATATAAGACATGAATTTACTGTCAAGTCTTATTTTATTTAATTATATGTATTTTCATTAGAAAATGTACAACTCCAAATAATGCAAATTAGAAACTCCTTTCTAATTTCATTTTACCTTGGCCAAGAATTCCTGGGTTGTCATTTAACGAATCACATAGGACATATCTCCTCTTTTACTAGAGGTGATAGATTCTTTATTGATCATTCATTATCTCCATATGTAACTCATTATACCCAAGCATACCCTTTTATATACCCTAAAGGACTTTAAGGAATAAGTCAAAGTATAATTTATTACATACAAAATACTATGATGATCTCAAGTCCAAGGATCACTTGTACTACTATCACATTAGGAATTTTTATTGACAGACGAGTAAAACTCCATTAGGTATTCCATAGCGAGTCACGTTCAGTGAACTTATTCTCCAATAAGCACCTACATACTTGCTTTAGTGTCTCCACACAAATGATCATGAGATCAATCATCCTCATCCGATGGACAAGCAACATATGTACCAATTTATCCGGATTTACTAATCCCCTTTTTAGTAATCCCACGATTGGGAACTATTTTAGTTTTAGAGCTTTCTAAGAATTTAGATCTCATTAGCATGATCATCATCATGATTCTAAAAGCATTGCTTAAAACTATGGGTTATTTACATATTATAAAAACAGTACCATGTAGATAATTAAATGCCTTTAATAAATGAATATTTTATTAATAAATAAATAAGATTGTTTACAAAGTACGTGCTTTATCGTCATACATGATTGGCTTGTATGCACACTACTATCAATCTCCCACTTGCACTAAAGCCAATCGTCATGGTATTTCATACCCATCTTCTCTAAGTGACGATCAAACTGCTGTTGTGTTAAAGCTTTAGTAAATGGATCTGCAATGTTGTCTTGAGAGTCTACACGCTCCAAGGTGACGTCTCCTCTTTCAATGATCTCCCTGATCAAGTAAAATAGCCGCAACACGTGTTTAGATTTTTGATGAGACATTGGTTCCTTAGCCTGTGCAACTGCTCCTGTGTTGTCACAGTAAACGGGGACTGCTTCTCCAATGCTAGAAACCATACCAAGTTCAGTTATGAACTTCTTCATCCAAACAGCTTCCTTTGCAGTTTCACTTGCAGCTATATACTCTACCCCTGTCACTGAATCAGCAACTGTTTGCTGCTTGGAACTATTCCAACTCACTGCGCCTCCGTACAAGGTAAAAATATACCCCGAAACAGATTTACTGTCATCTTGGTCCGTTTGAAAACTTGAGTCTGTGAAGCCCTCGAGTTTTAATTCAGACCCACCGTAGACAAGAAAAATATCCTTAGTCCTTCTCAAGTATTTTAGGATATTCTTCACTGCCTTCCAGTGCTCTTCTCCTGGATTCGACTGGTATCTGCTCGTTACACTAAGTGCATGAGAAACATCCGGTCTAGTACATATCATACCGTACATGATAGATCCTATTGCAAAAGCATAAGGAATTTTACTCATACGGGATCTCTCTTCAGGTGTCTTTGGGGCCTGTTTCTTGGAGAGATGTATTCCATGACTCATTTTGATGAGACCTCTTTTGGAATCTTCCATGCTAAATTTCTTTAGCATTGCATCAATGTACGTTCCTTTGGATAAACCAAGCATCCTTTTAGATCTATCTCTATAGATCTTTATCCCCAAAATATAGGATGTTTCTCCCAAGTCCTTCATAGAGAAGTATTTAGATAACCAAATTTTAATCGATTATAGCATAGGAATGTCATTCCCTATCAGTAATATATCATCAACATATAATAAAAGAAATGAAACTGCGCTCCCACTAACCTTCTTGTACACAGATGGTTCATCGTCGTTTTTGATAAAATCAAACTCTTTGATTGTCTCATCAAAACGAATATTCCATCTACGAGAAGCTTGCTTCAATCCATAAATGGATCGTTGCAGCTTACAGACTTGATTTGTTCCAACCTTTAAAACAAATTCCTCTAGCTGTGTCATATACACATTCTCCTCAAGTTTCCCATTGAGGAAGGCCGTTTTCACGTCCATCTGCCAGATCTCATAGACGTTATAAGCTGCAATCGCAAGCAAAATTCGAATGGACTTGAGCATAGCTACTGGTGAAAAGGTTTCATCATAGTCAACTCCTTGTCTTTGTTTGAAACCTTTTACAACCAGTCGGGCCTTATAGGTCTCTACCTTGCCGTTCGCTCCAGTCTTTCTTTTAAAGATCCATTTACACCCAATAGGCTTAATGCCTTCAGGTGGTGAAATCAAAGTCCATACTTTATTTTCATACATGGAGTCCATTTCGGATTTCATAGATTTAAGCCATTTTTTTTGAGTCTTTATTACTCATAGTCTGTTCGTAATTCAATGGATCATCATCATTCATGATGTGTACCTCATCGTCATCCTCTATAACGAATCCATACCTCTCAGGTATCTTCGGTACTCTTCCAGATTTACGAACAGGGTGTGGTATAGTAGGTTCTTCTACTTGATCAGGTACCTGACTTTGATCCGTAGTAATTTGTGGTTCTTGAACTTCTTCAAGATATATCTTACTCCCACTGACCCCTTCATGGATAAGCTCCTTTTCCAAGAAAGCAGCATGTTTCGCAACAAACACCTTTTGATCAGTTGGATGATAGAAATAATACCCTAAAGTTTCTTTAGGGTATCCCACAAATCTACACTTATCGAATTTAGTCTGTAGCTTATCATTTTCAAATTTGTTGACATAAGTTGGGCAACCCCAAGTCTTAACATGCTTAAGATTTGGTTTTCTCCCCTTCCACATCTCATATGGAGTCTTTGGGGCGGATTTGGTAGGTACCTTGTTTAGTAGGTATGCAGCCGTTTCTAGGGCATATCCCCAGAAAGAAATTGGAAGGTCGGTAAAACTCATCATGGATCGAACCATGTCCAACAGTGTTCGATTTCTCCTTTCAGTTACTCCATGTAACTGTGGTATACCTGGAAGAGTCCATTGTGAGATTATACCATTTTCTTTGAGACAATTGAGAAACTCACTGCTTAAGTATTCTCCACCTCGATCTAATCGAAGTATCTTTATACTCTTGCCCGTTTGTTTCTCTACTTCACTTCTGAAATCTTTGAACTTTTCAAATGATTCTGACTTGTATTTCATTAAATACACATATTCAAATCTTGAGTGATCATCAGTGAAAGTAATAAAATAAGAATACCCACCCCGTGCACTTGTTGTTATAGGTCCACAAACGTCTGTGTGAATCAATGCTAACAACTCTGTCACTCTTTCTCCTTTTCCACTAAAAGGAGATTTAGTCATTTTACCCATGAGACAAGAATCACAAGTTGAATATGATTCATAATCAGATAACTCAAGGAGCCCATCTTTATGCAACTTGGATAATCTTGTTTCATTGATATGACCGAGTCTACAGTGCCACATGTAGGTATAATTAATATCATCTCTTTTCTTTTTCTTAGTTTGTTCAATTTGAAAAATATTTTATTGTAAGTCAAGTCTATAAAGTCCATTTCGCAAATTTTCAATACCATATAAAATATCGTCTTTATAAATAGAACAACTATTGTTCTTTATAACAACGTTAAATCCTTCCATATCCAATACAGAAATTGAAATAATATTTTTAATAATATTCGGAACATAATGACAATTATTAAGATAAATGGACTTGCCCGAAGGCATTGCTAAATAATAAGTTCCTACAGCTAATGCAGCAACCTTTGCTCAATTTCTCACTCGTAGGATCACCTCATCATTGTTCAGCTTTCTACTTCTGACCAGTCCCTTCACATTATTACATATGTGAGAACCACAGCCGGTATCCAATACCCAAGTAGAATTTTGACTTTCTGAAAAATTAATTTCAATCATGAACAAACCTTGATTGGAAGTCGAAGCTTCTCCAAGCTTCTTCTTTGTCAGAAACTTCTTGCAGTTCCTCTTCTAATGACCCGGCTCGTTGCAATGGAAGCACATTCCTTTGCTAGCTGGATCAGATTACTTTTGTTCCTTTATGTTCACTTTGCCCTTGGTCATCCGAGATCGAAAGAGCTCCTTAGATATCTCATATCTAGCAGTCCTACTTTGTTCACCATACAACTCCTTGAGGTGAATCAACATTGTAGGAGCATCCATATTTTCGTACTGACGCTGAAGCTCGTTATTCATGGATGCGAGCATGATGCATTGAGCCACAGATGCATCATCTTGCCACTTTACAATGGTGGCAATCTCTTCTTTAGAGGCTGTTTCTGGAACAGTTCCAGGGACAGGTGAGTTTAGGACATAAGAAATCTTTTCAGCAGTGAGAACTATTCTCAGATTTCTTAGCCAGTCCGTATAATTCGGCCCGGTAAGCTTATTAGCATCGAGTATGCTTCGCAGTGAAATTAGTAATTTTGACATTTTTAAAATTCTGCATGTGAAAAATAATATTTTAGCAAACATGCATTTTATTAATTTTGCATACCAAAATAAATTTAGGTCTTTATTTTAAATTGGTATCTCCCACTATTTTTATCAAACTATATTACTCTCACTTATATAGTTCGACAACATCTAATTAAAGATTTGCTAGTGAGAATAAGGATCCCATTTTAAATGTATATAACCTTGTGGATAACACAACAAGCGATATACAAATAAATAGGTAGACAACTCTTGTCAATTACATCACTATATAACTTCTTTTATTTTACCTCTTAAATCATAATAGTCAAGTGTGTACACATCTGAACTAAAATAATTTAAGTTAAGTCCAACCTAGCACTTTCATAAATTCAAAAAAGAAAAATGTTCGTCCTTGTGGATAGCACAACAAGACTAGATCGTTCAATTTTCTTGATAAGTATCAAATGTGATTAATTAACATCTTAAATATGCAATACTCGCCTTATGGATAGCACAACAAGCTCATATTAAATATTTAATACTCTATTAATTTATCATGCTAGAAGGCGACGTTCGATATTCCAAATATCATTTGAACGCTTCGGACTTAATATTATTCTTTGAGAGGTTTGTTATTATTTGTCTCATCTTGTTTAGCGCGCATGCACATACTACACTACATATATACTACACTACTACTACTATACACTACACATATATATATATATATATATAAAATACGCGTCATTTTATTAAACATGCGAAGCATGTTTGCATAAAATATATATATATATATATATATATAATATTTAGCATGCAATATAGAATACTATATTCTACCCGGATTGATTATGGACTTTTATTCTAGTTTGGTTCACTAGAGCCACCAAGTGAACCAAAAGGTCAAACCTAGGAGTGCAAGAATTTAAATTTAAATATAACTATTATATTTAAACTCGGGCTCCATACAAACGGGTCTTCATGCGCTCCTTGCTCCTTGGTCTCCAATTTCTTCAAGATAATTCTAACTATTTCTATTACATTAAACTATTTAATTTAAATAGAAACCTTGATCAGCAGTCAAGGGGAAGTACATAGGAGGGAGATAGAATTTTACATCAAGAAAAAAAAAATTAGAGAAGACGAGGTACACAGACCCCATTTAATAAAACTCATTCATTCAAGCATTCAACTAAAATAAAATCCAATCACATTGGTCAAATAGTCCATAATCAATCCCCATTTATTATCATACATATCACCATATATATCAATAAATAAATATTCATATCATGAATTAAAACATTCCATATATATATGAGTATCATTTAATGGACAATTTTAAATTGCATGAAATCCAATTTCAAGATTAAAATAAACTCTTTATTTTAATTATAAAATTATTTAGAATATAATATATAAATATATCATATTTATTTTTTAAAAAGAAGTCACCTTCTTTTATTAAAAGAGTCCTGCAAGTTTATTAAAAGAGTCCTTTCTTGATGGGTCACCTTCTTTTTGGAGTAAGAAAGAGACAACACCTTTTCTTTGCAGAATTCAAGATTAGCACCAAAAAAAAAATTGTGATTCGTCCCAAAAAAAAAACGTGATTTTTTTTTCTTAAAAAAAATAATTTTATACAATAAAATTATGCCCAATAAATTATTTTAAATATATACCCATATGTATATGAAATCAAAAATAAATTAATAATTGCATAAAAGTCTGGCTCTGATGCCACTGTTGGGTTTGTACGAAATCGTGATGCAATCAAATTGCAAAAATTAGCGGAAGCATGGTATATCAGAGTTTTAAAAAATTTCTACAAAACCATTACCCGGATCATCCTTTATGCAAATTATTAATTTAAAACGATAAATAAGAAGTTATGGAATCATACCCTTGTAGAACGAAGCTTCCACAGGTACTAGTTCAACTCCTTGTTCTTCGTGATCTCCTTGAATTTTCGGGTTAGATTCCTTCCTTTGATCAACGTTAGCCACCCAAGTGTTTGGCCTCTAGAGGTGATCCACCAAGAAAGATGAATTATCAAGAAGGAGGGTGTTTGGCTAAATCTTAGTTTTCTATCCTCTATAGAAAATGAATACTCTCCAATAATTGGAATTGCATCAGCTGATATCTATTATAAGACTCCTCTTATATAGATATTGGTCAACCCTTCTAATCCTATTAGACATGGAATTTCTTTTAATTAATTAAACTCCTTTAATTAATTTAGGCTTCCCACCACATGAGGAATAATTAATTAAATTCATTTACTTAATTTGTCTCCTAATCTTATTAGGAATAAATGAGAGTACTAATATTAAATTAATTACTAAACTCCTTTAAAAATTAAAATAATAATAATTATAATAATATTAATAAGACTCTTCTTATTAATTTATATTTAATATTTTCAAAACATTAAGCTATTTAATTTATTTTATCACTATAGATTAAATTAATTACACTTAATGCATTATTACGATTATGTCATTACCTTCTTAAATAATTATTCTTCCTTTTATGGTGTGACCCTTTAGGTTCTCTATATTAAACCGGTTGTGAATAAATCAATTAGAATAATTCTAATCTTATTTAAATAAATAAATTAAACTAATAATCTATTTAAATAAATAATATTTATTCTACAATAGGGATAAGCCTCCCTAGCGATCAACAACTTTTCAGATAATATAGATTTCAACATTAATCATAAAAGAACCTGTGAGTAAATAGTTACCATACAATTCAATCCTTCTAGCATACAATGTCCCAATTAAATATAAGACATGAATTTACTGTCAAGTCTTATTTTATTTAATTATATGTATTTTCATTAGAAAATGCACAACTCCAAATAATGCAAATTATAAACTCCTTTATAATTTCATTTTACCTTGGTCAAGGATTCCTGGGTTGTCATTTAACGAATCACATAGGACATATCTCCTCTTTTACTAGAGGTGGTAGATTCTTTATTGATCATTCATTATCTCCAGATGTAACTCATTATACCCAAGCATACCCTTTTATATACCCTAAAGGACTTTAAGGAATAAGTCAAAGTATAATTCATTACATACAAGATACTATGATGATCTCAAGTCCAAGGATCACTTGTACTACTATCACATTAGGAATTCCTATTGACAGGCGAGTAAAACTCCATTAGGTATTCCATAGCGAGTCACGTTCAGTGAACTTATTCTCCAATAAGCACCTACATACTTGCTTTAGTATCTCCACACAAATGATCATGAGATCAATCATCCTCATTCAATGAGCAAGCAACATATGTACCAATCTATCCGGATTTACTAATCCCCTTTTTAGTAATCCCACGATTGGGAACTATTTTAGTTTTAGAGCTTTCTAAGAATTTAGATCTCATTAGCATGATCATCATCATGATTCTAAAAGCATTGCTTAAAACTATGGGTTATTTACATATTATAAAAACAGCACCATGTAGATAATTAAATGCCTTTAATAAATAAATATTTTATTAATAAATAAATAAGATTGTTTATAAAATACGTGCTTTATCATCATACATGATTGGCTTGTATGCACATTACTATCAATAAATTTAAAATTTTTACTCTCATTTCTCTTCTTTATTCTTTTATTAATATGTATGAAAAATATACTTTGTTTATTCTTTATGAATACGAAAGAAGTTGTAAATAAGGAGGGAGAAAGTGTTGTAAAAAGAAAAGAGACGAATATTTTACTATCAGTTTATATTTGAGTGTATTTTTCAATGTGCAATCTATATATATATATATATATATATATATATATATATATATATCTTAAAATTATTCATCTAAAAAGTTTGTAGTTACAATCTTAAATAGGAGTATATGGTATTTGTTTGGTGCGCTATTTAAAAGTAAAGACCTCTAAAAATGGGACCAAAAGAGTAATCTTTCTAATGATGATGATAAGATTCAGATTGCATGAAATTGTAAAAATATTATTAAAGGAAATGTACACCCCATAGTAATAATATATAGTCCAAAAGATCCAACTCAATTCTAAAGCTTATAACTAAAAGATTAAACAAGATAAGATGAACAAAACAAAGAATATAGGGCACTTTTACAGTTTTACTGACCATGAAAAGGAATTAGGAGCCAATTAAAAGCATTTTCTATTCAATCAAACAATCAAAAACGTTTAAAGATTAATGCTACTTTAAAGATCTTTTAATTCTGGATTGTTAGATATTTGTTTGGTTGTTTTTTAAAAACAATTTCTTTAAGTTAATAAGTGAGTAAAAGTTGATTTTCAAAACCAAAAAAAAGAAAAGAAAAACCATGAAAAGGTGAATTGGTGTTAGGGGCGGAGGGAGGGGGGGTCCAAGGGGGTCCACAGTCTCTCCGGCTATCGAAAAAATTAATATGTAGTATGCGTACGCTGAGAAGAAGGAAGGGAAAGAAGAAAAAGAAAAAGAAATTAAAAAATATATATATAATTTAATAATTAATTAGCCTGCACATAATATAAATATTGACATATTAATAAATTTTTATCCGTTTGTAATTTTAAAATGGTCAAAGAAATGAATCTCTAATTTAAAAAGGAAGAAGTACTAATTTATCTAGATTTTTTGCATTTTTTTGACATTTTTGGAGGTAAGTTGTCTAACAAACTTTATTATATAATCTTTATATTTTGCAAGAGAAAAAAAGAGAGTCTCATTTATAAATTTTACAAACACTAACTACTTTTCATTTTATATATGTATACTTTTTAAAATAATAAGGTGTTCATTCATTAATAGTGACATTATAAACATGAATATAACTAAGTGATATGATTTATTTTTTTTGAAACGAAAGGAGTATTTCTGTTATTTAAAAATAATAATTACTTCGTTTTACAAAAAGAACTTTATTTATAAAATTTATCAATATTAAATATGTAGTTTTGTTCTATATCTATCTCAAGTGAATAAGTTGTTAGGTTAACATTAACCACACTATATTAAAATATATTAAAATATGATGATAATTTATACTCATCACTATAAAAATAATTATTTTTATACTCTTTTTAAAAATAGTAATGGACGTGTTTGACCTTTTCAATATTTTTCTATTTGTGAAACGAAATAAATAACAGAGGAGGTTTGTATATTGAAGGGTCTGGTAGAAATGGAGGAGGAGAGGAGAGGAGAGGAGAGGAGAGGAGAGAAAAGAGCCACCGCTGCTGCCGCCGGTCACCAGTGCCGGTCGCCTCGCCGACACCCGCCTGCCGGACCCCGCAACTAAAATTCTATGGCTCTGCCACTGATTAGTGTGTTATCATTGTTGGTGTAATAAAACCTTGTGAATTGACGAAAAGGCTTTAAAGCCAAAGATATTTCATATTAATATTTGAGAAATTGATTTTTTTACAATATTTTTTGATATTTTCATATGAAAATTGTCGTTATTTATAGCGACGTTGAAAACCATTGCTATAGGATCTGTAACGACGATTTTCATAGAAATATCGTGTTCTCTACTATGAATTTATCAGTTTCTTAATATTTGTGGTCTAGGGAATTAAATCTTATGGATTTGAATTGATGATTTCAGTCATTATAATGAAATTTAGTTAAGCCATAGTAGACAACACAAAAAAAAACAAATTAAAAATAAAAAAAAGATACTCCATTAGTTCTAATATTATTGGTTTATCTTTTTATTTATGTTAAAATTAAATATCATTTTAACTTTTAGACAACAGCACGATATGAAACTTGTAGCATGTCTGTCTTTTTTTCTTAATTGATAGGAATATATGTCTAGCAAACATTAAGATAAAAATAATAAATTTTCAGCCTTAAAATTCATCTTCTTCTTCTTTTATTACAATATGTCTCTATTTTCATAATGGATTAATTTGCTCCACTCTATAGCTACTTCTTTATTATTTTTATTTCTTTTTATATATAATACAAGTGTTAACTCTTTAATTAGGTACTATTTATTTATTTATTATAATTTGTTTTTTAATGAGGGTGACGTGGATAGTTTGAGAGAATAGTAAAACATCTTGAATTTAGCCATAGCATCCGGAGGAGGAGCCAAATCCCCCACAAGATTGAGTCGCGGCACGCTCTTTGGTCCGAGCCCTTTTTTTACGTCATCCCTTCTATATATATAACCCGCTCCTCTTTTTTCTCAAGCCCACATTCTCTATTCTCATTTCTCCCCCTCATCCTCATCAAACCCTAATTAACGAATCACAATGGCTCCCAGAGATAAACCTGCCGCTGTTAAAGCTAACACAGCCGTCTGTGCCGGCAAAGAGCCGCGTTACAGAGGCGTCAGGAAGAGGCCTTGGGGCCGTTATGCCGCGGAGATCAGGGATCCCGGTAAGAAGAGCCGCGTTTGGCTAGGAACTTTTGACACAGCTGAAGAGGCGGCGCGTGCTTATGACACCGCCGCTCGAGAATTTCGCGGTGCGAAGGCTAAGACGAACTTCTCTACCGCCTCCGAACTCATGATCGCCACTGCTACAAACCAAACATCCGTACCCGCCGGCAATAACAACCGGAGCCCTAGCCAAAGCAGCACTGTGGAATCTACGAGTTCTGCACAATTCACCGCAGCCGCCGCTCCTCGGCCCTCTCTGGACCTCAGCCTCGCTCACCTAGGCGGCGGCGTTCATTATCCCTATATCTTCCCCACTGCAAGTCCAATGTTCTTCTTCCACGCGTTGTCCAGGCCAGACGCCATGAATAGCCATATCAACATGTTGAAATCGGAGCGCCCCGTTGTTTCTCTACATCCTCCTGTCGCCGTAACTGCCCAGAGCGACTCCGATTCTTCCTCGGTCGTCGATAACAATTATTCTGACCGAAATTCACCTAGAAAATCTATCGATCTTGATCTCAACCTTCCTCCGCTGTCGGAAGAGGCCTGATCTCGCCGGAACCACATAACTTTCCGATCTCTTTTTTTGTTTTCAGTTATCAATTTTATCGCCTTTTTTTAAATATCTGGTTAACGAATCTAGAGAGAGAAAATCGCAGCCTGACAATGATATTGATATTATATTTCTATTTGTAAATACATTACCATCCTCCTAATGAATTAGGTTGTAGCTTTTACTTTCAGAAAGCAATTTTGTAATACAAAAATCTAAATGAAAGCAATTTTATTATCGCTATTTTATTCGAAAGCTTCATACTTGATTAATTGTTTCTTAATGGCAATGGGCAATGGCCAATGGTGAAAGTGTGCGCAGTGCGCATAGCAAGTAGGCGTATGTTAGACGCCTGTTCAATGCTCACGATAGGAAAATGGGTCCCACAAGTGTACGGGCACCGCAATGAATCTTTTTTTTGGGGCGTAAATTAGGTCGGCTTGATGATGAGAGGCATGGGCTCTTATGCAGCAGCCCTTCCGGCTGTCGGACACGGCACGTATATCTCGGTGGATTATTTAATACTTTTCTAATTGGGCGACTCTAAAAGTGAGGTGACACTCATGTCAACTTTATCCTAAGTTTGATCACTAATTTCAATATATTACTAGATTCCTATTTTATATTGACCCAATAATATAGTATTTATAGTAACTTAATTTCTTTAAGTAAAGTAAAACTGGATTTTTGAGGACTGACTCTTAACATTATATTTTGATTTGGGATTGAAATGTTACAAATATAGTACTCCCTTCGTTTTTAATTATTTGATGTTTAAATTTTTTTATTTATTTTTAATTATTTGATATTTGTTTAAATTTAAGAGAATTAATGATAATTTTTTTAATATTACCCCACATTACTCTGTTTATTTTTTTTGATACTTTAAACTCTTTCTCTTTCTCTCTCTCCTTATCCCAACAAAAGATTTAAGGGTGTTATAGACAATTGAGTACTAAATTTAATGCTTTCCAATCATTATTTTAATTTTTGTGTCTACCTCTAAAACGTCAAATATTTAGGGAGGGAGGGAGTTTCATTATTAAACTACATGTCCAATAAACTTCCAGCTTAATATAGAATAATTGCTTATCATTGATAAATTTACAAATAAGATTATTTTTTTGTAGAGTGAAGGAAGATAATATTCTTTTGTTGGTGTATTATGAGCTTAACTAAACGGTTAAACCAACTCACAAGTGTAACATGTTTGGATTTATTGAGGCTACAAAATGTCCAAACAAATTTAATTACAATTATAATTTTTTATTAATACTCGAATCTTATTCGTTCGAAAAGTTTAAAATGTATATGTTCGATTTGAGATCGTACTCGACTCGGTAATTAAGCAAGTCTCAATCAAACTTTATTTCAGATTCGATAAATTTTATGAACCAAATCTATGCAATTCAATACTCGGTTCGACTTGATTCATTTATACCACTAACTATTTTATAATGTTATATTAGTTAAATTGATACATTAACATCATATACACTCACAATATTAAAAATATAATATATTATTAAAATTAAAATAATAATATTCAACAAAATACTTTATTAATGATCAGATATAATATTATTAACACAATCATAATTTAATTTAATTTTTAAAAAATAGTCCAAAATGGGACCGAATCTTATTCATATGAAGCAACACTATTTACAAAAAGAAAAATAAAATAATAACTATCCTCTAACCAATTAAATATAAAATAATATAATTAATCGGATTAAACTTGCCGAGCCATGAGTTACAAAATTATCATGACTAAAAATAAAACTATAAAAAAAAGAGAGACTCAAAGTATAAAATATTAATTCAAGTGGTCTTAGAAATCAATCGCGTTCCGGGAAAAAATCTCAATATAGTATTCGTCTAGAAGAAAAACAAAAATTGCGTTTTCATTATGGTCTTACAGAACGATTCGTATTAGCCGGAAAAGCCAAGGGATCAACAGGTCAGGTTTTACTCTAATTACTTGAAATGCGCTTGGATAACATCTTTTTTCGATTGTGTATGACTCCGACTATTTCCGACTATTCCCGGAGCCCGTCAATTAGTTAACCATAGACATTTTAGTCAATGGTGTTAGGTCATAATCAAAACTCAAAAGAGTCCACATAGTTGATGGGTGAAGGTGGAGCGCGGCGGCCGATATTCGAGTGGGTCCGGTCTTACCTGAATAAACAATGGAGTATTAATCTCTCTCAAAGATACGTGTAGCTCCCAAACAGCACCGCTCATCTTTGTACACGACACGCGCCTACCATGAAGTCCGTACCGCGAGGTTGACGTGAAAGCAATGACTAGAGAACACGCGTCAGACTTCACGTGGGCAACGTCATACGGTAGAGTTCGTGAAAATTTGACTGGTAAACAGTGACGTGTTGTCAGACGGGCAGACAGGGATGCCGGCGCTTATAGTGCGGTTGGGTAGACGTGGATAGAAAGACCGGCGGGTGATGTAAGAGGTGGACACGTGGTAGTATTAATTTCGATGGAGTGAAGTACTCCAAGAAGCAATAAAAGGGCAACCGCGGAAAGAATAATATTACTATCACATAAATATGATGACATAATTTATACGTATTGCAAGGTGATAATATATAATTTATTATTGAATTAAGTAGATAATGTCAATAATAAATCACATATTATTATATTCGCAATACGAGAATTATGTGATTATTTTATGTGATAGCTAACATGAATCCCGCGGAAAAGGACGAAAGAAAGTGCTTGGTGGGGCCGGCTGCCTCTTCCCCCTCATTTCGTTGCTTTGTCGGATTATCCACCCACTTCTGGCGCAACTTAGCAGGCGTATTTTAAGAGTCTCGTAAACTAGATTATTTTATGTACTTTTATTTGCTAATTTACCCTTAATTTTATAAAAAGATATTTTTATTGTAGATCTATTCTTGGTATATATTTTATTCTAGAGAAAGAAGCGGGAAAATTTATATTTTTATCTTTTGTAATATTTTGTCATAATAGACAATAACATGCGGTTTTACATAGTGACATGAACAAGTTTCATCATTATTGTCACATATGAATCTCTTTATGTATTATAAAAATTTTCTATCGAATTTTAATTCCTGACATACATCAATACATAATATTAAATTAGATTATAAAGTTAGTTCATCATATTATATATTTGAGTAAAATAATTTCAATTATTAATTATTCACGTAGTTAAAAATTAAAAAAATTGATAAATAAAATCATAAGATATATCATTTTTTTATCACATTTAGTCTTCAAATAAGTAAAAACTACAAATAAGTTCTCTATTCTGAATGTCTTACCCATAAAAAAGAAAAGAGAACAGAACTTGGACCTTTTCTGTACTGGCCCACATGTATGACTCATGCTGGACGTGTCCAATTAGCAATGGATTATCCAGCCTGTTCTCGTCTCTCTCCCTCGACCTCATCCTCTTCTGGATTTATAAATGATTTGATGAATTAAAGTTTTTTCTGGGTGTGGTTGAGTGGTAAGAAATTAAGATGGGGAGGATATTTGTGGTGGAGCTGGAGGGCACAACTTACCGGTGCAAGTACTGTAAAACCCATTTAGCCCTTGCTGACGAAATTGTTTCCCGGGTACATCATTTCTCCTCCTCCTACTTCATATACTTCTTTCTGTACATATTAATATGCTATTATGTGTTTAATTGTTGTTTGTTATTTTCTTATAAGCTATTTAGTTACTATTATCTAGCTACCAGAGTATTTGTAACTGAAAAAAGTTCATATTTTGATGTCAATCCTAGCTAAATATGTCCAAAAAGTAGGTTGTTGGAACATTTAACTGATAAGGGTAATTGGGTAAAGGATAGCTTTAGCAACTGGATATAAACATTATAGTTCTTGATTATTACTCGTTTTGACTAATCAGTTACCCATTAATGGCGGTCTAGTTTGCGTATATGTTAGCAATTCAGACGCAGAAAGACTCCTTGTATCTCAAATTTCTCTTTTCACATATTTTATAAGCATCTAGATTAGCTCTCAATTCAACAGGCAAAATGTGAAACAACCCGGTTTAAATCCCGAGTCCGAATCGAATCAAATCCAACCTTAAACCACTTGCCCAATAGTATCTTCTTCTTGGGTCATCTTAGGCTACCACACGCTCACCCAAAAGATCATGACTTGAATGTACTATTGGTAGCAACTTAATTTCTTTTATACAGTTAAATTTTTTTCATATCTTTCGATGTGTGACAGGGATGTTACAAATTGCCTCCTCGCATGATAATAGTTTTGGGGGGCACTGTTTTTATTGAGAATTAACGTCTGTTTAAAATGTATCTTCAAGAAATTCAGGGTACTTTTGAGTTCCTTGGCTCCTATGGTAATATAATATATATGCAATCTGCTCTTGTGGTTGGGGGAAATTTGAATTTCCAGTGATGGATATTCTCTTTTTGATCAGGCTTTTCATTGCCACAGGGGAAAGGCATACCTCTTCAGCAATGCGTGAGTTACTTATATTTCTTTATACACCGTGTTGATATATGTAGCTTATTTTCCTGACCCTTATTAAATTAATCCCCTCATTGTATGTTTCTTCCGTTTGTGTTGCTTGTAGTAAAAAAATCAAATTGTGAACAGAGCTTGAACTGATGCTATAATATATTTGTTAAGCCTGAGTGCATACAGGCTATTTCTGATGACAATAGATGTTGAAGAAACTAAACTAGATGAGCTGTAGCTTAAGTCCTTTATATAGTAATAGTGGAATAAATACACAGCCATACAGCCTATACAACATAAAGATCTATTCACAATAATGTTACTTGTTCTATAGTTTGATTGATGTCTCGCCTAAAGTAAATATACTCCCATCATTTTGCTACGTCTGCTGTGTTGTTCTCAGATTTGCCTTCTAGAAAATAATTAAATTTGTACGCTGGAATGTATGCAAACATTGACCTGACACAATATTCAACTCTTTCGAAGACTGCAACTATGAATTTCAGCCATTGTTGGCATTATTGGTGACAGTGAGTCAAATGACTATTAGGAAAGACAATGCACTCATTTGGTTGCATTACTCGGCATTCTCTAGAATCTTCTTTTACATATTAGTTTTTCTAATAAAATGTTCTAGATTTACTCGTGATTATAATCTATAAATAATTATCCTAGATAATGGATCCTACCTTCGATTAGATATGATCTTACTCAATAGTTTAATGGCCCAAGGTTTATATGTAATACCTGCTGAATTTTAAAATAAATAAATAAAATGAAAAAAAAACGTAAAGTAAATTTGTAAATATTTCATTGGACTCTCTCTTTTATTTGGATCTAATTACAATTAATTTATGTGGGCTACTAATAATTAATGGATAACTTAATAAGTCTGGGCCTAAACTAATTGAACCCAATTATTTTTAAGATACTATCAGTTTAGTAGGGTTAGAGTCTCCTTATTTTTCCAATAGCAGCAGTCGGGAAAAACAAAATAAAACCAAGAAAGAAAACAATGTGCGGCTACCATTAATAGACAGGATAGTAGAAAGATTGAATTAAGAAGAAAGAGGAAGTGAACTCAGTTAAGGTATATATTGTAATCAATTGTTTTGGTTCGAAAGGGATCACAAATTTGGCCGAAGCCATTTGGGACTTGGCAGAATACTTATTATTGTATATGCCTATCAAAGAATAACTTACTTGATGGTTCAGATCATGATATTAAAGTAGGCCCAAGAGATCATATAAATGTATTAAGATGATTTCTTAGATTTTAATAATCATAGTTGGTATTGCCATCTTAATTTACTTGCTTGTTGAAATTATATGTATATTACCCTAGTTTTGACTATGTTTTCATTTTTAAAGCAAAATTACATGAATACAGTATACCACCATGGAGGCTAAACTGTTAGTTCCAGTTTATATATTGTGTTTAAAACGAATAGAAGGTGGGTAAAAGGGTTATATAATTAGTATCATTGAAGCTTGTAAGATATACAATGTGCTACTTTGATAAAAATAAAATGTGCTTGTAAAAGGGTTAAAAATAGAAAAAATATTTTTACAAATGTACTCACTTTTATTATTATTTCGTTTAATTAGTTAAGACGGAGGGAGTTAACCGAACTATATTTGAGGTTATAATTTCGGGTATTACATTGCTTAATTCAGGTACGGATTTCGTACTCTTTCAGCTAATTTTTTTTTAATTTTAATTCGTTCATTTTGCTATTCATTTAGAAATTTGGTATTGTCTCATGATTATTCCTTGCCAAATTTATTATGATAGTTTCATTTTGGCGTTGATATTTGGAACTCATATTTATACTCTTTAGACTAGTGTATCATGTCTAAAATTTATTTTGATATTTGTAGTAATGTACATGTTAATATATTTTTGGAGACTTTGTGTTGATGATTCGTTTCGGTTTAACATGTACGTATTAAAATCCTTTGTGTTGATATTGTGTTGCATGTGTTGTGACATAGTATTTTGTTAGAATATATCGTAGGATATACCTGAGCTATAACCACCTGTGGGGGTACTACATACATGTCCTCTTGGCATCGAGGCATGACACCTTCCGTGGCGGTATGATTAGTCAACGACGTCTCCGTTTTGTGCTCCGGTGGGAGTTGGTCATTTGGTGATTTTGTTGTGGGAGGCATATGAGTTGACCCTAGTTTTTTGGTTTGTTTTGTTCTGTTCTGCGGATTGGTGATGTTTGTTCCAAACACGCCTTCCGATTTTGCATGCATCTGTATTGCGCAGTCCAATGTGTGATTGCATGTGCGACATTATTTTGATTTCCTGTGTGGCAAGGTATGTTTATGCTTTGTTCTGAGCTCGGTACGAAATGACACATAGCCATTTGATTTGTCCTATTATTTCGTTGTGTTAGTTTTTTTCGTTTCAATTCAGTTTATTTGATTGAGTTAGTTATTTCAGTTCATTATTCTTTTACTCTATATCCGTACGGAGGATTTGACTCATACTGTGTTTTTCCTTCCGGCAAGTAATTAAGGGATCAAGGGCAAGTGTGGCGAGAGCTCCCTTTTATCCAAATAATTTATATATTTTGTTTAGGCTATGATACATTAGTTTTTTTGGAGTTGTAATAAATATCTTAGACTATGGTTCTAGTTAGTTTGACATTTATTATGGTTTGTCTTGTGACGTTTATTGGTTATGAAGATTATTTTTATGTGGTTTAGAGTCTTATTATAATTTCATCAGCTATGTTGTATTTTGTGCGTAACCTCTCTTTCTATTTCGGAAAGAGGGGTCTTACATTATATAAGAGGATGTTTCACATGTGTAAATGATAGCAAAGTTGTAACCATGTTTGTGCAATAGAAGTCTAAATAAATAGGGGGAATTTGGATTGTCACATTTGATGTTTCAAAATGAATGTGTATCATAGTTTAAAACGTTTGTACCAAAATGCAATTTGCCAACATGTTATTGTTTTCGGGTAACCATGCTTTAGAAGTCGTGAAACATACAATTTGTTATATTTATAGTGTTACATGTTAACCCTAATCCTATTATAACTTGGTTGGTGGAATTCTCGAATAAAATATCTATATGCACTACAACTCATTAGAAAAATCATATTTAATTCATCCGATGGAATTGAGTGAATTCATAGCTTATGAAAATTAGTGTTTTAGGGAGGAAGTAAGAAAATTTATTATCATGAAGAGTATTAAGATAATTATTTTTTTACATTTCATCATTGGTTTTGTTGCACACACTCACTGACCATGTGTGGTCACTTAACCCCACTATTTTTTTCTATTATTATAATATTTTACTAAATTTAACACCAAAATTATATAATTTTTTTATAATAAATTGAATTTCCTTGTCCAAAATTATGTACTTCCTATTGCACAAAAATGTCTCATTTGTATTTTTTAAATTGAATTTTAGTTAATATAACTATTATAAATGTAAAGTATGTTGTAAAAAGTATTAGAAATTACAAAATATGTAACATCCATTCCAAAAACTAGGGATACATTTTAAAAACAACTTTTTTTAAAAAAAATTATACTTTCAAATTAACACAGTTAAAAGAATTTGTAATGGTGGTGTGATACTGTATAAAATAATAAAAAGAAATGGAATCTGTTGTGTTGTTTAGGGTGAATATAAGTGTTGGACCTCATGAGCAGAGAATGATGCTTTCTGGAATGCATACCGTAGCAGATATATTTTGCTGCTGTTGTGGGCAAATTGTTGGCTGGAAATATGTAATATCTCTCTCTCTCTCTCTCACTCACTCACAACACACACATACTCACCCATCCATCTACCCAACACCCCCAAATACATGCATCGATTATTTATTATTTTAACTCGATCCATTAGCTTTACAAGCAATTTCTATTCAGGAGGCTGCGCACGAGGAAAGCCAGAAGTATAAAGAAGGGAAATTTGTTCTTGAAAGGTACACATTTAGCTCTTTCTACACTTGCTAGCTTAAGCTCTTTTCTCCTTGAGAATCTTAAGATTGAGCCCTCAATTTGGTGTCCCCCCACCCCCGACCCCGACCCCGACCCCGACCCCGACCCCGACCCCGACCCCGACCCCGACCCCGACCCCGACCCCGACCCCGACCCCGACCCCGACCCCGACCCCGACCCCGACCCCGACCCCGACCCCGACCCCGACCCCGACCCCCGGTTAACTATTCCTGCAACTTGTTTAAAACAGAGGGAGGATAATCGATGGACTTGACTCAGAATTCTATCTTGATACCCGTCCCAATATGAGTGATGCTGAAGATGTGTAGGTTTAGTCGTGTTGTAATAAATGTTGTGAATGTGAGCATATATATATATATATATGCATGCATTTCATCTTTATATAGAAATAAAAATTTATGAAATTACTGAAGAAGCCTTTCGTTGTACTAAACAATTTAATTTATGGATCAATAATAAATCATTTGAGTTTTCTTCTTCCAATTTGGTAATCAAGACACACATGGTCCAAAATTCGATATTATGTGTGCTAGTAGTAATTTTTGAACAAATATTGTCATTTCCGCTGAGAAAGATGCTGCTGCTTGCTAGTTTCATCATGTCTCAACCCAGCAGGCCAGGTGAAAGAGGAGCTAGTGAAATGGCAGTTGCATTATATCTTCTTATGAGTCGAGTCTACTAGCACAAACCACCATATCGACTTGATCAAGGTTGTAACTTGTAAGACTCGTCTAATGAGGATTTCTTCTACTTCTTTGTGTTTGTATTTCATGTTTACTTTAAATGTGTCCAACTTTTAGTTTTGGGAAGATGACATTACAATGGAATTTTAATGGTATTAATCTCTAATTCCATAAAACAAGAGTCTTATGTATCAAAATACTTGGACATAAAATCAGTTATTATTTGTATGTTAATATTTAAATGACATAATATTTTCGAATTTAACATCACAATCCCATTATCAGATAACTATTATCAAAACAAAAAACTAATAACAAGTATCTTTGTTTTCGTCCGATACATTACTTTGTAAATACTTTAAATACTCGAGGAGAAAAAATTAATATATTTATGTCAATTATTGTAAATAACACCTTCTTCTTTTATTTCTTTTTGAGTCAAATTTAAGTCAAATTATAATTACGAAACTTATTAATACATGGAATTGATAGGAATTATAAGAGAGTCGAATTACAATTACGAAACTTATAAATACATGGATTTGGTAGGAATTATAAGAGGGTCTTACTTTGAAATTAAGTGTGTGCACACATAAGGGGTTGAATAGGTGTATCTGTTTTAATTGAATAATAATGACACTTTTAAATTTTCTGCTAAAGAAACTATTAGACAGCTTAGATGTTTATGTCAAACTGTTATTAACTGTTGAAGCTATTCAGACAGGTAGGACGTGTTTGCTTAAGTGTATATATGAACCAGTTATGCAGAACCTTCTTTATATTACTTTTATTTTAACTAAGCAGTGTATGAACAATGTTATAACGCAGAATTAAGCAAACCACACAAGATAATTAACGCATCATAAACACAAAGATTTTTACGTGGTTCGGCCCCTACACTCTAATCTAGTGGCTTAATCCACGTCCAATACCAGTTGGTATTGGAGACTCATTTATTAATATAATATTCAATTAATTACAAACAGTCCCTGTACAAATAGCTCTGAACTTGTTGGACACAACTGTCTGCAACCTCCTGCACCTCTGCAACTATTTGCACCACTGCAACCTCATAGTTTTCTTTGTACAGACCTGTCCACTACTGGATCAACCACAAACCAAACTAGGTTTGTATACAAGTTTTAATCAGGATATGAATACAAGATATATCTACGAATTTTCAGCAATTAAGAACAATGCAAGATCAATTTGCTAGAAGTGTTTCTCAATTCCTTGTTATGAAACTTTTTAGTCGACAATGATATATTATAGAGATAAGGACCAACGACAATGAGAACCCAATTACTCAATTTCAACAATCTCAACAGCAGATAGAATTAAATTAATAAGGAAGGAATTTGAATTTGAAAAGAAAACAACAAGAAATAAGGGATAAGAGATCCCAGCAAAATCAGCTTTAAGGAAAAGATCTTTGACTTTGATATAACTTTGGAAATCATGGCTAAAATAATTGCTCAAATGATTTTTGTTTAATAAATATAACTTCTCAATGAATTTGAATTTTAAGCTCATAAATCTTTTTAAAAGATATTTTCTGCAAAATAAAGTTGTCTTGCAATTAATAACAAAAGTTAGAAATTCTTACATTAATTTCCTAGGTGATTTTTTAGAGACTTAATTCAGTAGCGTCTCTAAGACTTTTTTTTGCCTGATAGACCAATTGAAATCTGGACACATGTATGTCCAATGACAAAAGTAAGTCACAAAGCATCTTTATACAAAAATGTGTTGTCATCATTAAATTAAAACACATAAATTAACACATTTATTACATATCACTCCAAAAAAGTTATGAGTAATACTTATTCATGTAACTAACAATTAAAAGTCGACGTAAAACATTCGCAATATATATAATTTTTCTTTCTTTTTTTATTTTTTATTGAAAAGAAGAATTTATTTATCTAATATACTTGGACCGAAGTTTATTAAAACAAGCTCACCAATCCCACATAAAGTACGAGCGACATGGATAATAATTTATTATATTAACTATTAAGATAAAAATGTAGGATAAATATTTAATTAGGATTTATTGAAGATAGTTATAGTAATTGAATTATTAAATATTTATTTAAATAATAAATCATTGAATATATTGTAGATTCATTCGATCAAATTATAAAGCTAAACATTTGAATGAAGTGTAGATTTATTTAGTTATGATTACGAGAAAATAATTATTTTAATTTTATATTTATTGTTTATATTAACAAAATTTGTTTGAAATTCTAATTCGAATAGAACTCAAATTAATAATTTTAATTTAGTTATGACATTTAATTAATAATGAATCCAATATAGTGTTTTAAACTAAATTTAGAATTATTATGTTTCAAAAAAAATTCATTTATATTATGAATAAAATTATTTGATAAAATTTTAAACTTTAATGAGTTTAATTAGCTAGGATACTATTTTAATAATAAAATTTACAACTAATATTAATATTATTATATCATGCAATATGTTAAGAGATATTTTTGAAATCGTAATATCATAACAAAATTATCTTACAAAACAATTGTTAAGATATTTTTTTTATCACTACAAGAAAATGGTCTATCAGTGACCAAAAGAATCTACGACCGTCATATTCGGTCGCTAATGATAGCCTTAGCGACCGCTATTAGCGACGGGTATCCAAACTAGTCGCTATTTTATATTAGCAACCGCCTAGCGGTCGCTAATTTGAATTTTCCGCCTTTAATTTTGGCGCAAGTGTTGGCGGGAAAAATCAATGAAAGTCTACAACCGCATGCAGTCGCATATCTGTTTGACTTCCTCAGCAACTAGACCGTCAAGTCAACTAAAATTGGTCGCTGATCCTTTTAAAATCTTTCAGCCCCTGGATCGTTTGTAGCAAAAGACGGGAAAAGAGAGAAAAAGAGGAAGAGAGAAAAGGAGAATAAGAAGACGCCACCCGGCGACGCCGCCCGCCTCCGCTGTCCGCCGCCGCCTGCAACCCCACTTAAGTATTCAATCTTTCTCTTTCATCTATATATAGTTTTAAATTTGGGTTTGATTTGAAATTATATATATTGCATACTTATGTGTTTATATGAGTTTGATTTGGCTATTTAGTTTGAATTTGGGTTAAATTTATGCAATGGCAGCTAACATGTTGATTATATAATAACGTGTGATATTTAGTTTTAATTTGACTTTAATTTGTGCAATTTCAGTGCATGCATGTTCATAATATGATATTGAGACTTATGTTAGTGTATTGAATCAGATATTCAATTTGAGTTTTTTTTTTTGCATAGTGTATAAATTTAGGGTATAATTTGTAGGTTGTTTAAGTGGTTAGACATAAATTATAATTAAAATAATATAATGTCCATTATTATATAATATTACTAAAATACATAAATTAAATATTAAACTAAATTAAATTAAATATAATAACATATAAATAAAATAAAATAACAACAAATAATACAAACTAAAGTAAAGAAAATAAAAAAATAAATTTTCTTAGTTTATTTAATTTTCCCTTACTAAAATCAACTAAGTAGTATTTATTTAGTTTTCACTACTAAATTTATATCAACTAAGTAGTATTTACTTAGTTAATATCACTTAGTTTTCCAATACTAATTAAAATAAATTAAGTAGCATTAATTTACTTAGTTTTACACAACTAAAAATAATATAATAACATAAATTTATATTAATTTGTATAATATAAGATAATATAAAATAAAATAAAATAATATATCATTACATAACATAATTCATGACATAACATAAAATAAAATAAGTTAATTAACTCAATTACATTCCTTAAATTTATTAATTTAAATAATATAATATCATATAATATATTACAAAATAAATAAATAAAATAATACGATTTAATTAAAATAAATAGAATGACAATGATTTAATTAAAATAAATAAAAGAGAGAATATACTCTATCAATAACTCAACTGCAGCATCCTTAAGATCGACTTATTTCGAATGTGTTGTAAACAAATATCAGTATTTTTTTGAAAAATACTTTCTGTCACAATCTCTATCATGAAAGTATAATATGAATATGTGATCAATCTAATTAGTCTTGAATTTGACTCCACAAAGCAGTATTTCTGAAATATATACAACAAATTAGAGAAAGATGAAAGTGTGCACTTACTGAAAGATAACTTGTCACAATTAAATGGAAACTTCAAGTTATAATGTAAAACAAATACCTTCATCATCGCTCATGAGTAATGACTACTAGGAGAAGAGTCAACGACTAATTTGTATGCAGGATTCGACATAGCAGTTGCAGCTAATACTTTGACTGGTTCCTCGACAGCAAAAAAAATATAGGTCGTAGTTTCTGTTTGTGTCCCATACTCAAATTTAATAATTGAATTACTGCAGATATTTCTCACTGTTCCATCATAACAAATGACAACATCCCGAAGTAGGGCCATTATGCTGTTGAACAAAGTTCCAGGTTAAACAACCCTCTAGATGAACGAACAATCACTTCTCTATTAGGAATGAATCATAGTTCCACTCTATGAAATAAACAGCTTCTCACCACTCTGAATTCTTCAGATGAGTAGTTCTCACAGGAAAAAAAGAAGACACTTCTCTTTTTCTGTGAGAACTACTCATCTATCTGCGACCGGAGTCAGTCGCAAATAGCTGCGACCGAATACAGTCGCAGATGACCGGTCGCTAATAAGTCTTTTTCTTGTAGTATATAAATGTGTGATAAAACAAACTTGTAATAAATTTGGTAGAATAATATATATATATATTAAAATTTTATTTTCATATTAAAGTTATAATAATAAAATTTACCTTCCCTTTTCTTAACATGTTGGATTTTTTATCAATACGTTATAAATTTGAATAATATTAGTATATTAGTATAAATACATTAGATTTACTCTTCTTTTTCAAATGCACTATAAAAAAAAATTAGACTAAAAATAATTCATACGTGGGCCTCTACCCCGACTTATTTCTAAATTTAAATACTATTTATACTCATTTAGATAGAAAAGAGAAAAACTGAATAGGTAGGGAGCATCGAGCAAGAGGAAGATATCATATCACCATTCCAATTCCCAGTCCAAACCCATCGATCATTACTCTGTTGCCTCTTCTTCTTCTGAAAGTTTCGATTTTGTTGTTCGGGATTCCTAGCTTCCTAATTAACATTTTTTCTTTCATTGGTGTTTCTTTCTATCCCTCAATTTCTCTACAGCTTGAAAAAGAAGATCAAATTTCAATGGGACGAACAGGTTATTCCTCAAAAAAAAAATTGTCCAAGAAGAAAAAGTCCAAAATCTCATCTGAGGTATATGATCTCTCCATGTATTATAATTCTGTTTTATTAGGGTTTTATTTCTCCCATGTAATTTATGGCTCTAATTTAGGGTTTGATTTTATTTGTTGATGTGCAATTAAGTTAGGTTACCCTTTTCTTTATTGATGCTAAAATCACCCCTGTTTGGCCACTGAGAACTGTCGCAAAGATAAAGTTTTTGAAACTAGTACTCAAGAAAGTACTGAACCCAGAAATGAAATACTTGATACTGATTTAATATTAGTACTTGATTATGTTTTGCCTCAGTTCCTCAGTAAATCTACTTTTTGGCTATTTATAAATCAATGTCATGTTTACTCTTGTCTGTATATGTGTGTATATTATGGTTAGACTCGAAGAAGGAAGACAAGTAGGAGAAATAAATCGAAGAAGCTTCATCGCCGTGATGATTCTGCTTCTTATTCTGATGAGTCACGGGGGTCTTTGTCCATTTCGTCGTCCGATTGTGAGGATGATTATAAAAGTAGAAAAGCACGGTCTCGCGTGAGAGATAATGCAAAGCGCAGTAGGAAAAGAGTTCGAGGAAGCTGTTCTAGTTCTAGTCGAGAAAGCAGTGTAGATTCACCTCGTGTAAAGAAGAGAAAGCGTTCGAATAGAAGTGGAGAGTCTAAGGTGAGGAAGAAAGTCCCAAAGAAGAAGTCTCGGAGAAAGGCTAGTATTAGTTCTTCAAGCAGTGATTCGCGGAGCTGCTCGACTGGTCGTCATGGGAGTACTAGTGGCAGTGGAGAGAGTGAATTTGAGAGGGTAAGGGGAAGGTCTAGAGAGAAGAAAAAAGATAAGAGAAATTCAGGGAAGGCTAGAGGTGAAACTAACAAGAGTAAAACGAGGTCTAGGAGTTGTTCTTCATTCAGTAGGTATAGCAATAGCAGTAATGATCAGACTAGTGAAAAAGTGGCAAGTGAGATTAATTCAAGGCGTTTGAGATCAGTTATTACTGTTACAAAACCATATCATGAAAAAGAGGAAACTGAGCAGGATAAGGATGAGCACAAAGAAGAGATTTTTTATGATCAGGATGATTACCCTTCCTGCAGAAGCAATGACAGTAATGATGGGGGTAAGAGGGACTTAGCTCATCATTCTTACACTGCATCTGAAAAGAGGAGAAGTGTAAAAAATTTAAGAGGAATGGAAGATTCTGTTTCTAAACTTGCATTGAAGGAGTCCGATTCAAGAGATGGAGATAGAAGTGATCATTATGATGAAATTAATCATCACTTTGACGTAGCCGGGATAAAAAACCATGACAAGGAAAATGAGATTGACGATTCTGCCGCTGTTGCAGGATCTGGCAGTGATAATTTGGAGTCAATTTTGAGGCAAAAGGCTTTGGAGAATTTAATGAGATTCCGTGGAGGGCCTAAAACAAATGTGGAACCCCTTCCTCATCATGAAAATAAGATTGAGAGTAATGTTAAGTTGAGCATTACTAAGGATGATTTCGTTCAAAACAAGTCACATGAGCCGGAATTTTCTAGCGGAGTTGATGAAACCCAATCAATGCACCAGAACAATAGGCCTACATTGAAGAAAGAGTCCTCTAGACCTATGCAGACTGAAGAAAAGAATTTGGGTGGAAGAGATGGTGCAATTGAATCTAGAGCTGCCAAACATACGGTTTTTCGTCCATTAAATGGAGCAGCTATCTCTGGTATTTCGAAAGATAAGGGCTATACTACTGCAAATGTTGTTAATAATAAGTCTGAATCCAATACGTCAGCATTGAGGCAAAAATCTCCAGGCACTGGCTCCTCCCTGAAGCAAGTGCCGCCTTCACACGTGTCTCTGCAGAAAACTTCACTTGTGACCAAGAATATTATAGATAAGAGTGCAGCCGAAACATCTCAAACTGTAGCTGGAAGTAGTAGCAATAACCAGAGTGTTGGAGTTATTGATGCTTGTGCTGCTGCTCCAGAACCTTGTTGCGTTAAACCAACATCTGAAGAGCATAGTTCAAGAGAATGCCAAGATGGATCTAAAACCAACTCCCAGTTTGAGCAGAAGACTATGTCTGTGATGAGGGGTGGTGAAATGGTGCAGGTGACATTTTTTTTTATTATTAATATACATTATGGATAATACAAAAGTTCCATGTTGTGAATGTTGAATTAAACAGCTTGCTTTGCCATGCAAAGGTTTGACTAGCTGATTCTTGTATTTTTTGTTACCAGGTGAGCTACAAGGTCTACATCCCCAACAAAGCCCCTGCTCTGGCCAGAAGGAGACTCCAACGATGATAACTAATATTCTTCTGGTGCTAACTAATATTACGCACAATGTTTTGTATACAAAAACATTTCTTACTCGATCCCAGTTTAGATAGGGCTCAAGTTTTCATTTTCACAGGCAAACTAAAAGCCTGATGCAAGAAAATTCTGGAGGAGAGAAGTGTAGTTAAGGGGAGGGGATGGGATGGGATGGAAGAAGACCACCGCACACTGGACCCTATATGTTATGCGAGTAATAATAATATGTATTCAGATACTTCTGGAAATAACAATTTACAAATTTGCTCATTGTTTCCTTCTTTATTTTCAATTATATGAATGTTTTTTTGTTTCATCAGACTTCAGTACAGTTTTTCTGCTATGAATAACTTTTGAATCTCTGTTGCTTGTGATTCTTTTTTTTACTGAACATGAATGGCTATTATCAAGATCCAGGACTGCTTTATGTTGTCATTTGACTAAAAACTTTTGCTAAAAAAATTTATGTTTCTTCTTTGCCCCCCTTCAAATTTTTGGTAATAATTTAAAACATATACAAGAAAAAGAAAGTAAATATTATCTAAAGTTAAGAATCAATTACGAAATAATTTTTTCATCACAATTCTTTCAAGTTTCAAGTAGTAAGAAAATATGAAAAATGTCTACGTTTAATATATTATCATTATTTTAGTTAAATATACAGGTTGTTAATTATTAATTTTTTTATATTTATATTAATGTTTATTAATAAAATTACTTTGCATTTAAACATGATACATTACATCAAAAAAATAATAATAAAAAATCCTAGCTTCCTCCCTGCATGCGGGTAAATTTAATTTGTTTCATTATGACAATTTTGTTGGTTTACCAACTTAATTAGTGGAGTACCAAGTTTTTATCGTCAGATTAATCAAAATTGGGTTGTTTTAAGCCACTACACCCACATATTTATCATGGATTTCAGTGGCTAATAAATTCGTTTTAGGGTCTGTTTCACATTATCTTGATTTATAAGTTAAAATAAATTATGAATGTGTTTGATTAAAATAATTTAAAAGTTAAAATAAATAATAAATATTACTAAAATAAGGTCAAAGAGTCGTATAGTTATTTTTTGAGAAGTAAAAAAATATTACTTTTTAAAAAGTGCTTATAAGTCAAAAACAGTACTTATAAGTTAAAAAATAAATGGCTTATAGAACATTCAAAATTATTTACTCCAAAAGTTGGTTTCCCAGAACAGTTATAAGTCACTTCAAGCATACATCGTCAACACTTCTGGTCGGTACTGGTAATTCAAAATTCGAATGGCACCAAAAGAATTGGAGAAACCAGTTAAGAGGAGCTGAAAGTGCGAAACCATGTCTTCAGCTAATGCCCTTTTCACCACCCCACCACAAATATCAGCCACCACAACTAACACCACCCCCATCAAACACCGCCCTTCTTTACCTGCGGACAGCCTTGCCCTTGCGTCATTAATCGACAACTCCAAAACCATTAATCATCTCTTCCAAATTCACGCATCTATTATCCGTCATGGCCTCGAAACCCACCCAGTTTTAAACTTCAAGCTTCAGCGCTCCTACTCTTCTCTCGGCCGCCTCGATTACTCCGCCGCCCTCTTCCGCCGCACCCACAACCCCACTGTCTTCTTCTACACTGCCATCATCCACGGCCACGTTATCAACAATCTCCATCAACAAGCACTTCATTTCTATGTCCAAATGCTATCACAAGGCATTGAACCCAATGCATTCGCATTCTCTGCAGTTCTCAAGGGTTGCCCCCTTAGACCCGCCAAAGCCCTCCATTGCCAAACTCTGAAAATTGGGTGCGATTCCAATACTTATGTAAGAACCGCTCTTGTTGATGTTTATGCAAGAAGCGGTGATGTGGCATTTGCACGTCAACTGTTCGATACTATGCCTGTAAAGAGTTTGGTTTCTATGACTGCGATGATGACTGGGTTAGCGAAACATGGAGATGTAGATGGGGCACGAGTATTATTTGATGGAATGCAGGAAAGAGATGTTGTGTGTTGGAATGTGATGATAGATGGGTATGCTCAACATGGAAGGCCAAATGAGGCCCTGCTCCTCTTTAGACAAATGTTATCTACCAAAATGAGGCCTGATGGAGTAACTTTAGTGGCAGTGTTTTTTGCTTGTGGCCAACTTGGAGCTCTGGAATCGGGTAGGTGGGTTCATTCTTATATGACAAATAAAGATATTTGGATTAATGTTCATGTTGGTGCTGCTTTGGTTGATATGTATAGCAAATGTGGTAGTTTGGAGGACGCCCGCTTGGTTTTTGATAAAATGACGTATAAGGATGTTGTTGCATTGAATTCGATGATTTCGGGATATGCAATTAATGGATTTAGCCAAGAAGCATTGCATCTTTTCAGCGACATGTGTAGAATGCGTGTCCCCCCGACTGATGTAACCTTCATCGGAGTTTTAAGTGTTTGTGCTCATGCTGGTTTGGTTAACGAGGGATGGGATTTTTTCCATTCAATGAAAGCTGATTATGGAATTGAACCTAAGATTGAGCACTATGGATGTATGGTAAATCTTCTAGGTCGAGTTGGGCAACTCAAAGAAGCATTTGAGCTTGTCAAGTGTATGACTATTAACCCGGATCCCATTGTTTGGAGCACTTTACTTGGTGCTTGTAGGCTGCATAGAAACAATGATTTGGCAGAGGAAATTGTGGAATTCCTTGTGGGTCGTAATCTTGCTAATTCAGGAACGTACGTCCTTCTTTCCAATATATATGCAGCCACAGGAAATTGGAATGGTGTGGCAAGGGTGAGGACCATGATGAAGGATAGTGGGTTACGAAAGGAACCTGGCTGTAGCTCAATTGAAGTGAATAACATGGTACATGAGTTCCTTGCTGGAGATATGAAACACCCAAAGAGCAAAGAAATTTATTTGATGCTGGAGGAGATAAATGGGTGGCTCAAGGCTCATCGTTACAATCCACAGACAAATGTAGTCTTACATGATATTGGTGAGACAGAAAAGGAGCGATCACTAGAAGTTCATAGTGAGAAGCTTGCGATTGCGTTTGGGCTTATCAGTACTCAACCAGGAACGACGATCAAGATTGTCAAGAACCTTAGGGTGTGTGCAAATTGTCATGCTGTAACCAAGCTGATCTCGAAAATCACAGGACGTAAGATTGTTGTGAGGGATCGAAACCGGTTTCACCACTTTGCGGTTGGATTATGTTCTTGTGCTGATTTCTGGTGAATGACTTGTATCATTCATGGTGCCCAACAAGCAGCTTCTTGTTAGAAAAATTCTCACTGGTCAGTTCTGTCTTCTGTTTGCGAATTACTTCTCATTTGTAAATTGTAGTATTTTTTGTTTCATTCCATCAATAGCTTTGAGTTCACATCCTGCTGCTCAGTACCTCTAGAAATACATATACCTCAAAATGTTAATTATCCTCCCCAGTCTATACCGGTGATTAGCTTGATCTATGCAAGTTTTTCTCCACAGCTACCATGGTTCCCCATAAATTGCACACAGATAATACACTGCGTTTGTTTATAAAAATTGATGGATGGATGGATAGGATTACCTGTACTAATTTATTATCACAATTAAGGAGCATTTCTAAGGTCATTTGATACCGATTATATATTATCATATTCTCATCAACTGGCCTTGAAAATGACAAAATATAATCTATGAAATTAAATATTAGACTAATCATGAAAAAAAAATAGTCCGAAGTGACAATAAATTAGTACGAATATTTCTATTTCACTCATCATTTTCACAAACATAGTCTACTGAAAAATGGGCATATGCCCCCTTTTTTTTTTTTTCCTCTCTTCAGCTGAGTTTTTTTTAATTGTGTAACTAAATGTAATATATGTCACTGAATGTGTATTAGGAGAAATTTGGATTAGGATCCCCTCCATTACACGTATCTTCCAATTTCATCCAATACCATTTAGTGACACAAATATTACATTTAGCGACACTTTTAGTGCCACAATTATTTGCGACTAATTTTATTGTGACGTTAATTATTTGCGAGAAATTTTAATTTGTCGTTAAATGTAATATTTCTGTTGAAGTATGTATTGAAAAAAATTGGATAATATGTGTAATGGAGGGAATGCTAATTCGAAAACTTGGGTGATAAGTGTAATGGAGTGATTCCTAATCTCCAAACTCAATTACTGTTTTAAACAAAAAAATTAAGCAAATAAAATTGGTGCAGTATTTACATAAACACAGTCAACTTAAGTAAAATTAATTTGAAGTAAATTCAAATAAATTATTTGCTACATTATTTTTTATATATACAAATGTATAATTTCTTCCTCTATTCCAAAGCATAAATTCTTTATTCACTTTTGAAAGTCAATTTGAGTCATTTTCAAATTTAAAATTGATAAAAAATATTAAAATTATGAAACAATAAATTTATAATTAGTTATAATTTTTATATAGTAGTTGTTTGTAAGTTACAAAATCTACTTTTGGGTCACTTAAACAATATTTATTATGACATTTCGATAATTAATACACAAGTGAAGAATGGGAGGCTGGATGTTCATTGTTAAATGATTGTGTTATTTTATGGCGTGAATTCGATGATTTAATACATAATTGAGGAATAATTTTTTGAATTATTAAATATATTATGTGTATGTATATATAATTTTGCAAATATATTTAAAATAAATTTAAATCGGGATATTGGCTTATATAAAAATAGGGGTATATATGTATTTAATTGGTTATAGAATACTTCACATAAAGACACTTAATATGTACAGTAGGGAAGTGCAACACTAAAAAAAATCATTTTCACTAAATCTCAATTCAAACATTAAGGTCTATATAAAGTAATTTAAAAACTTAAGACGTCAATAATACTCTTAATTGCTACTTTTTGCAAGTTAATTATGGAGTAAGTTCAACCATAATTTGGTAATTGAGCTCTTAAAGCCTTTATTGTAAGAATATGTTTGTAATAATTAGTAATTACATTCATGCTACTAGAATTTTACCGGTAAATATATGTAGATGTTGTATATGTGGATAGTTAGTACCGTGTAGCACCATATCCGAGTTTGAAGGTACTCGAATTTGAATTTGGGGTGTCACATCAATTCTTTCTCAGACCTCTTTCTCTTTTTTACTTTGGTTATTTAGAAAAATGTCGTTGCCATCATCTTCTGATGTAGGTACTCGTCTTTAAAAGGAGAATTGACTAGCTGCACTACTAGTTTCGATGCTTATACTACAGAAAGCGAGAATAGCTTGTTTGTCAACATTGATTACACATCTTTCGTGCATGTCACTTTGTGAGTGTCGAGAACAGAGCCCTCCCAAACCAATATATCCTGCCTATCCCCGAAAAAAGGGACTCTCATTTTCTTCGTAGCGAGAGTTTGTTATGTCCTCCATCACGATGTCAAATGAAACTATTCGTAGCGAGAGTTTG